>CM019175.2:203073-568367 GCA_009739505.2 Apolygus lucorum
GAGAGTTCCACCACTCCGGCTCACGGTTCGTTCCGCTACCCTTCCTCCATAAAGCGCGCGCGTTCTCGATCCACGGCTCACCACCGATGGCCGCGCCAGCAGTTACAGAGTTGCCTCCGCCACCGCCAGGGCCGCCAAGCAGCGCCCCCACTCCGCGCGCATGCGCCCTCTCGCCCGCCCTGCCCCCTCCAAAACCGAAGGACCCCCGTGAAGCCTCTCCCCTACCTCATTCCTGAGTGACCTCTTCAAGTGTATGAGAGCGTAAGCCTGCCGAGGACTGGGGCCCCCACCGATACTTGTCTGCTCACCCTTGGGATCACCGACCTGACCACCTCCGACTCTTCAAGACTTCAAGACTGCAACTGGACGACCGGACAGCAACCTACCCATCACGAACTGAATATAAACTGGTAGGAGTGAACTTTTCTGTAAAATAATAAGAGTAGTTGAATTTCTTTCTTTAGAGACCTGCGAAAGCAGGCGCTTATAATACCTGAAAATAGATAGAGACTGAGAATGGCCCTTCCCTAAATCCCCCCGTAATTTTAAGCATTATTTTTCATTGTCTATAACTTGATATTTTTCCTTGTAATTGTGATTGACTAAATTTCCTCGTGGTGTCCACCTTCAGTGACCACATTGGTGTCCACCTTCAGTGACCACCACGATAGCATACCTATTCGAGAGATAGTTCCTAATTTCCAGTCGACTAAATAGGTAGGAGCAATACCTATTCAAATATCTTTTATTTTGTTGATTGACGAGTATTTTTGTAATACATTTCACGTACGGAAGTACTTATATATTTCTTTGACTACTCCCACTGACCAGGTACACAACACAAGTAAAGTAAACTCATGCGATTAACTTCATTTTATTTTGCAAATATAAACAGTAACGTAACTTCAATTGCTAGTAAATTCCTTTATTTCAATCATAACTTTCTAACTTAGTCTCCTGACTAAGTCCTACTACTTCAGTAGGTGGTGGCAGTACTACTCCAGAGAAGACACTCAGACAGCTACGGTAAGTAAGATCCGCATTCAGCTAAGTTAAATAATATCACAAGACTTGGTTAGGAATTACCTTTAACTTCCTAACGTGCTCCCTTCCGAGGGTTCCCTATTAGAAAAAGGGGTTACAATTGGCGGCTTGCGGTGAGATTAGGTTGTAAAACACTGCGAACTAAACTTGTGTTGGTTCCCTGCAGTGCAGACCTAATTTTGATCGAACTTGTGTCGATATACCATCGTCATCAACGCCTCGACTGTTCTAAAATCAGTAGCTACCAAAACTTTGAAAATTTTAGTAAATTAAATTCATTTGTCTTGTGCGGATCTTAGCTGTCTCTCTCTTTAAATTCATTTTTGTAACAAAAGTGTTGTTGTGTCAGTGAGTTGTCTAAAGAAGTTCCCTTGGAACAAAAGTACTTAGAATAAATTATATGTGAATGTGCATGTTATTGACATAAGGGTGCCAAACACACACATTTTACACATTCTACACGATTTTGACTCATTGCATATATTTTCTTTGTGCTGTACGGAATAGTGCAGATACCCTTCGCAAAGATTTGACTCGTAATTTTCAGTTGCGAACTGTGACCACCCCGGTGAAAAGTTGCTCACCGTGGTCTGAATTTTGGACCACCATCCGTCTGCTGTGGTCATATTTTTGCCCACCCTTGCAAGATTTTTCAGGTTCTTGACTTCCTAGAAATTTAGAGCGGCAGGAATCCTCCTGTGCGCGTAGCGAAATTTCTTTGCATACGGTAGATAGTTTGGAAAGCCACACCCAGTTCGTAACTTGAAGCAAATATTTTCCCAAGAAAAGGTAGAATTCACGTCCATTTTGTTGAGAATTTTTGTGCGAATAATTCCTCAGGTAACGACTCCCGACCTCAGGTCACGAACCTTTTTGACCATATTGGACCTCATCAAGACAAGGGTAGTTGAACCCTTGGGAAATCCCGATTCCGATTCCGACCCTTTTCAGCCCTCAGCTGTTGACCCTTTTTATACCTCTGTTAACCGTGAGAGAATTCCCCTATTCTTTGAATAACCTCCATTTTGTCCCATCCCTTTTTGCAAATCCCCTTAGTAACAAACAAGGAGTGGCTCTAGGACCCTTGGATAGCGGTTTTATCGTGTGGTACTTACATTTTATTGCATATTTATTGATTTCTTGTATGTATAGCCGTAAGTTTGCTATTTGAATCATATTTTGCGATATATTTTGGTGGACCACCATTGACCACCTCGTTTCTTTGTGGTATCACCCAAGACCACCCGTGACCACCGTTGTCAGAAAATTGAAGAGATTTTGCCCACCTTGGTTGCCCACCATAGTTCATTTTGCCCACCTTGTTGCCCACCTTGTTTGCCCACACACGTTGTAGTGTTTACGAAATCCCTAGTATAGACATTAAC
Source organism: Apolygus lucorum (assembly GCA_009739505.2). Classification (NCBI taxonomy): domain Eukaryota; kingdom Metazoa; phylum Arthropoda; class Insecta; order Hemiptera; family Miridae; genus Apolygus; species Apolygus lucorum. The sequence continues at coordinate 205,503 of CM019175.2, forward strand.
TTTTCGATATTGAAGTCCGTAGTCTTTGACCCCCAATCTTAACTTTTGAATTGTTTGGTGGTCATAGACCACATTGCCCACCTCTTGCCCACCTTCGTAACTTTTGCTCACCATATTTGCCCACCTTGTATGACCACCCTCAAGGGACCGTGTCCTTAAGACCTGTCCAGGCCAATTTTATTTTTGCCTGACCACCATAGACCACCCTTGACCACCTTCCCATAATTAAATATAGAATTTTGAATACAATTTAATCAAAACAGTACAAATTGGTGAAGGCAAAGAGCTTACCTATCGGTGGTAGTTTTTAAGTTCTTTCAACCATATTCCCAATACAAATTCAAATTGCTCACCCCCACTCTTGTCGGCCTACAATCGATTTCGCGGCGCGACGGAAACGTTCGAGTGTTCGTGTGTGTGAAGTGCAAATTTGAACGCGTATTTGGAATCGAAACCTTCAGTTTCATTCCCTTTTTGAAATTTTATTCATTCACTTTATGGAAGGACGGAAATCCTTTGATTTCAAAATGATGTCGGATGCTGATCGCGCCCTTGATGCTGTCGCGAAGGCCATGAATCGCCTCGAGCTGGCGCTCAGCGATAAACCAACTGAGCCCTTAGCCGAGCAGATTCCGCGGTCTGTGCTTATGGAAATCGACCCCTGGGATCCTGATGAAATTGAAGCCGTGTCCATCGGAACGTATTTTGATATTTTCGACGGAATCACGAAGGACCTGGCCGATAACCTACGAGTACAGCTACTAAGGATCAAGCTCAGAGGAACTGCCAAGACCTTCCTACTCGACAATGGACATCTGCTTGAAGGAGACAAGCCTTACCAAGGACTACGACGTGCCTTACTCCGTTGGTACGGACGTGACGACCCCGAGAAAGCTGCCGAGCGGCTTTGGACGATCCAAAAATCAGCGGGCGAAACTTTTCGACAATTCGCCGAGCGAGTTCAACATACGGCTACGCAAGCTTCGCGTGCGGACGGAATGCTCATGGATGCCACCCAGAAGCGGACATGGATAGCAGCGCGGTCTGTTAAGGCCTTTCTGAAGGGTCTTCCTGGAACGTATGCGGGATATTTTGTCAACAATCCTCCCGCTTCTCTAGAAGAAGCCATGAAGAAGGCGGAACAATTAGAGGATGCTCTAGAACCTCGTAGTTCTGACCCTTGGAATGTTGCCCGTATCCAAGTGCAAGACAAACGCTGTTTCCGATGTCAAGAACTCGGACACATTGCATCCGGATGTCCCAACATCCCGAGACCTCCTAGTCCTCCGCCAATACGCCGAAAAGCTATGGGAATGCCACACAAACCCTGTCTGTTCTGTGGCAGCATGACACATTTTCCCGCGAGCTGTTTGAAAAATCCGAAGAACTACCCCTGCGAATTTTGCGGACTCTACGGACACAAGGATTCGGAGTGCCGCGTAAAAACCCGCCAATATTCAGACGAGCCAATGTGCGATTACTGCGGATACTATGGTCATCTGGAGGCAGAGTGCCCTCAGAAGACCGAATCCTACATGCAACATGAAGCCAGTAAACGACCAGAACCCCGAAAGGTGTTAGCCCTCACGAGTACCTCGCATGAGCCGAACCCTCATCAGGCAGTCGCCCTTAGGACGGAACCGAAGAACGCCGAGATACCTTCGACCTCTACTCCACTAGTAGAAGAGCCCGATGTCTGCTTACCAGCTGTTGACTCGCCGTTCAAGCAAACGATGCGGATCAAAGTCAACTTAAGTGGACACGACAGAGTGCTGATCGTCGACACTGGTGCCCAGATCTCCGTTCTGACGCATCCTGTTCCTGGTGTACCCATCGTGCCTACTCGGATTCAAGCTTGGGGAGCTGACGGCCAACCGATGCCTTTCCTAGGACAACAACGCCTAGAGGTTACAATTGGTCCTATCAAGTTGACGCATGCCTTTCGGATTTTTGCACGAGACCACTCAGGATTGGACTTACTTGGGTTAGACCTGCTTCGGAGAATTTCCGCGTCTATCCACTTGGATAGCTGCGAAGTTAGGATGATACACCCCAAGACCGGCCAATCCATAGTGATCAGCGATGTTATCACTGGATATCTCTCGCCTGCCAGACCTGTACCCATGCCGGATATCGCACAACCAATGCGCCCTCGCATTGCGCTCGTCGGTGGACCACACGCCTTCGACTCTTCTCACCTGCTGAGACCTGTGAACGAAGAGGAACCCGTAACCGATGATTGTCCCATACTCGACTCGTCAGAAGAATTTCCGATTGAGGATCTGGATGATCCAGTTCCCGATCTGCTCTCGGTGCTGAACCAACAGCTCCAGCACCTACCAACAGAGGATGTCAACTACGTCACCCGTATTCTCAGTGAATACAAGAACTTGTTTCAGCGGCCTGACGCTCAGGGATGCTCAATGCAAGTGGTGCATCGCATCGAAACAGGTTCTCACCCACCAATCTACAAGAAGCCGTACACCGTGCCTCACGCTTTACGCTCCATCGTTGAAGAGCAGCTCAACCAGATGCTGGAAGCAGAGGTGATCGAACATTCCACCAGCCCCTGGGGAGCGCCGGTCGTACTGGTGAAGAAAAAGACGCCACCCGGACAGAGCCAAAAGTACAGGTTCTGTACAGACTTCCGGGCACTCAACCACGCAACGAAGAGCGATGCCTACCCTTTACCGAACCTGACAGAGACGCTCGAGTCTCTCGGAGGTAGCCGCTTCTTCACGACTCTTGATCTCACGGCAGGCTATCACCAGATAGCAATTGCACCAGAGGACCGCGAGAAGACGTCTTTCACGACGCTGGGCCGGACGTTCCAATACCGCAAGATGGCCTTTGGACTCAAAAATGCGCCAGCAACTTTCCAACGACTGATGAACTGCGTCCTGGAGGGACTTGTGGGATCATCTTGTCTCGTATACCTCGATGATATCGTTGTTTTCGGGCCAGATGTGGAAACCCACATGGTGCGGTTAAGACAGGTCCTGGAAAGATTGAACCACGCCGCGCTGAAGCTTAACCTTGCAAAGTGCACATTCTTGAGCACGCAGGTTAACTATTTGGGACACATTGTGTCTGAAGAAGGTCTGCGGATGGAGCCGTCAAAGATCGACTGTGTTCAGAAGTATCCAGTACCCACGGACGCCACGCAGGTACGAGCCTTTCTAGGTCTCGCTGGCTTTTATAGGCGGTTTGTAAGCGGGTTCTCAGAGATCACTGCTCCGCTAACCCAGCTCCTGCGTAAGGACGAGCCCTTTGTATGGACAGACGAACATCAGAAGGCCTTCGACCAGCTGAAGACGATCCTCCATACCAGCCCCGTCCTCGCCTATCCAGATTTTGAACTGCCGTTCATACTCTCAACCGACGCATCAGGCATAGCCTTAGGAGCTGTGCTCAGCCAAGAACATAATGGCGAGATCCACCCCATTGCCTACGCGAGTCGTAAGTTAAATTCCGCAGAGTCGCGATATTCGACGACTGAACGGGAGCTCCTGGCAGTAGTGTGGGCGGTCTCCCATTTTCAGCCATATTTACTAGGTCGACGTTTCCGGCTGGAAACTGACCATCACGCCTTGACAGCAGCAATGAACCTGCGAGATCCAACACATCGGATCAGCCGCTGGACCCTCCGCCTGTCGGAATATGATTTTGATCCTGTTTACCGACCCGGAAGCCAGCTGAAGAACGTTGACGCCCTGAGCAGAGTCATCATTGCTAGCATAAATACCTTTCAGCTGACGAGGGAAATGCTTATTTCCTCGCAGCAAGTTGACCCCTGGATTCTGGAAGTCCAGAAGAATCCAGCCAGATGGTCTGCCCGTTTGGAGAATGGAGTTTGGATGGCCTCCAAGGTTGTAGATACCGGAGAATTATTGGTTCCCTTGATTCCCGGCTCCCTTCGTCACCAGATTCTGCAGGTCTGCCACGACAGTCCATGGGCAGGACATCCCGGCATAGACACAACAGACGCGACTGTCAGGAAATACGGAGTCTGGCCAAAGTTGACGTCGTACGTCAGAGACTACGTCAGATCCTGCGCCGTCTGCCAGCGACGAAAGACACCGAATCGGCTGGACCCGCCGATCCAACAGCCAGAACTTCCATCGCATCCTGGAGAGATAGTGGGGATAGACCACGTTGGACCTCTCGCGACGACCAACGGTGTGAAATACTTGCTTACGGTCGTCGACCACTTTAGTAAATACGCCGAGGCATATGTTGTTCCAAATACAACAGCCCAGGTGGTGGTCAACGTCCTAACGAAGCAGTATTTCCCCACGCATGGAGTTCCGGAGAAACTGATTTCGGATCGTGGGACTGCTTTCACAGCCGCAGTGACACAAGAACTATGCGCCGCTTGGGGGATTAAGAAGGTACAGACAACCGCGTACCACCCCCAAAGCAACGGAATTTGTGAGCGCTTTCACAGAACCTTGGCCGACATCATTGCCAAGTTGTCACCCAAGACAAACCTGTGGCAAGAAGTACTGCCGATGGCCTTGGCCGTCTACCGCAGTGCCCCACATGGAAGCACAGGATATTCTCCCAACATGTTGCACTTGGGAAGGGAAATCCGCCTGCCTGTCGCCGCCGCCTTGGATCTGGACTCTCCGTCTAGTCACGACAGAACGTTTGTACACGTTAAGAGAGCCCAGAAAGCAGCAGCAAAAGCAATACGGAAAGCCTGGATGAAGCGATCCCGAATCGCGAACGCACGTCGAACCCCTCGCTATTTCAGCGTGAACGACAGGGTATACCTGCGTCAGATGGTACCGCCTCCCGGAGTATCGTCCAAATTCTGGAGCCCTTGGGTTGGACCCATGAGGATTGTGAGACGTCTCTCAGAAGTGACATACGAGGTAGCAGATCCCACGGACCGCTGCCAGGTAGTACACCTGGGACGTCTTAAACCCGCATTCGAAAGAGGTGTTCCCGACGATGCCTGCGTCACCCCACCTGTTGCACCCATGGCCGACCAGCGACCGGAACCCGTACCCTGCAACATGGAGATCGACGACCTTATTCCTGAAGATGAGGATACGTACCCTGTAGCCCGGTTTGTTGAGGCTCAACCAACCAACGAGCCTGAAGAGCCTGAACCAGTGATGGAGAGTCCTCCTACTGAAGTGCCGCCTGTAGAAACGTCCTCGAAGACTGCTGCGGTTGCACATCGCCAGCTGCGCCGGCTTCCCAAGAAGGATTATCAGCAGCTGCACTCCGGACGACCTTCGAAGAAACCAAAAACCTGAAACAAAGAAAGGTTAATTAAAAATGTAAATAATTGAAAATGTAACAGTACCATAAAAAAAAAAAAAAAAAAAAAAAAAAAAAAAAAATTTGATAATCTTATATTGTAATGTAATACTTACCAGTTGTTCTGTCTCGTCCCATGCCGACCCTTGACGTTTCGCGAATGCGCACGCGACCGATCGTGGGCCGACATTATCCCCTGCTCCCTCGTTAAGTCCAGTCTGTCAGAAGTCAATCCAGTCGTTTGAGGTTCGCTCAGCATAGGCCCTTTTCCATCATTAGGCCCAGTCATACATGAGTCGATAGGAACCACACCATATTACACATCACACTTGGCACCTAGTAAAAGTAACAAGCACATCTGTAGAATACATCTCTAACATTGTCATAGAAGTAACAGTAGAAGTAGAAGTAGAACATAGAGGCCATACAAGTGCTATAATAGGAGGTGCGTGTGTGTTTTCCAGACGGTGATCGGTCATGTCGAAAGGCAAAGACTTGAGAGCGATGATAGCGGATGTGGAGAGGAGGTTGGACGAGGAGACTGATAGAGACAGGAGTCCCCATGGTGAATCCCCAGCAGAACCAACGTTACCACGCCCCCGAATGCTTCCGCCTAGAAATAGTGGTGGTAGGGCAGGACAAAGAGACTTTGAGAGAGAGTTTACGGTTTTGGAAACGGGCGCGGAAATGCTTTACAGTGCGAATAGTGCCGCGGAAAGAGAGGAGGGGTGGAATAGACACTCTAGTGCGTTGAGAGTGCTGCGCGAGCTTACCCAAAGAAGGCAACCCACGGCGCCCAGACTAAGTGTGACGGAAATCGCGATAGCCGTGGCACAACAACTGCCGCAACCCCGAGTAGTCGTCATACCCACATCAGCGGAGATTGCTCGAGACGTGGTGGCCCTCATGACGGAGCAGTTGCCGCCCACCCTGGATCCCCGCGATTGGGCCGACCACATTGTGGAACTGGTTACGCAACGCCAGTCCCCTGCGTATTCCCCGATTCACGATGCTGGAGCCATTGCCAGAGCCATCATGAACCACATGAAAGATGAAGTCAATTGGGAGCTACGTCAGCCTGAACAACCAGCCATCGCCCCTGCTGCAGTGCCGACTGAGCAAGCCGCTAGTCTGCCATCAACATCCCGGAGCGTGCCCATTGCCAGCGTGCCGTCGACATCAATGGACGATCTGCCCCATTCTGAGGAACTGGCTGACGAGGAGTCACATACGGAAGATGAAGAGCCAACTGCCATCACAAGAACCTGCATTGCCTGTGGAAAACTGCGCGCCCATAATTCACGACTCTGGTGTGAAGCGTGTAGAACTTTTCTCCGCCGAGCAAAGAAAGCCACCGCAGATGGACACCCCATTACGTGCAAGGACCCTCGTCATCGCCACAAACCCGAAGTCATAGCTTGCCGAGGATGCAGGGCCAGACACATCCAGACCTTGGAAGCCGCAGCCATCCGTCCATCAGAGGGAAGTGACGCCGCTGAGGACAACGGCTTTCAAAGGGGGGAGGAGTGTGACCGGAGAGTTCCACCACTCCGGCTCACGGTTCGTTCCGCTACCCCTTCCTCCATAAAGCGCGCGCGTTCTCGATCCACGGGCTCACCACCGATGGCCGCGCCAGCAGTTACAGAGTTGCCTCCGCCACCGCCAGGCGCGCCACCAGCAGCGCCCCCACTCCGCGCGCATGCGCCCTCTCGCCGCCCTGCCCCCTCCAAAACCGAAGGACCCCCGTGAAGCCTCTCCCCTACCTCATTCCTTGAGTGACTCTCAAGTGTATGAGAGCGTAAGCCTGCCGAGACTGGGGCCCCCCGATACTTGTCTGCTCACCCTTGGGATCACCGACCTGACCACCTCCGACTCTTCAAGACTTCAAGACTGCAACTGGACGACGACAGCACCTACCCATCACGAACTGAATATAACTGGTAGGAGTGAACTTTTCTGTAAATAATAAGAGTAGTGAATTTCTTTCTTTAGAGACTGCGAAGCAGGCGCTTATAATACCTGAAAATAGATAGAGACTGAGAATGGCCCTTCCCTAAATCCCCCCCGTAATTTTAAGCATTATTTTTCATTGTCTATAACTTGATATTTTTCCTTGTAATTGTGATTGACTAAATTTCCTCGTGGTGTCCACCTTCAGTGACCACATTTGGTGTCCACCTTCAGTGACCACCACGATAGCATACCTATTCGAGAGATAGTTCCTAATTTCCAGTCGACTAAATAGGTAGGAGCAATACCTATTCAAATATCTTTTATTTTGTTGATTGACGAGTATTTTTGTAATACATTTCACGTACGGAAGTACTTATATATTTCTTTGACTACTCCCACTGACCAGGTACACAACACAAGTAAAGTAAACTCATGCGATTAACTTCATTTTATTTTGCAAATATAAACAGTAACGTAACTTCAATTGCTAGTAAATTCCTTTATTTCAATCATAACTTTCTAACTTAGTCTCCTGACTAAGTCCTACTACTTCAGTAGGTGGTGGCAGTACTACTCCAGAGAAGACACTCAGACAGCTACGGTAAGTAAGATCCGCATTCAGCTAAGTTAAATAATATCACAAGACTTGGTTAGGAATTACCTTTAACTTCCTAACGTGCTCCCTTCCGAGGGTTCCCTATTAGAAAAAGGGGTTACACTTTCCTGAAGGGATTTCTAAATGCACGAAAAACGGAACGGTGCACGGTGAACGGTGCACGCACTAAAAGGATGCGTCACACTAAAATGATGTGTTTTGCACTAAAATGGTGTGATCGCACTAAAAGAGTGCGGTCACACGAAAAACCTGTCTGTTACGGAAATAAAGGTAGTGAAATAAGAAATGCAATGTTACAACTAATAGGAACGATTTTAATGCAACAAAGAAGCAGGTTGACTCTACGTTAATATGTTGTTGGCAAGCAAATACAATTTATGAGCAATAAATGGTTTTACAGATATTTTGTGCGTTCTTTCAATTCTCCTTCTTAATTCGACTTTACAAATGACTTGACGATTGACTCTACTGAAGTTACACAACTTGAAATTGACTCGACTGATTGACTAAAATTCTAAATGTTCTTTTGACTTGACTCTACTTATTACTTTTCTACACAGTTTGAACACAATTACATTGGCCAATGTATAGATTAGTTATTACACTCACGGCGGTGGGGCCCGAAGGAAATCCAGAGGTGGTGCGAAGTAAGTTCTTGAGGGGAATGGTCCGAACGGTTTTTGCCACACAGATTACCGTTGGAGGAAGGGGTTTGGCTCGTAATACTCAGACTCGTGGGCACAGGGCTAACTCGGCGGACTGGTATCGAGGGGATCCGATCACTTTATGCAAACAAGGGTTCGATTTTCGTTCGTACTTGATGCCAGGGAGCGCGGATATGAAAGCTTCAAGGCCGGGGACGTTATGGCCGCTCCACGCGGTGACTAGATCTTTTGGTTTCGGAGGCCCCCACCCTCCATCAACAGGCGTCCAAGCGGGGCTTCGCGGCGGCTTGCGATTGGCGGACGATGACGTCAGTCCGACGTGAGCGCTTCTGGTGGTGGACGCCTGAGATGGTGATGGCGCCCTGGAGCGGGGACGGTACAAGCCCGCTCCATCCTGCTGATCCGAGAGGCGGGAAGGGAGCGAGGGTGGTGGTTGCTCGGCCGCTTTATGTCGTGAGCTGCGGCTCACAGGACGCACACATAATAATTGTTTTAGGTACTTACCTACTCTACCTCGACGGAATTATTCTGCTCTACCTTCTTACCTTTCAGTTTTTGATCGCTCGTCGTGAAGTGCACTTTCTCATAGAAGAACAAAAAATGCACTGTTAAAATCTCATGGATTCTCCAACGCAGTGCGGATATTCAATTACGTTGAACATTGCAAACGCGATCTACGATTTGATTAGGTTGATAGGATCCCAAACTTGCAACCCCGAAAATCTGGCGCTAATTTTGGCACTAGACATTTTCATGTCTTTGCTTTGGCACATAAACTGAAAAATCGTCACGAAAACTTGCTCACGATACCAATAAATAAATACCTGTAGCAATCACAGTTTTCTCAACAACAAATAAAAACCAAAAAATGAAGAAGAAAAATTAGGAAAAAACAAGTAAAATTAACAAATTTTGTATAATAATGTATTTTGAAGGAACTATGGAACAATTTCAATGATGGTGCTCAATTTGATGAATATTTGGTAATCTTCTTGTCCGAAAAAATCACAGCCTAGCTCTTATCAGACACAACTTTGTTGTTACCTCAAGAAAGTCAGAAGGCCAAGTGAGAAATCCATGGAGAGGGGGCTAAAAAAAGAAGAAGAAGAAGTTCTGGACTAGTGGTTCTGAAAAAAATCTCGAACCGTCAGAACCACTGATTAAGGCTCTTGAACACCTTGTGAGCCATCATAAAAGTTGCACAAATGCATTGATTCTGACGGATTCGAGGTCTACAATATCTGAAATGAATAACTTAAGACCTGGCGCCTATATTCCTCCTCATTTCCAGAAATTGATTTCCTATGTTTCAGAATTTACTCATGGTAAACGTTCTAAACTGAGCATTCAATGGGTTCCTTCACATGTGGGAATCTTGGCAAATGAATTGGCTGATAGATGCGCCAAGGATTCTCTGCTTAGAGAGATAGTCGATCCTAGCACCACCATACCTTTTGTTGAACTTCGGAGAAATCGGCATCGGATTGCTGAGGACACGAACCTGAATGTCCACAGACAAAAAAGGGTCACAGGTGGAGCGTGGACAGCTTCCTTTCTTGGGTCTCCTTGCTCGTCTCCATGGTATATGAAGAAGGACATCTCTATCAAGGAAATTACCAGGACGAACAGGATTTTGATAGGCCATGGCAACAATAGGCAGTTCCAGTTCAGGATGAAGAATGTCCCCTCCCCTAATTGTCGCTATTGTGATGACGAGGACACAATAGAATCTATTGAGCACGTTCTCCTAGAATGCAGACAATTCAAAAATAAAAACCAACAAATTCTTGCTGCGCAACCAATCACTAACGTGTTAGCTTCAGCAGGACACGCTGAAAGCAAGATTCCAGCTCTCCTCGAACTATTTGATAACTCCAACATTCAAATCTAAATGTAAAAATTAAAAATACAATAAAAACGAATTACTGTGCTAGGATCATTTTTAATATACACTACGATACTTTAACCTTTAATATATTTAATTAACCAATAAAGCATGTACCTCCACTTCACTCACCCAATCAATGCATGTGCCCCCATCACTATTAATTTTATCCATTATCATTATTTTTTCATACATTGTTTTATTGCTAAGTCTTATTTTCATTCATTATTTTATTGATAAGAAATATTTTCATTCTTTGTTTTATTGATAGGTCCCCCTCACATGCAGACCACATCAACTCCACATGCAGATCTCCTCAACAACTCAAGGACTTCAAATAAGAGCTCAACACCACTAAGCTGAAAACAATATACAGGAACAGTATACAGTCAACCACAATACAGGAACTCCAACTATCAGAAGCTACGTCTTCCTACAAGGGACTCCCCCCTCTCGTTATTGCCTATCACGGAATTCCTTGGCATCCTAAATAGAGCATCCATCCATCCATCATCCGTCAGAACCAGTTCGAAACAGTCCTGGACTGGCTGTCCATACACCAAACTAAAAATCCCGAACTGGTTCTGGCGCTGTCCATACGCCTCAAAAGGGGCGTGGTCAGTTCCGAACCGTTCAGGACTGCCTGTCCAAACAAACCTAGTGGGAGGTCCATGCATGGATGAGTCCTGCCATGGAACCACCGACTCACTGAAGGGAGCAAGAAGAAGAAGACGACGTATCCTCCGCTTTTGTTATCAGTTTACAAAGTTGATTGTTCTGATTTTTGTCAGTGAAATTTTACTTTTTTACTCGTGTGACTGTGAACACATTAATAACTGAAAATACGAACTATAGAAAAGAGTGTTTTGTGAAGAAATGGAAGGAGAAAATGTGGTGAGAGAAGAGGCGACTGAAGATGAGGTGAAGGAAGAAGTGGAGATCAAACAGGAGGTGGTGATGGGGGATGAAGACGTGGAAGAAGAGGTAGGGAACGGATGGGCAGTTGAAGATGAAGTTGAGGGGGATCTGATGATCAAACGAGAGGACGATTTAACTGATCCGCTTGGTGAGGAAAGTGACGTTCTGGAGGGATCTTCTGGAGTACAGTGGAGTGAGTTGAAGACTTTCGCTTGTGATAGATGTGATTACAGAGCCTCAAAGCTAGGGTCTCTGAAGACTCACAAGATGACTCACACTGGGGAGAAGCCCTACGCCTGTGATAGATGTGATTACAGAGCCTCAAAGCTAGGTTCTCTGAAGACTCACAAGATGACCCACACTGGAGAGAAGCCCTACGCCTGTGATAGATGTGATTATAGGGCCTCGCATCAAGGGTCTCTGAAGACTCACAAGATGACTCACACTGGAGAGAAGCCCTACGCCTGTGATAGATGTGATTACAGAGCCTCGGATCAAGGGTCTCTGAAGAAGCACTTGAGGACTCACACTGGGGAGAAGCCCTACGCCTGTGACAGATGTGATTACAGAGCCTCGGATCAAGGGTCTCTGAAGACTCACAAGATGACCCACACTGGAGAGAAGCCCTACGCCTGTGATAGATGTGAATACAGATCCTCTAAGCTAGGATCTCTGAAGACTCACAAGATGACTCACACTGGGGAAAAGCCCTACGCTTGTAATAAATGTGATTACAGAGCCTCGCAGCCAGGATCTGTGAAGAGGCACTTGATGACTCACAGTGGGGAAAAGCCCTACGCCTGTGATAGATGTGATTACAGAGCCTCCCAGCTCGGAGCTCTGAAGACTCACGTGAGAACTCACACTGGGGAGAAGCCCTACGTCTGTGATAGATGTGATTATAGAGCCTTGCATTGTTGGTCTCTGAAGACTCACATGAGGACTCACAGTGGGGAGAAGCCCTACACCTGTGATAGATGTGAATACAGATCCTCTAAGCTAGGATCTCTGAAGACTCACAAAATGACTCACACTGGGGAAAAGCCCTACGCTTGTGATAGATGTGATTACAGAGCCTCGCATCCAGGATCTCTGAAGCAGCACTTGAGGAGTCACACTGGAGAGAAGCCCTACGCCTGTGATATATGTGATTACAGAGCCTCGCATCTAGGGTCTCTGAAGCAGCACATGAAAACTCACACTGGGGAAAAGCCCTATGCCTGTGATATATGTGATTACCGAGCCTCGCAGATAGGAAATTTGAAAGCTCACATGATGACTCACACTGGAGAGCAGCCCTACGCCTGTGATAGATGTGATTACAGAGCCTCACAGCCTGGATCTCTGAAGAGGCACTTGAGGACTCACACTGGAGAGAAGACATAAGCAGTAATTCGAGAAAATATACGAGAAACATAGATTATTCATGTACTTCAAATTTTGTAAATAATGTTCTCTGAGATTAGCTTCAGCTCTGTTGATCAACATCAATAAATCGAAGTAGAAAACTACCTGTCAATATTTATTTGAAATCCCTTCAACTGTTTTGAAAAAACTGAAAATCTCTCCAGTTTCCTCCAGGTAAACATAGCAAACACTGTTTGCCTTACAAAAATATGCAAAATGAATACATTAATTTTTGTTGAAATTTTCCTGATTTTGGAAAACGTTTACAATTTAGGGACTATTTTATTAGATTAGGAAGTTAGAGAAAACAGGAGAATAAAATAAGTACTTATATACGTGTTTTGCCTTGGATACTAGCCCGCAACACACCAGAAAGTTGTCGAGGGTAGTAACATGGCAATGCAAGGCAAGCAGTTTAAGAGATTTGAGGGACTTTTTTGGAGAGACGACGATCGGTGGGAGATCAAGTATTGTTATACCCCCACTTCCACATCATCAGCCAAGGCAAACAATCGAGGAGCTGTTTTGTGACCTTAAAACCAGAGACACTTGGAAGATGAGTACCTAATAGATTTTCATTTCGCTTAGCGATCTAAAATCAAATTTCTAAATGAAGGAATTATGTATCTCTTCGAATGGAGTTGAAGCGTTTATTTCATATGAATAAACTCGATTATGAAGCTAAAACATGTGTGGTAGGTGGAGGCATAGCGGCGTTCTTTGCCAGTGAGTGATTTGTACAGAAAAATGGTAAACTTTTGTATATGTAATAATTTGTAGCATTTCTCCATGACTGGCCAAGCTGATTGCCTAACGAATATTCTCACCTGACGCCCCTGCCGATACCAGTCAAACTTCTATCATCCACACAGTCAAGAATGAATGTCCTGGAGGGAGGCAGGAGGGCGGTTTTAACCCTTTCCTGCCCGCCAACGGCATATATCGGGCGGCTGAACTTTCCGTAGCTGGCCGCCGATAATAGCCATTCTGGCACTTGCGCTCTTACACTTTGTAACTACGATCTTCCATGGTGTAATGTCCATTACAAACCTCATGATATTCCATTCACAGAACAGTGTATATGTGTGACGGGCCGTCACAACAAGCCATGTCTGCACTGCCACCAGCCATCCCTAGGTTGAGGCTGAAGAAGATTCCTCCATGCAGCGATGACAGCATGGAGGTCGAGGTACCGACCATCCCACCAGGCGGCAGCACGGGACGGGCAAGCGTGGAAAAGTGAACGAGTGGGGGAAGGATCTGTAATGGTGAATTTTTAACACAGCGATGGCCAAGAGAGTTTTGAGTTAAATTTTAAATTCGCCACTACAATACCCTTGCGCTTATACTAGGAGTATCCAAACTTTACTTACCGTGATTTCTACGAGTAGCGGAACGAGTCAGCAGGAAACGACGAGGATGGCGTTGACTAGGTATCCCTTCGGGGATTACCGAAAAATGCCTATCTTTGTCCAACTTGAGATTTAGTAAGTATTTTTCCTCTACGACCTTCTTTACTTTTTCCCGTAATTGTGTAATAACTTGTATCTTTATGATTACTAACTTTTCTTTCTGTTTCAGGTTCTTCGAGATTTCAGCAAGTCTAAGGTAAGTACTTTCAAGTTGGTTTCTACGTTAATGACTCTATTTTGGTTCTCACTACGATTCTCAAGGTAAGTATTCTCAGGTAAGTATTTACTATTACTCTATTTTGCACCAGGAAATTGATCGGGGAACGTACCAATAATAACCACAGTTTAAGCAACAAAGAGGAATCCTGTTTAATAATCCAGGTAAGTATATCAAACTTATAAAACAAAATAATCAAAAGGAACAATTAACTCGGGACCACCCTTAGGGTGGTATGCCAGAATGACCCTCGATCTTTTGAGGGCCTCAAACCGTTTGAGGGCCTCCCTCCAGTAAAAGTTCCTAATCCACAGACCACCCTTAGTTCAAACGTTGGAGGGGCACCCTTACAGTGGAGGGTCGCCACTCAAATGACCCTCTAACCCCCGTTCAATGCAAAGACACAGTTCAAGGGTGCCCCTCCGAATTTCATCCAATCACATATCGAGATTCAGAGGGATGGCCTCCGAACCTGAGGGTGGTCACGAGGTCCCTCAAGGGTCTCTCCTCGCTGTGAATCACTCTCACATCCTTGCTTATTTGGTTTGTGATAATTTTTCGAAGTTAATTACTAACATATTAAAATGATAATTGATGATGATTATCTTGATTTCGCCGATTATCTGGAGGAGTATTGTAATATTTATGTGATGTTATGTTGGCAGCCTTGCGTCGTCTGTTGTGTAGTAGTTCGCCTTATGTCGACCAAGTCCCGTTTTGTATTAATAAACGTTTTTTATATAAAGTCAAACGTGTTTCCATGATCATTACATGGTGTCAGAAGTGTCTTCTGTATAGTTTTCGTCGAAAGTGCGTACGTTTTGTTTAGAAGTCGGTCAACCTACGTGTACCCAAGTGACTGTGAATATGAGTGGACTCAATTTGCCGACCCCCGTTGACTTTGACTCTCCGAGTTTGGGGAAATTATGGAAGTCATTCCGCCAGCAATTGAATTTTTATATAGCTGGAAGAAACCTACATGAGGCTGATGATGCTGTTAAAGTGGGCATCATGATGACCTGTCTAGGAAGGAAAGGTGTGGAAGTATTCAATATGTTGGGAATGACGGATAAAACGAAGTTTGATGTGGTTATGGCAGCCTTTGAAACTCACTGTGCTCCAAAGAAGAATACGGTGTATGAACGTTATGTGTTCAATAAAATTGTGCAGAAGGAGGGTCAAAATTTCGACTCTTACCTTATCGAACTCAAAACACAAAGTTCGTTTTGCGATTTTTCTAACGCGGAACGTGATAGTCTGATTCGGGACCGGATTGTAGTGGGCATTAAAGATCCCGTTTTGACGGAAACGATGTTGCGACTCGCTGACGAATTGACATTGGCCAAAGCAGAAGAGCTATGTCGTGTGTATGAAGCTGCTAAGAGGCAAACTGATAACATTCATGGCAATGATCAACCAGTTTCCAACGCCCATCTGTCGGTTGATGCGGTGTACAGACCTCGTGGATTGAATAAGGAATCAACTAAGAATGACTCAAAGCCTTTGTCTTCTCGAAATTGCCAAAAATGTGGATATCGTCATGATTATGGAAAGTGTCCAGCGTTCAATCAAAATTGTCGGAAATGCCAAGAAAAGAATCACTTCGCCAAGATGTGCCCCAAGACTGCGGTAGCTGTCCACACTGTGAATAATCAGGGAGATGGAGGACTTGTTTCAGACAACGAATGTTCATGGTATGTTCCAATACTGATAGGGCAAACTGAGTTTCAAGCTAAAATAGATTCTGGAGCTGAGGCTAATGTTATCAGTAAGCAGGTATTCAATTCTTTGATACCTTCTCCTAAGTTGCAAGTTTCTCATGCTTTGTTGGCAACTTATGCGAGTTCTGCAATGTTACAGCCTATTGGTAAAATTACTGTGGATACTTTGTGTAATAATAGGTGCTTGCGAACAGAGTTTGAAGTTGTTGATGCTGATGTAGAGTGTATTTTAGGATTACAAGCGAGTGTGAGGTTCGATTTGATCAAAAAGCTTTGCCCCGTTGCTAAGGACCCTATACTACTCAAATATGCAGAATCGTTCAGCGGTTTAGGGAAAATTCCAGGCAAAGTAAAAATTTATCTCGATGACAGTGTTCAGCCTGTAATTGATCGTCAACGGGGTGTTCCATTCAAGCTAAGGGATAAATTGTACTCCTCCTTATTGGATTTGGAATCACGTGGCATCATATCTCGTGTTGATAAACCGACTGATTGGGTATCCAATTTGGTCATTGTGGGAAAGTCTAATGGGGACCTCAGGTTGTGTCTCAGTCCAAAACATCTCAATAAGGCGATTAAACGGCCTCGTTTTCATATTCCCACTCTAGATGAAATAACTGTGAAGTTAGCAAATAAAAATGTCTTCTCGGTATTGGATATGAAGCAAGGGTTCTGGCATATGGAACTAGATGAGGAAGCGTCTTATTTAACCACTTTTCATACTCCCTTTGGAAGATGGAAGTGGAATCGACTATGTTTTGGTATTTCTTGTGCCCCAGAAATTTTTATGAAAAAATGTTCGGAGATTTTTGGTGATATTGAGGGAGTTTTCCCATATTTTGATGATTTAATTTTGGCTGGTAAGGATGTTGCTGAGCATGACCGGCTGTTGGAGGCAGTGCTCAAACGAGCGATGGAGTATGGCGTTAAATTTAATCCAGATAAAGTGCAACTCAGAATGTCAAGTGTTAAATTTATGGGCGTAGTAATCACTGGTAGTGGGGTTAAGCCTGATCCTAGCCATGTTGAAGCTATCACTGATATGCCCAGACCGAGCGATAAAAAGTCTGTTTTACGCTTTTTAGGAATGTGTAAATATTTGTCGAAATTCATTCCAGCGTTTTCTGAATCATCTAATCATTTGCGAGGGCTGACCAGAAATGACGTTCCATTTAGTTGGGGGCCTGAACATGAACGGGAGTTTGTCAACTTAAAGTCATTAATTACTAGTGCACCTGTTCTTAGTTTTTATTCCTCTGATCTACCCTTGGAAATTCAGACTGACTCTTCTCAAAGTGGTATGGGATCTGTCTTGTTGCAGGCTGGACATCCCCTAGCCTTCGCTTCCAGGGCACTAACAGATGCGGAACAAAGATATTCGCAAATTGAAAAGGAGCTTCTTGCTTGTGTTTTTGCTTTGGAAAAATTTCACAACTTTACTTATGGCAATGTAATTACTTTAAAATCTGACCATCGTCCTATCGAGAGCCTAGTTAAAAAAAGTTTAGACAAGGTGTCTCCTAGACTCCAGAGATTGCTCTTACGACTAATGAGATATACAGTTGAGGTATCATATCTTCCTGGCAAACAGATGTATATTGCCGACACCTTGTCTAGAGCTTTTCTGAAAAATGAAAAACCTGATTTATCTTATACTAAGGTTGTGGTCCATAGCCATTCAAAATTGAGTAATATTAACATATCAGATGAACGTAAGGCGCAGTTTGTTGATGCCACTTTGCATGATGATGAGCTCAGTATTCTAAAACAATTTTTGATTGATGGTTGGCCTTTGAAAAAAGATCTGCCTCCGAATCTGGTTCCATATTATGCTATTAAGGATTATATTTGTGAATTTCAGGGTTTATTATTTTTTGAAAATAGATTAATTGTGCCTAAAAATTTGGTACCTTTTATGTTGCAGTTAGTGCATGAATGCCATTTTGGATTGATTAAGACAAAACAACGGGCAAGGCAATGTCTTTTTTGGATTAATATGACAAAAGATATTAATGATTTAGTACAAAATTGTGATCTATGTGCGTCCATGTCCATTAACAACAAGCGTGAGCCTCTTCTCTCGTATCCATCCTCTTCTCGGGCTTGGGAGCGAGTGGGGTGTGATCTTTTTCATTTCGGTGGCAAACACTATTTGGTATGCTATGACGATTTCTCTAATTGGATTGAAGTAAGTTCAGTTGACAGCTTAGATACAGACACAATAATTTATAAGCTAAAGTTTATTTTCTCACGTCTGGGTGTGCCTGATTTATTAGTGTCAGACAACGTACCTTTTGGTAGCCATGTCTTTCAGCGTTTTGCTAGAGAGTGGAACTTCAAATCCGTTCTCATAAGTCCTAAATACAGTCAGTCTAATGGTTTAGCTGAAAAAGGTGTAAATGTGGCTAAAAATATATTTCGAAAGTGCAGCAAAAGTGGTACTGATGTCAGCTATGCGTTGTTGGAATATAGGAACACTCCAATCAAAGCATTGGGTTGGTCTCCAGCACAAATTATGATGTGCCGATCTCTCAAATCTAAAATTCCTACTGCCAGTCAAAATCTGATAGCCAGTCCTATAGACTATCAAAAACTGCTTTTTAATCATAACAAAAATAAGCAAACTCAAGCATCATACTTTAACAGAGGGACAATGACTTTAGCTGACCTGACGCCAGGGACTCAAGTTTATTTTAAATTTAATTTCTCTGATAGCAGATCGCAGTGGCGTTCCGGAAAAATTCTAGAAGTTCTACCCCACAGGTCCTATGTAATTCAGGATGATAGAGGAGTTGTTGTGAGGCGAAATCGCAAATTTATCAAAGTCAGGCCTAATCAGACTCGGTTAGGTGATTCAGTGTCAGGGGTTGAGGAGGAGCCAGGTGGAGGCGCACTTGGGGTTGAGAGAGGCGACCAGGTTGGTGACAGTTTTGGTTCTGAGGATCTGTCCTCTACCAGTTTGTCATCGTCTGGTTCTGATACTTCAGCTAATTTATCTTCTTCGCCTCCACATGGAGGCCTTTCCCAATTGTCCTCTCCTCTTGTTACTAGAAGTGGGAGGATAGTTAAAAAACCTGATTACCTGTCCGACTATGTTTTGTCTTAATGATGATAATATTCCTTTGTCTTTGATATGATGCTCCCTCGTTCTACATTTCAATTTGTGTATTATGGACAATGTCAATTGTTTTTTTTTAAATTACATTTCTATTATTTCGAATTATTTGTACTTAAATAATTTTATACTTGAAAAAAAAAAAAAAAAAAATGTATGGGTCTTTTGTAGACTTGGAGGGGTAGGTGTAATATTTATGTGATGTTATGTTGGCAGCCTTGCGTCGTCTGTTGTGTAGTAGTTCGCCTTATGTCGACCAAGTCCCGTTTTGTATTAATAAACGTTTTTTATATAAAGTCAAACGTGTTTCCATGATCATTACAAGTATGACCCAACATTCCCTATTTTGGTGAGAAGAGTGATGAGAGATTATGCAAATCCTATAGAAAAATATTGTGACCAGGAATTCATCAAAAGGTTCCGATTTCACAAAGTTATTGTACGTGATATTTTACTGGGAATGTTAGACGAAACATATGATGACAGGGGCCTCCCACTACCGCCAATGCTTCAAATGTGCTGCGCTTTACGATTTTTCGCCACAGGTAATTTCCAGGTATGTAATTTAATTTTTTTTATTCCAAAAATTCATATTGTGAGAGATGAAATTCTCTGCCTCGCAAATTAGGTACCTATCTTTTGCAATTTTTCAAAAATCAATCAATGTTTTGTCACAAGATTTCATTCAAGAGTGGAGGAGTCTACCTAAAAAATGTACTCACAAATGATAGGTACTGTAATCACTGTTAATTCTTTACAGATAGTGTGCGGAGATTTGGGAAATATTCATCAAACTACCACCTGTCGTGTGGTCAACAAAGTGGCTGGGCAACTAGCCCTCAACTTGCAACACTACATCAAATTTCCTTCGAATGAACGTGATTTTCAACGTTTGAAACAGCAATTCCAACGCATCGCTGGCTTTCCTCATGTTATAGGTTGTATTGACTGCACACACATACCCATAAAAAACCCTGGAGGGATCACAGCAGAAGTGTTCCGCAACCGTAAAGGATGGATGTCCTTCAACGTTCAAGTAGTTGGAGGACCTAATTACAAAATTCAAGATATAGTAATTAGGTGGCCGGGCTCTGCACATGACAGCCGAATTTTTGATAACAGCTCTGTCAAATTGCGCTTTGACGAAGGAAGGCTTACCGGTTTTCTGTTGGGAGATTCTGGTTATATGCAGAGTACTTACCTTTTCACACCGGTGCTCAACCCAGAGTCAGCAGCAGAAGAAAGGTATAACAGGGCACATAAAACTACTCGCGTTACTATAGAAAGACTGTTTGGTATATGGAAAAAAAGATTTCCATGCCTAAGCAGGAAACTGCTGAATAAATTAGAAAACACACATATGATAATTGCAGCTTGTGCGGTGCTACATAATATAGGAAGGGATGATCCGATAGAAGAAGACGAATCGCTTAACATAGAAAATATAGAAGACGAAGATTTAACACCACCTCAGGTTTCTACTCGGAGGGGCAACGTAATCAGACATGAATTCATTTTGACACACTTCTCATGATAAACATGTGTGATTTTTAACTTGTTAGGTAGTACCCCTGTTTATGATTTTTCAAAGGAAAATGTGAATAAACGAAAATTACTTCAGTTTTAGAAAAAAATTATAATTTTATCTAATTAAGAAAAATAAGTATGTACCTATGTAGTTAAATTGTAAAAATACATGATGTTATTATTTTGGATTAAATTTTGAAATAAACAAATCCTCCTCCAACTTATGCATACGAGCTCGAAAGGCAGTTTCTGATCTTGCTCTTTCGAGCTCTTCTTGTGCTCGCTGACGATCGATTTCAGCTATTTCCCGCCTCAGGCGGAGTTCATCTGCCCTCAGCTGGTGGAGCTCTTCTTCGTTTGCCATCTTCTGTTCATTCAGGCAAGGAAACAGCATCGGATTCCTTGTTTTCAATCTTGTTCTTCCTCTCCATTATGAGTGTTGACAGGTACGCTACCTCTGCAGGTGCGTACCGTTTTTTCGACACAATTTCCGTCATTACGATAAAACTGATAAAACAAACACAATAAGCTTTAAAAAAAACTACTCCGCTTCACTCAACAGTTTGTTGACGCGACCATGACAGACGTGGAGAAGTTGGACTCAAAAATAAACATCTTCTTCAGATTTCCGACCCGCCAAACATGAAAAGTTGGATAGGCAGAGCAATGAAGCTAACGGGCCCTCATAGCTCCCTCAAAGCAAACCACCATCCCTCGAACTGTAAGGGTCGTTCCTGCATTGCATTTTTTTAAAGGGCCTCCCTCAAAACCACCCTCCAATAAGTAAGGGAGCTCCCTTACTCAAACATCCCTCCAACTTCGAGGGTCGTTCTGGCATACCACCCTAAGATACCCTTAATATTAATCAATTATTGACTCTTATTGCTGAGGGCCCTGATGGGGATAACCTCCAAACTCATAAGCCACGTGGTGTTTCGGAACTTAGAAAGAGGGAACATGAACATGAGCACGTGGTGTTTCGAAACATTAACTTGAACACGTGGTGTTTCGGAACATGAGAATACAAAAGTCCTAGGGACAAAAGAAAATCAATAGGAAGCTAATTACCTAGGAGGAACGTTTCGAAAGGAGAATTTACAAAGGTTTTAAATTTACCAGTACTGGGGTTTTTTGAGAGAGATCCGATGGTCGTGGTCCTTTGGAATGCAGGGGTCGGCCGTTGGTTGTTTCAAGACTTCAGGAGGGCGTATCGTGCACCGAATGTTCTTGGGGGTTCAACTTCTGGCTAGCAAAATGTTCAGTAGGTGATTCTAAAAGTTCAAAATTACTAGGGTCACACAGACTCCTCCACACAGACTTATCACACAGATTTCCACACAGACTTGTCACACAGACTTTACTTGGGGTGTTGAGTGGCTCGATCAAGACGCGACTGAGGTGCCGTGGTCGCGTCGCTCCCCAGCCGCGCCCCTCCCTCTCACGTGACCTCCCCACTCCCCTATTTCGCCGCGCTAGTCCGTCCTGTGCTGCCTCCTGGTGGGGCGCCTGCGACCTCCACTTCCATGCCCTCTGTCTCGTATGGAAGGCCCCTTTTAAGCCTCAACTTTGGGATGGGTGGAGGTGGCAACTCCTGTGACGGCCCGTCACAGATCCAGGGGGAGGGACACGACCGGGGTGACGCCACCACCGACTGCCAGTCGTGTCATGATCGAGCCACTCACAACAACCTTTTGTATTAGAGCCCACCCTTCAGTAAAAGCCGTGTTCCGGGTCGCAGGAAACGGTGCGTCAGAACAGTTGAGACGTTGAGTAGTGATTTGTGTTAGCCAGTTGAAAGTAAAACCCCGATTGAACATTTTAGCAACAGCAGATTTGATCATTAGAGACTATTGGTGAACGATACGCCCTCCCAAAGTACTCTGGACAAAGAAGCTGAACAACCCTTGCAGCCCTCCCAACGGATTCTCTCACATTCAAAGTTATACCGGTAACCAAAAATCAATTGTAATTAGTTTATTAGTTCCTCCTAGGCATTTGTTCCTACTTTTCTTGTCATTGTCCTTAGGACCCTTTGTTTTCTTATATTCGAGTCGTGTTCCGGGTCACCACGTGGTCACGGACTTGGAGGTTATCCCCCTCAGGGCCCTCAGATTTACATTCATTACTTGTTCTATTGAAAGGGTATCTTAGTCCCTAAGTACTGATTATTCTTTATCACGACTTTATTGAACATTTACCTGAAAATTATACAAAGTTATATTTCGTTGCATAACTGTGGTTTTTATCACTCATACTCACCCGATCAATTTCCTGGTGCAAGTTAGAAACAATTGAAGAGCTCGGCCGAAAAGGGGTACATGTCACTTTTAACGAAAAAAACCCTGTGTTGTTGCCTGTAAAGTTGGTATACGGGCGAAAGTTTTACGTGACAACGACTTTGAGTGGTAAAATAATTTTAATGTTAATATTCATTCGTATAGTAGGAAGAAGGATAAAATAAAATTCTTTGTCAAGTTGCACAGAGTAGGTATTTCCCGTAGGTAGTAGGTATTTCCCATGGGTGGGGGGGGGAGTGAGTGCCAGGGAAGGGGGGGGGGCGCTCCCGCTTTAGTGAGCGCCGGGGAAGGGGAGGGGCCGCCCGCCTTTAGGGAGCGCCGAGCTGCACCCCCTCCGTGAGCGGAGCGTAACGCAGTTTCTTGAAGTGTCTCCCGGTAAACCAATTTATAAGACGTTATCACGTCAAAAATTTTTTGCGTCAAATTGAAACTTGAGGTTTCCTCTACACGATTATAGAATAAAATATCGATATTTTTAACTTCATGGTTGTTTTTTTGCGATGAGAGCAAGTGAAAATGTGACGCCTCCAATAGACGAATAGGGATACATGTTCCCGTTGCTAGGACGATCACTGAAACCCGACGACTGCCTGTTTTCTTCTCGCTATCAAGCTTTCAAAGCTATCAAACGTTTTGTGTTCAAAGTCTATCAAAGTGTTTTTCGTTCTATCAAACGTTTTGTGTTCAAAGTGTTTAGCTGATGAGGTAATAGCTGATTCCTATTACCCACGCCAAAAAGACCGACCTTCTTCGCATGGTTCCATTTTTGCCTCCTCAATACAGATCATTTTATGAATCAATTCCTTCCTCGACTGAGATGTAGTTCAAGTAAACTTTTAATATTTTGCTGTTTCAAACAAATAGAATAATTATATCATTTTAATAATCTAATAATATAAAACGCCAACCGTACGTACGTACGTATGCACGGAGGGGTTGAAGGGGTCGTGGGAGTGGGGAGAGTTGGAGGCTGGAGGGGTTGGGGGCGGGAGGAGTCGGAGGAGTTGGGGCCGGCGGAGTTGGGGGCGGGAGGAGTCGGAGTGAGTGGGTGGAGGAGAGAGTCGGAGGAATTGTTTTTGCCTACTTTTTGTAGGCTTTTCAGCTAGTTTTATATAAAAAAATATTTTACCAAAAAACAGTACAAATACAATGATTTTTTTATTTTAAAATCTGTTATTCTTATTTCTTATACTTATGAAAAATGAAAACTTATTGTTTGGAAAAGTATGAATTTCAGGGAACGTCCTTCAGATAGAAAATGTAAAGATGTATAGTATTTACAAATTTATTTCAACCCTTTACAAAATTATTTCAACCTTTTAGAAATTTATTCAAACCCTTTACAAAATTATTTAAACCCTTTTCCCCTTTATTTGTAAAAGGTTGAAATAATTTTGTAAAGGGTTGAAATACATTTGTAAATACTATAATGTGTAACTGCGCCACAAATAGATAGCTTTCTTATATTATTATAAGGTACGTATTAATATAATATATTAATTATTAATAATATTATTAATAATTAATTAATTAATTAATTAATAATTAATAATTAAATAAATAATTAATAATTAATTAATTTAATTAATTAATTAAATATTAATAAAATTATTATTAGCTTGTGGGAAATCTGATGGAACAGGGGTACATGTTCGATTTAGCTTGTGAATTCGTGACCGCATGATTGGGATTCGTTTTTTGGCTCTCCTGTAAAATTCAAAAAAGGAATGTAACCCCTTTTTCACTAGGGAACCCTCGGAAGGGAGCAAAGTAAAGTTCTCAAAGTTAAAATGTGTTAACTAATAGAAAACCCTACTTTAGGAATCTTATGTTTTGGCTCTAAGGTAAACTAATGTGCGGAAATAAAGAACTTACCTTAGCTGTCTGTTGTCTTCCCTGAAGATATGTATGCTGCCACCACCTACGAATGTAGGACTTAATCCTTGGATTAAGTATGATAAATATGAATTGAAATGAAGTTAATTGCAAGTGAAGTTACGTTAAGTTTAGATTGAAAAGCAAGTGAATTTACTGAAAGAAGCTAATATGAATTTACTTGTGAAGTAATACCTGGTTCAGTGGGAGTAGTCAATGAAAGCAGATGGTACTTCCGTATGGTTGTTGTATTAAACGATTGAGCAAAAATAAAATATATCTCACAACAACTCTTATTACTACCTACCTACTATCACGCAAAAAGGAACATTCTCTCTCTCTCTCAATATATGTGAACAAAGGTGGACAATATAGTCAATGTGAACTATGTGAACAAGGTGAACAAGGTGGTGGACACGGAAGGTGTACACCACGTTTATGATTCAAGTTTTACAAGTTAAATTTAAAAGATTTACAAATTTTAATATTATGAGGGGGGAATTTAGGATCGGGCCATTCTCAGTCTTTGCTATTTGCAGGTTAATCTTGCGCCTGTTCGCCAGTTTTTGAAAAGGAGAAATCACTTAATAACTATCCGTTCGAAAAGTCTATATACAAATAGAGGAATAATCCTACCAGTCCAGAAAGTCAGTGATGGGCAGGTGCTGTCCAGAAGTTCTTGTAGAGGTTGAAGTCTTGTCAGGGTGAAACTAGAGTGAACACAGCAAATGTTGGGGGGGCCCCAGTCTCGGCGGGCTTGTACTCTCGGCCACTTGAAGGTTACTCGTAGAATGAGGACCTCAGGGATGAGCACGGGGGTCCTTCGGTTTGGGTGGGGCGAGGCGGTGCTTCTGCGCCTGCGCACGGAGTGGGAGAGCTACTGGTGGCGCCGCTGGTGTTGACTGGGCGAAGCTTGATCTTGGGACTGGTGGCGCTACTGGTGCTGACTGGGCGAAGCTCGGTCCTGGCACTGGTGGCGCTGCTGGTGTGGAAGCCGCGGACCTAGCCCGCGCTCTTTTAAGTGGAGAGCGATTAACCGTAATCCTCAGGGGTGGAACCCGGGGATTACACTCCCCTCCCCTTCGGAAGCCGATGCCCTCATCGGCGTCATCTGAGTCTTCAGGATGGAGTATCTCAGCTTCTAGGGCATCTAGCTTCTTGGCTCTGCATCCTCGACAGTTGGTGGTGTCGGGTCTCTGTTGGTGGTGAGCGTTGTTACAGGTGAATGGGTGTCCTTCCGCCGTAGCCTTTCGAGATCGTCGCAGAAACATCCTGCAGGCTTCGCACCATAGACGTGAGTTGTGAGCTCTGTTTCTGTTGCAGGCGATGCATTGTCTCTCCTGGGCCGGATGGTCAGACTCCTCATCTGGTAACTGGTCTTCAAACGTCTCCTCCATTGGTTGAGATGCAGGCTCAGGTGGAAGTTCTGTTCACTTGGGCTGGTACGCAAAGGCTCATGTTCACGCAGCTCCTCAGCTTTTCCAGGATGGCTTCAGCAATTGCAGCAGCGTCATGGACCGGCGAATAGGTCGGGCTCTGAAGTTGGGCGACCAATTCCGCGATCTGGACTGCTAGGTTCGGGTTTGCAGGTGGTATAAGTGGCTTCACAGTATCCAAGACTTCACGCGCGATCTCTCGTGGCGTTGGAATCGACACAGGGGGCAGTCGCAGTTTCTGTGCCAGGGCAGTGGCCAGGCTGTCCACATCCAAGGCAGGGGTTGCGTCAGGCTGCCTACCCATGGTGTATTTCTTCAGAAACTTGAGTGCACTGGTATATCTGTGCCACCCATGCTGTCGGTCTTCCGCGTTTGTCGCATGGCACATCATGTTTACTCCACTCTCGAGGACACTCCACTCTCTTGCTAAGTCAATGTTCGTACATATCACTCCACCGGGCTCTATCACACTAACACTTGGCTGGGGTAATGCTGGTTCCTCTGTCGGTTCACTATGACAGCTATCGTCCTGGTTTACTCCCTCGGTCACCCTGCGCTCCACGTCTCTGAACATGGCTTGCAAATCCTTTCCTCCTGACATCGCCGTCTGGAAATCACACACTGTTCACTTTAGCACTTCGCTCTTAAGACTGGCTTAAGTGTACTGACAATTTTCAAATACTACTACTACAGTGTACATGTTACTACTGGGTGCCAAACTACGTGTGTGTGTGTGCAATGTGTCATTTGGACTCAGTTGGATGGGATTTGCGATCTTAACCAAATTTTGCGCATCCTAACCCGTACGACTTCTGCTGGTAGGGGGGGCATGAATGAGAGATAATTGACTAGTCAACCCACAAACGGTCGCGCACGTTCGCGTAAGCGTCGCGGTGGGCATGAAAGGACGATACAAGGAAAATGATAATAAAACAACCACTTGGTAAGTAAATTTTCAAAATTTTTCAAAATTTTTTTTTTTTTTTTTTTTTTTTTTTTTTTTTTTTTTTTTTTTTTAAATAATAATAATATATGTTTTTATGTTTCAGGTGTCAACTTTTTGGAGGACTTGCCGGTGTGCAGCTGGCGGTAGTCTGGTCTCGGAAGGTTGCGAAGCTGGCGAGGGGTAGCCGTCTCCTTCGTTGTCTTCGTTTCCATGGACTTCTCAGCTTCAGACGTCGTCACAGGGGAAGTCTCCATCAGCTCTTTGGAGTCCTGATTCTCGTGGAATCGGGCCACTGGGTACGTATCTTCGTCGGGTACAAGATCATCCATTTCCCAATTGCAAGGGATGGGCTCAGGTCGCTTATCAGGCATTGGGGCGATCGGCGGTGTTATGCATGCGTCATCTGGTACTCCTCTCTCGAACGCGGGTTTGAGGCGACTCAAGTGAACGACTTGGCAGCGATCTGTGAGGTCCGCGACCTCGTAAGTCACCTCTGATAGTCGTCGCACAACTCGTAGGGGTCCAACCCACGGGCTCCAAAATTTAGTTGAAGTTCCGGGAGGTGGCACCATTTGGCGCAGATAGACGCGATCCTCTGCGTTGAAGTAGCGAGGGGTTCGTCTAGCGTTGGCGATCTTTGCTCTTTTGATCCAAGCCTTCCTGATTGCCTTAGCGGCTGCCTTCTGGGCTCTCTTCACGTGTTCTAACGTGCGGTCGTGACTGGACGGAGAGCTCAGTTCAAGGGCGGCGGCTACAGGTAGTCTCACTTCCCTTCCCAAATGCAAAAGGTTGGGAGAGTAACCGGTGCTTCCGTGGGGAGCACTACGGTAAACAGCCAGGGCCATTGGTAAAACTTCCTGCCACAAGCTGGTCTTTGGTGACAGTTTTGCGATAATATTTGCCAGGGTTCTGTGAAAACGTTCACATATGCCATTACTCTGGGGATGATAGGCAGTCGTTTGTACTTTCTTGATTCCCCAGGCGGCGCACAGTTCCTTGGTGACGGCGGCTGTGAAAGCAGTCCCACGATCCGATATCATCTTTTCCGGAACTCCATGAGTGGGGAAGTACTGTTTGGTGAGTATGTTGACCACGACCTGAGCAGTTGTATTGGGAACAACATACGCTTCAGCGTATTTGCTGAAGTGATCAACCACAGTCAACAAGTACTTGACCCCGTTGGGTGTCATGAGAGGCCCAACGTGGTCAATTCCCACGATCTCTCCAGGATGGGTTGGCAGTTCGGGTTGCTGAATGGGTGGGTCCAGCCGGTTCGGAGTTTTTCTTCGTTGACATACGGCGCAGGATTGTACGTAATCCTTTACGTATGATGTGAGCTTTGGCCAAACTCCATACTTGCGAACAGTTGCGTCGGTGGTCTCGATGCCAGGATGTCCTGCCCACGGGCTGTCATGGCAGACTTGCAATATTTGGTGGCGAAGGGAGCCGGGGATGAGTGGAACGAGCAACTCGCCGGATTCTACTACCTTGGACGCCATCCAAATGCCATCTTCGAGTCGGGCTGACCATTTTGCAGGGTTGCGCTGCACTTCAGCGATCCACGGATCTACCTGCTGTGAAGAGATCAGCATCTCTTTGGTCAGCTGAAACGTGCTGATGCTTGCGATGACTACGCGGCTCAGGGCATCTACGTGCTGCATTTGAGTACCAGGCCTGTAGATGGGATCAAAATCGTATTCGGATAAGCGGAGCATCCATCTGCCTATTCGGTGTGTGGGATCCCTCAAGTTCATGGCAGCAGTCAATGCTCGATGGTCGGTCTCCAGCCGGAAACGTCGACCTAACAGGTAAGGTTGGAAATGGGAAACCGCCCACACCACAGCCAGGAGCTCCCGTTCGGTTGTAGAATACCTGGATTCTGCGGGATTCAGCTTTCTACTCGCGAATGCGATGGGGTGGGTTTCTCCGTCACGCTCCTGACTCAGTACCGCTCCCAAAGCGATACCGGAAGCGTCTGTTGACAGGGTGAAAGGCACGTCAAAATCGGGGTATGCGAGGACTGGGCTGGTGAGAAGAACCTTCTTCAACTGGTCGAAAGCTTGTTGCTGAGCTTCCTCCATTCGAACGGAGCATCCTTTCGCAGAAGCTGGGTTAACGGAGCGGAGATGGAAGAAAATCCGCTGATAAATCTCCTGTAAAATCCAGCAAGGCCTAAGAAGGCACGTATCTGCGTGGCGTCCTTTGGTACGGGGTAACTCTGCACGCACTTGATCTTGTCTGGTTCCATCCGAAGTCCGTCCTTGGTCACAACATGCCCCAAATAACTAACCTGCACATTCAAAAAGGAGCATTTTGCAAGGTTAAGTTTCAGGTTGGCATGATTCAGCCTTTCCAGAACTTGACGA
The DNA here is from genome assembly GCA_009739505.2 of Apolygus lucorum. NCBI lineage: Eukaryota > Metazoa > Arthropoda > Insecta > Hemiptera > Miridae > Apolygus > Apolygus lucorum. Next base: position 235,130 of record CM019175.2, read on the forward strand.
AGTCGAATCATGTGGGTCTCAATGTCGGGTCCATATACCACGATATCGTCCAAGTACACAAGACATGAGGAGCCCACTAGTCCCTCCAGGACGTTGTTCATCAGTCTCTGAAAGGTGGCCGGTGCATTTTTAAGACCAAAGGCCATTTTTCGGTATTGGTAAGTGCGACCTAGTGTCGTGAACGAAGTCTTCTCTCGGTCTTCCTCGGCGATTCCGATCTGGTGGTATCCAGCTGTCAGATCCAAGGTCGTGAAAAACTTACTACCTCCCAGAGACTCAAGTGTCTCAGTCAAATTTGGAAGGGGGTACGCGTCGCTTTTCGTCGCTCGGTTTAAAGCCCGGAAGTCGGTGCAAAACCGGTACTTCTGACATTGTCCTGCTGGTGTCTTCTTCTTGACCAGTACCACTGGCGCTCCCCATGGGCTGGTCGATGGTTCGATGACTCGATCCGTTATCATTTGAGCCAGCTGTTCTTCTACGATGGGTCGTAGGGCGTGTGGTACGGTGTATGGTCTTTTGTAAATTGGCGCGTGCGTTCCTGTTTCGATGCGATGTACTACGTTCATCGAGCATCCCTGAGCGTCAGGCCGCTGAAACAGGTGCTGGTATTTCGTCATGATGTTGGTGACGTAGTCGATATCCTCCTTTGGTAGGTGTTGTAGTTGTTGTTCCAACACCTCTAGCAAGTCGGGGATGGGTTCGTCCAAATCTTCAGTTGGGAACTCTTCCGACGGATCCAGAATCGGGCAATCATCGGACGCGAGGACGTCTACGTCAGCAGATTCCAACAGGTGTGAAGGGTCAAACGCGTCGGAACTTCCGACGACTGCAACTCGAGGTCGCATCGGCTGTGCTACATTCGGCATGGGAACTGGTCGAGCTGGTGCTAAATATCCCGTAATAACTTCGCTTATTACCACGGATTGGCCTGTCTTGGGGTGCTTCATTCTCACCTCACAACTGTCCAAATGAATGGAAGCTGGGATCCTACGCAGTAGGTCTAAACCCAACAAGTCCAATCCGGCATGGTCGCGCGCGAAAATTCGGAATGCGTGTTTCAATTTGATGGGTCCAATGACGACTTCAACATGTTGTTGCCCAAGAAATGGCATGGGTTGTCCATCTGCGCCCCAGGCCAGGATTCGGGTCGGTACTATTGGAACGTCCGGTACAGGGTGAGTCAACACGGAGATCTGCGCGCCGGTATCTACGATCATCACTCGTTCGTGTCCGCTTAGACTCAAGCGAATTCGCATCGTTTGTTTGAACGGTGAATCGACGGCGGGAACGCAGATGTCCGGTTCTTCCGTCCTCGAGGTCGGCGTTGAAGGTGCATCAGCAGTCTTCTTTTCCGCTCGGAGGCTCACAGCCTGCTGTGGGTTCGGTTCGTATGCTTCGCTCGTGAGAGCAAGTACCTTACGAGGCTCCGGCCGGTGGTTGGCTTCCATCTTGATACAGGTTTCAGTCTTCTGGGGACATTCAGCTTCCAGGTGTCCGTAATAGCCACAATAGTCGCACATCGGCTCGTCTGCGTAGTGACTCGACTTCACCCTACAGTCGGATTCCTTATGACCGTAGAGGCCGCAGTACTCACAGGGAAAATTCTTGGGGTTTTTGAGACAATGAGCGGGAAAATGCGTTCTACCCCCACAGTAGAGGCATGGTTTCTGAGGACTTCCCATGGCGTTTCTTCGTTGAGGCGGAGGAGTAGGAGGTCGCGGTATGTTAGGGCATCCAGAAGCGATGTGACCTAATTCGCGACAGCGAAAACACCGCTTATCTTGGGTCTGGATCCGTGCGACGTTCCAGTGGTCAGCTTCTCGGGGCTCCAAGGCAGTCTTCCAGTTGCTCAGCCTTTTTCAAGGCTTCTTCGAGTGATGCGGGCGGATTATTTACGAAAAATCCGGCATACTGTCCTGGGAGTCCTTTCAGAAAAGCTTTGACTGAACGAGCTTCGATCCACATCCGTCTCTGCACATCGTCCATCAGTAATCCATCTACTTTCGCAGCTTGCGCCGCGGTGTGTCGTACCCGCTCGGCGTACTGTCGGAATGTTTCTCCCGTTGATTTCTGCATGGTCCAAAGTCGCTCTGCTGCTTTCTCAGGATCTTCTCGGCTATACCAACGTATAAGCGCTCTTCGTAGTCCATAGTATGGTGTAGGTCCTTCAAGCAAGTGTCCATTATCGAGTAGGAACGTTTTTGCTGTTCCTCGGAGTTTGATTCGGAGAAGCTGCACTTTTTGGGTCTCGGTCAGGTCCCGCGTTATACCGTCGAAAATTTCTAGGAAAGTTCCGATAGGTACGACTTCAAGTTCGTCGGGATCCCAATGATCGATTTCCAACAGCATCGATCTCGGAATCTGCTCATGTGTTGCCTCAGGTGTACTCCTACTGAGGACTGTTTCAAGGCGACTCATAGCCTTAGCCACAGCCTCAAGAGCTACGTCTCGTGGTTCCGGGGATATTGACATCTTTGAAGGTGGTCACGAATTTAAGAAAATCACCAATTTGTAGTTCAAAAAGAAAAGAAAATTCAAAAAGGGAAAAAGACTGAAGGTCTAGTTCCAAATACGAAATCAAAACTGCACTTCAATACACACCCGAACGCTCGGTCACGCCGCGAGAACCGGTTGTAGGCTGACAAGGTAGGGTAGGCAATTTGAAAAGTATTGGGAACCAATTTGTAAATTAAAAAGCCACCAATTGTAATACTAAAAAAAATCAATTTGTATTATCGCTATGGGTGAACAAGGGTGTACAGGCGAAAGAAAAATCGGCCTGGACAGGTCTTTAGGACACGTCCCTTGAGGGTGGGCAACGATGGTGTACTTAAGGTAGACTGAAGGTGTACCAAAAGTGAACTAAAGATGTACTAAGAGGGAACAAGGGTGTACAGGCAAAAATAAAATTGGCCTGGACAGGTCTTAAGGACACGTCCCTTGAGGGTGGACAACGATGGTGTACTTAAGGTAGACTGAAGGTGTACCAAGAGTAAACTAAGGGGAACAAGGGTGTACAGGCAAAAATAAAATTGGCCTGGACAGGTCTTAAGGACAAATCCCTTGAGGGTGAACAACGATGGTGTACCAAAAGTAAACTAAAGGTGTACCAAAGTGGTCAAAGGGGGACAAGGGTGGACAAAAGTACACCCACAAAACCAAAAGTTAAGAATGGGGTTCAAAGATCTCGGACTCTAAAATCGAAAAGTTAATGTTTATACTGGGATTTTGTAAACAAAAATAAGCTAGGGTGGACAACAATGTGGACAAAGGTGTACTTTCAAGTGGACTAAGGTGGACTCTATGTGAACTCACGTGGACTCTAGGTGAACAAGGGTGGACACCTAGGTTAGAATCAATCTTAGTGGTGGACAATCGAAATTCCTGCAAGGTAAGGCTTAAATAGTGCAAACTCACTATTCCACAAGACAAACCAACAAAATAAGCATACAATTCGTATCTTAAATGCAATAAAGTCAATATCCACTCGTCCTAGTACTCTTCCTTTATCCTGTTGCTAAGGGATTTCAAAAAGGTTGGGTCGAAAAAAGGGTAATCTCTTCCTTTACGTGGGAAAACTAATGAGGTCAAAAAGGGATAATATGCTGAGGGCGAACAAAGGGATGGGTTTTGACCGCTGGGAAAACCCACAAAGGCTAGTGACCAGGTCAAGTACCTTCAAAACCAAAAGGGTCGAGAGTCGTTTACCTGGGTTATTGTCTGCTTAAAATGACAAAAATGGACGCTTTTGCAAAATAGGAAATGATTTTCTTTGGCAAATCCTTGTTTCAAGTTACGAATGTCTCTATTCTGTCCCAAAAAGCCACTGTATGCAAGAAATTTATATACGCGCAGGAAAAATCCTGCTGATCAAATTTCCTAAAAACGTAAGGACCGGAAAAATCCTGCAAGGGTGAACAAAAATTATGTCCACGGTGGACAAAAGTGGACAAAAATGTAGACAAAAACGTACTGGGGTGTACCAAGGTGGACACACCCTAAACTTGAGGTTTCTGAGTCGGAACTTTGCGAAGGGTATCTGCACTTAACCCGTGCAGCACAAAGAACAATATGAAATGTGTCAAAATATGTGAAATTGTGTAAAATGTGTGTAGGCACCCTTATGATAACATGCACATTCACAATTCTACTTAGTCTAAGTAAGAGAAAAGGTACTTTCACTACTCACTGACCAATTACTTCACCACAATGAATTTAAAAGGGAAAGACAGCTAAGTTCCGCACAACAAATGAATGAATTTAAATAAAAATCAAATAAACTCGATAAAATTGGTAGCTACTGATTTTATGGCAGTCGAGGCGTTAGTGTTGCTGGTGTTCCAACACAAGTTCGAATCAAAATTTAATCTGCACTGCTGGGAACCAACACAAGTTTAGTTCGCAGTGCTTTACAACTAAATTCCACCGCGTGCCAACAATTGTAACCCCTTTTTCACTAGGGAACCCTCGGAAGGGAGCAAAGTAAAGTTCTCAAAGTTAAAATGTGTTAACTAATAGAAAACCCTACTTTAGGAATCTTATGTTTTGGCTCTAAGGTAAACTAATGTGCGGAAATAAAGAACTTACCTTAGCTGTCTGTTGTCTTCCCTGAAGATATGTATGCTGCCACCACCTACGAATGTAGGACTTAATCCTTGGATTAAGTATGATAAATATGAATTGAAATGAAGTTAATTGCAAGTGAAGTTACGTTAAGTTTAGATTGAAAAGCAAGTGAATTTACTGAAAGAAGCTAATATGAATTTACTTGTGAAGTAATACCTGGTTCAGTGGGAGTAGTCAATGAAAGCAGATGGTACTTCCGTATGGTTGTTGTATTAAACGATTGAGCAAAAATAAAATATAGTCTCACAACAACTCTTATTACTACCTACCTACTATCACGCAAAAAGGAACATTCTCTCTCTCTCTCAATATATGTGAACAAAGGTGGACAATATAGTCAATGTGAACTATGTGAACAAGGTGAACAAGGTGGTGGACACGGAAGGTGTACACCACGTTTATGATTCAAGTTTTACAAGTTAAATTTAAAAGATTTACAAATTTTAATATTATGAGGGGGGAATTTAGGATCGGGCCATTCTCAGTCTTTGCTATTTGCAGGTTAATCTTGCGCCTGTTCGCCAGTTTTTGAAAAGGAGAAATCACTTAATAACTATCCGTTCGAAAAGTCTATATACAAATAGAGGAATAATCCTACCAGTCCAGAAAGTCAGTGATGGGCAGGTGCTGTCCAGAAGTTCTTGTAGAGGTTGAAGTCTTGTCAGGGTGAAACTAGAGTGAACACAGCAAATGTTGGGGGGGCCCCAGTCTCGGCGGGCTTGTACTCTCGGCCACTTGAAGGTTACTCGTAGAATGAGGACCTCAGGGATGAGCACGGGGGTCCTTCGGTTTGGGTGGGGCGAGGCGGTGCTTCTGCGCCTGCGCACGGAGTGGGAGAGCTACTGGTGGCGCCGCTGGTGTTGACTGGGCGAAGCTTGATCTTGGGACTGGTGGCGCTACTGGTGCTGACTGGGCGAAGCTCGGTCCTGGCACTGGTGGCGCTGCTGGTGTGGAAGCCGCGGACCTAGCCCGCGCTCTTTTAAGTGGAGAGCGATTAACCGTAATCCTCAGGGGTGGAACCCGGGGATTACAGGAACATGTACCCCTTTTCGGCCGAGCTCTTCAATTATTAGTAACTTACCTGAAAGTACTTACCTGAAGAGAAGACTTGCGTCTCGGTGCACCGCCCTGAGGGATTCCGAATGCACTCTGACGGCAGTTTTGTGAATCGGGACTTTGATAACACTATTATCATAACAGTGATGACTGTTTGTTTTATTATTTGTTTATTATTAATTTTTGTTGTGTCGTCCGTTTGTGATTTGTGTTGTCCCGTTTCAAATAATTCTGTCTTCTCATTGCTTTATTTCATCCGGCTCGTTCTCTGATTTCTGTCTGGCTCGCTTTTCTGTGCAAGTGAAATAAGGGTCACTTATTGCTCGGCAGGAGTCGTAGAATCTCAACTTCAGTCGCAGAATCTCAGTGACAGTTACTTGAGATTAACACCCCGTATAGAAAATAGTAAATCGTTGTGCGATAATTTTCACCTTTCTTACATCATGAATCAACAATCGAAATTTACTGAATTGATTGCATTTTTGATCAACTACCTAATTTAAATGTTGTAATATTATACTTTGAGACTACCTAGTCAAATCACTAAAAATAAAGACATTTTTTTTTATATTGCTTTTGTACTTATTTGTATTATTCGTTTTCATATTCCTACATTCTTCTAACTACGAGTACATTCTTATTCCAAAGTTCTGCGAACTGTCGCTTTGCAATAATGTTATTGATGCGCAGGAGAAAATAAGGTTTGGTGTAGGTATTTATATTATCTTGTATCCTATACTACAAGACAGTGGATTGGATATTTTTGTCTTTAATAATTAAGTCTCTTCTTGCAGTAGCTCAGGAAGAGCTCTCTGAATACATTATATTGATCTGAATCGGTAATATTATTACCGATTCAGATCAGTAGAGTGAATTCATATTATCACTTCATATTATGAAGTGATAACTAGGATGTTACACCTATATTAGAACGAGGGAAATAAAGAAACGTTGGGGTTACAAAGAAGAAATTTAGACAAACTTGGAGAAATTTCAAAACATTTTGAAAAAAAGGAAATTAATATTTATGTTGCCTCAAAACAGTACTCCTTTATTGCCGTTACTTTCCACCTACTCTCTTTTTGACATCTATTTGAGCCAGAATGAATCTTCGTGATTAAGTATTAGGACCGGTAGTTGAGACCTTGAGTTGGGCTTTTTTTCTCTACCATTGATAATAAATAAATAAAATATATAAAATAATGATTGTACTTGGAAATATTAGTCTTTCGGTGCCTCATGGGAAACATTGATTCACCGTATTGTAATCACTCCCACAATGTTCAAGGGGCAGATGATATGAATGAAACTTCATAAATACAACTTCAAAAATGCCTCACAACGGAGAGAATTGCTTGTATATGATAGAAACCATCCTGAGCCATCTCAAAATCAATTTCGATTCTACCGCTATATCAGTTTGCTAAGGATTGTCAATTGTCATTCTGATCACTCTCATGCCCCTTAATCATTTACATATATCTCATTCCTTTAGTCACACCTAGTAATTCCCGCAAATCACAAACGATTATGATTCATTTTTCTATCACATCGTAAATAATAGAAAAGTTATCAACTTTAACTCTCGCAACATCATCCACTATTTCACCAAAGTAATCATTAAATGTCTGGCATGGCTCCGGCCAAGACATTAAAATTAGAAGAGTTTGAGTTGAGGAGAACTTCCTCGCAGTCCCGCAAGAGTGCATTCGGAATCCCTCAGGGCGGTGCACCGAGACGCAAGTGAAGAGAAGTAGCTGGAGTCGAAGTAGAGTCACCAAAGTACCTAAGAGCTTAACCCACTTACCTTGGTCTTGCAGAATCTTGGAGAACCTGAAACAAAAAGATAAAGTTAATTAATAATAAACATACATAATTATTACACAATAACGGAAAAGGTAACAGAAATATTCAAAAGTATACTTACCAAAGTAGTAGTGACGAGAGTAGACATTTTTTGGTAATCCCAAAGAGGATACCTAGTCAACGCTACCGACGCCATCCAGTATCGACTCATCCCAGCTACCTGTAACCATTACGGTAAGTGAAACCAAGTTCACCTAGTCATAAGCGCAGAGGCATTGTAGTGGTTAATTTTCAAAGCTAATCAAAATTCTCGGCCATCGCTGTGCATGAAAATTCACCATTACATATGTACCTACCTTGAACAGTTTAAGTGTTTTTTTTTCTCTAATTATCGAGATATTTGCGCATTTAGTTAATCAAATATATTTGAATATTACCTCTTATGACATACCTCAGTTTGTGTGAAGATTCGAAGAAATATCAAGTCGTTTTAAACTGAATTTAATGACATACTTCGACAGAAAGTTACAGACATGAACCTTATTCCAACAGATCGGTACAAAGACAACCAGTTCAGAATTAGCCCGCCAGAGCAAGCTAGTAGTAGTAGTGAGGCGCAGTGTTGTTCCAGTGAAGTCATTATCCTAGGGGAGACGTTGTTATTTTCAACACCCCCTCCCAACGGCAACACGCAGAGAATGGAGGCAGGGCAGATGTCTCAGGAAGACAGCGCCCCATCACATGAGTGAAGAGGAGTGCAGAGAGTTGCAGCAAGGTTGAAGAGAAGAAAGTCTTCACTTTGCTGCCTTGAATCCATTTATACCATATAGGTGATGCTGTTTCAAAGCATCCTGTTTTTAGATGTCGTTCTGGTCATATAATGCACATGTCTAAAATACATTCAAAGATTATTCAAACTGAAATTAAGTCATTATTGGATTACATTCAATTACATTATTGGATTACAACATTTACAGCTCAATTTTTAAACATTAGCTGGCTTAAGGTTTTTGAAAGTTCTTAATTTTATTCCTTTAAGGGGGTTTTAGTGGCTATGTCAACAAGTTTGTTGTAAATGTCAATCCAAGTGATTTTTTAATGCTATACGAATTTGATAATCTGTTCAAGAGTTAGACTCGACCGACTTAGTAAGCCTAACAACTAGCTCACAATCGTTCCAAAAGAGCAGGTATCAAGTCTAGATTTTGAACGTTCTTAATCATGTTTTTCAGACTAGCTAACTTTTCAAACAGGGAAACCACTTAACCCACTTATTTTTGAAACCTAACAAAGTATTAACATCTTGTAATATACTAAGTCAGGACAAAATTTTACAAAGTGGATAGTGAGCTGAATATTATAGTGAACAAAAATACCACCCACTGGGAAATTATTACTTTTTTTTTTTTTTAATTATATCAAACGTTTGTTGTTGACGTCCACAGTAACATTGTGGAGAGATTAAGAACGTCAGAATTTGATTTCCAACACAATTTAGATAATTTGTATTCCCAGTGAAAGTCAATCCTAGGTCAATTGTCCGTATAGATACCTCCTTATTCGAATCACTGTCCCCCAATATTTATGAGAGAAGTTAAATTGTCTTTTACAAAGCAAATGCAAAGACAGAATGTCAGGGAGTGTGCCAATAGATAGTATGCACGTATTTATAAATTAGGATAAGCCATGAATAGATACAAAATTTGGCTCCCACACAAAAATGAAGCCAATAGAAATTCCAGGTGACAAAGAAAAATTATCAGTTCACCAATCTCGCCAAATGGCACGTCAAAATAATTGGAGAACTGTGGCTGGCTATGGCGCAGTTGCCAACATCGTGAAAATCCTTCTTAACTACAATCCTAGTAATAACGTACGTCAACAAAACATTTCCTTCTCTATTATGACTGAGAATAAAACTTCCTTACAACTCCTGACCACGTAGACAATGCAACAAACTTCAACACACCAAAATCCCACATTAGCGGATGTGTGCATTTACTGCTCCAAGTGGCCAATATACCAGAGTTCCTCATATGTAATAACGAAGAACTATTTTTCTAACTAATTTTGCAGAACAGCAAACAGTCAAATTTTCTGAATGCAGTCCCCTTATCCATGAAAACATTTCAGATTATAATCTCTGGCTTTTCCGAATCAGAGGGTTCCTAAAGCACGACATAATAAGAATAAGACGTTGCTGTTGCTGTTCAACAGTGCCTGCCAGATTAGAATTGACATAAATTAATGTGATTGCATGATTTTCCCATGTAGACATGCAAACCTGGAAGTCATACTGGCGAAACCAAGTTTTAGACTGACATCCTGATAGTTATGCTAATTACATTATCAACATTAAATAAACTGAACATCTGAACGTCGAGATATTAGTGGAAAATTAAAAATTCAGACAGTTCATTAAACTCCCTGTCTGAGGTGGCATTGAGGCGACACCATAATTGAATCGAGACATTAGACGAGTCTTTCAAGTAGACTTTTGTCTGAATTGTTCAAGTTATAAATTAATTACTTCAATACGCTGATTGACATCAGGTGAATTGATGACTTCCAAATAAGGTTGGAAGGGGCAAGCCTAACAGTTCATTACTTTGAAGTTAAGTGATATTTTTAAAGTTAGGTTATCTGGTAAGGACTGGTGAACTGAACAACATTGAATTACATTGCCTAGCATCCCACATTCCAGTAGCAAACACAATCAGCTTCAGGATTGATTATAAAGAACATAATGCTAACAGCCAATTTATGAATGTACTCTAGCGTAGGTAGTTTACCAATAAACATATTCAAAAAAGAAAAAGGAACCTATTGGCGAATTTAGGATAGCTGAAGACGTAAGTCCCAAAGTAGAAAAGATATCATGGTGTGAGCAACCAAGTTGCTCACTGTTCCCCCTCACAGGCACCTCCCATCCGTAAGTCCTGATCCCCTTCGGGACCAGGCCCCCACCCCACATCCCAGGCCACAACACAGGGGCGTGGCCTCAGAACTACCGTATCCGAACACCACCTTAGGATACAACAAAAATCAACTGTCATGGAAGAGCATGGAGGAGGCCAATCAACTAGCATGGAGGAGGCTAATCAATCAACCAGCATGGAAGAGCAGGAGTGCCAACCGAAGATAGAAGTGGCAACACTGAGCCCAGAAACCAAATGATATTATGATGTATCAACGGAAATACCTCAGTCCTGAAGTTAAGCCTGGCCAGCTCGTCTCGAAGTGATCACCCCCTCGTCTTTGAAGCTTTCCCCCTTTGTTCCGCGTCGACCCGTATCGCGCCGAACCGTATCGCCTCCTGCCTCCCCCAAGTCACGCGGTTTACTCAGTGGAAAGACAGTACCGGTGAACTTGTTCGTCCTGCCTCCCCTGGATCTCGTTGAACCTGCCGGATCGTCGTATCGGAGGAAAGACGCAGAAACAGTCCGTTCCCGGCTCTCCCCCTTCAAACCTCGCCGCATCGCCTCCGGACTCGCTACGGTAACCCGGAACGTGAGTGCAAACAATCTTACCTACCTTAATATAATTGGCCAATTAAAGGTAGAGGTGCCGTGACTCAGTGATATTTTACTATAACTAAAATAGGAACTAAGAGGAACTTACCTGTAACGTATCTAAAAGAATAAGAATACTCACCTTGTTGATCCTACCTCTAAGAGTATCGTACCGTAACGTAAGACTAAGACTAGTCGCTATAAGTATAACTTACCTTCTTACCTGATCGCATTCCACCGTAACGCCCCTCAGGCGCTCGATCCCTGGGATCGAGGTTGCAGAACTTACCGTAACCACAGTGGAACCATTTTTACTTACCTGTATCGCCATTTCTAGTCCTGAGATTAAATCGGAAAACATTTGGTTAAATAATTCTTCTCATTTCAAAACTTACCCAACATCCCAGGTTCTGAGTAACAAGAGTATCACAAACCGTATCGATAATAGGAACTTGCTTGAAAGAAACAACAAACGTAACGTAACTTCATTTATTTTCAACATATCGATACATAAAACCCTTCAGGTTAATAGACCCTTCAGGCATAACAGTATTGCAAATATCATATATAACAAAGGTATCGACTGGAACGCTACGCCTCATCTCCAAGCCGCTCGGGAGAACGCCGCTACCAGAACCAGTTAAGTACCACTAAATTCAATTAGTCTAAGATTCCGATATTTTTTCTTGCTTTGCCTTTCAGTATCGCGAACCCCTTAGACCCCCCTTTTAAAGGAACCCGTAACTGAAACACTAACACCAAAAGCTTACAATGGAGAAATTCCTGATGATACAAGGTTGACTCAGATCTATTATTCTAATTCTCTATTCAGTCACTCAGCAATATACGCGATGTGCAGGATCGAACACTTTTCCTTATTGTACTTTTATTGTCAATGGTTCTCAATTCTGAACATCATCTATCTTAATTTTTCTTATTTTGGTATTTGGTCCCTTGAGTTTTCAAATCCATGCAATGAAATCTAACAGTGCTAAGTTATCATTTTTGTTTTTCTTATTTGCTCAAAGATACTATAGACTCAGTGAAAGAGAAAGTGTCTTTCTATGCCTAACCAAGAGGAGGTAAACAACCATCTCAGGTCGTCATCAGCTGATGACGGTTGCTGATTTCTAATTTCAACGAATGATGATTGCTACTTTTACTCTACGCTTAAGTGGAGAGGGTTCATCAATAGCCCAACCTGAAAGGCTATCAATACCTGTGACACCACCTTTGGACAGTCACCAATCCATACAATCTCCCAGGCAATCTCTCTTGGGAACTGGTTCATTAAACCAGCCAACGGCCGTTGATTCTACATCTAACCACTCTTTACTTGTTTGTGGAGAGAAGAGCAAGCCAATTGAGTTATCAAGTCAAGTAGCTTCTCTTTCCTGAGGAGTAATGAGATTGGCAGCACATTCATAATGATTTATCTTCCCCCTCCTACACCAGGAACTACTAAATTTGTAGAGCCTACTTCTTCAGTTTCAAATGGACACTTTATTTCAAGCATGATTGCATTTTTCGGACCAATAAAAGCATCATCAATGGGAAGCTTGAAGCCACCCACCAGAAACTTTAAGTAAAGTGTACATGTTTCAACACATCAAGAGTGATTTCATTTTCAAAGTGACTGATTGATCGATGACTCCATCAGACATGTTATCGTTATAACAGAGCTACAGTTAGTAAAATAAACACATTGATGATTTGCTTACTTTATCCTTGAGAATACAATGATATTTTACCTGATACTCTAATGTGAGCCCCAGCTCACGGATTTGAACAAACAAAAGTAAAGGGGTGAGCAACCATCATCTCCGCTCCCCTTCCTCCACCACCGAAAGTCAACAGGTCGGAGCGGGCATTGTACCACCCCCGCTCCAGGGCGCCACCACCATCTTCAGGCGCCCACCACCAGAAGCGCTCATGTCACCTTGACGTCACCGTCCGCCAATCACGGGCCGCCGCGGAGCCCTGCGCAGTACTCGCCGTTGGGAGGTGGGGACTTCCTAAAGAAATCAACTGGTGACCGCGTGGAGCGGCCATAACTTCCCCAGTCCTTGATGCGATCAGTCCACGCTTTCTTGCCAAAGATAGATACGCTTATCGAACCCCCTTGTGCAAGTCAGTCGCTGGATCCCCTCAATATCATTCCGTTGAGAGCCCTGCCGCCCGCGAGTTTGTTATCTGAGCCAACCCCCTGTTCAACCTGGTAAGACTTCGTGACATCCAGCTTGAACATCCCTCCCCCGAGATCTTCTCTACGCACTACCGACGGATTTCCTACGGGCCCCGACGCTGTGAGTGTAATAAACCAAATATCTATACATTGGCCAATGATAGTTGTGTTCGAATGGTGTAGATGTAAAACAAGTCATAGTAAAGTAAAGAACATTTTAGCAGTAAATTCAGTCAGTCAAGACAAGAGTCAGATATTGTTGAAATAGAGTAAATTCAGTCGTAACGTTGTATTACGAGAGAGAGAAAAGGAGAAGTCAAACGCACGAATTTCATGTAAACCATTTATTTGTATAATTTGTACTTGCTTGCAACAGAACTTAACGTAGAGTCAAATTTCCTTTATTTTCATTAAAACGTTCCTATTAGATTGTACAATTTTGCATTTCTCATTTAATCACCTTATTCCGTAACAGACAGGTTTACGTGTGAACGCACTCTTTTCGTGCGATCACACCATTTTAGTGCAAATCACATTATTTCCGTGCGACGCATTGTTTTCGTGCGTGCGCCAATTCATCGTGCACCAGTATCATTTTTCGTGCACTCTTAGTTCCCTTCAGGAATCGAACTTCCGTCCTTCAGACATAATAATAATATTTCGAAACAATCAGTAAACAACCCTTCAGGTGTTACCTTGATATTGAGAGCCTTCAGCTACCTCCGAGCCGCTACAGCTGTCTACCAGGTAATTATCATTAAATTCACTAAATTTAGATTACCCATTATTTATGTCAATATAGCCTCTCAACCTATATTTGGATCGGTTTTAAAACGGGCTTACTCGAGAATCTTAAATTCAACGGTGAAGCCCAAAGCTTACACTAACATCAACAAGAATGTTTCTACTAAACATGATACGTCACTTTCCTCTTCAGAGCCAAGAATATCGGACATAATTTCATTTCACCTGAAATGAACATTTTCAAGAATGGTTTCTACAAGACCTGATTCGTCACTTACCTCTTCAGAGCCTTGAATATTGGAATGAATTTAATTTCACCTGTTTCGTCACTTTCCTCTACAGAGCCACGAATATAATTATCTGACTCAATTTCATTTCACCTGAAATGAACATTTTCAAAACTGGTTTCTACTTAAACCTGATTCGTCAGTTTCCTCTTCAAAACCACAAATATCGGACTTAATTTCATTTCACCTGAAACAAAGATCTTCAAGAATGGTTTCTACTACACCTGTTTCCTCTTCAGAGTCACGAATATCGGTCTCAATTTCATTTCTCATACCAAATTCATTGTCAGTGTTAGATATGTAAGCCTACCTAGGCATGTAATGATGTAGGAACCTCGATGATGTACGCTCAAATCGAAAAGGAGCTGCTGGCCATAATATTTGCTTTTGCCAAATTTCATTCTCTGGTGTATGGTCGCAAAGACGTCACAGTTCACAGTGATCACAACCCGCTAACTTCAATTGTCACCAAAGATTTGAACAAAATAACAAACAATAGGTTGAAACGGTTACGACTAAAGTTGTTGCCTTATCAGTTCTGTTTGAAATACCTTTCTGGCAAATACATGCACTTTGCAGATTTATTATCCCGTGACTGTAGGCCAAACCCATCTGAAGTGGATGAAAGTATGTTTGACATTGTTCATACGGTATCAGAATCAGATGGGCTTACCACGCCAGTCCTGGGTAAATTCCTTGAACACACAAAAACTGACAAAACCTTGTGTGAGGTGGCCAAATATTATGTTGACAGATGGCCTAAAAATGTGCCACTTGGTGACCCTGATATGAGTCATTACTACTCTGTCAGAGATCACATCACCATTTCAGGTGGTTTAATTTATCTGAATCACTGTGTAATTGTTCCCCATAGCTTGAGACGTTTCACGCTCCAATTGTTACATGAGACTCATTTGAGCTACGACAAAATAAAGGATAGGGCTAAAAATAATTTTTACTGGCCTGCTATGTTAAGTGATATTAAGAATTTAATTCAGTCGTGTACTACGTGTAACCGATTCCAACGTAGAAAAATTAAAGACCCATTGTTACCTCATTCCATTCCTGAATATCCATTCCACAAAATTGCAGTAGATATTGCTGAGTATGGGGGGAAGAGTTATTTATGTGTCGTTGACTACTTCTCTCGGTGGTTTGAGCTCGAACTACTTTCCAACAAGTCAGCCGCAGCTGTTATCACTGTGCTGAAGCCAATATTCGCACGATTTGGAATTCCAAAGCTCATGATAGCTGACAATGTTCCTTTCAATTCAAGAGAATTTTTGCTATTTGCAAATGAATGGAATTTTGTTGTTCAAACGTCTAGCCCTTACTATCCACGTAGTAATGGGCTGGTTGAGAAAACCATTGGTACTGCTAAATCAATGCTAAATAAATCTCAATATGAAAATCAGGATTTGGCTCTCTATTTGCTAAACTATCGTAACAGCCCTGTAGCAGGTTTGCCTTATTCACCATCCCAACTTCTGCAAAGCAGGTTTCTCAATTCTAAATTGATCCTATCTAACAAGGATCTAATTCCGGCCATAGTGTCTGATCCCATGGTTACAGCTAAAGTAGGACAGAAAGAGCATTATGACAAAACTGCTCGTGTGTACGAACATGAGTTAAATTTACACCAGACCGTTTATGTCAGGAATACTTTGAAAGACATTTGGGAGCTAGGGAAGATTGTCGAAATTCTGCCAAACAGATCGTTTGTTGTTGAAGTGGGGGGTAAATTGTATAGGAGAAACTCTTGGTTTTTAAGGCCAGCGAAGGGCTCGGAGGAAGTTTCAGGGTGTGGTCACAAGTGGCATGGTTCTTCGGTTGATGTGAGTTCTGAAACGTTAGGCGAAAGCCAGGATGTGGGCATACCATCAGGCTCAAAGGAGAATAAATTCACTCCAAGACCAACTAAAACACCTACAAATTTGGCTTCAAAAATTCCGACCCCCATTCGTACAACATCAGGTAGAGTCGTAATTCGACCAGCAAGGTTCAACTTGTAGGTCGCAGGAGGTTGTGTATTAAATGGGTATTATGTCATCAAGGTACCTTAATTTTAGTTTACATGTTTGGCTCAGTCTTGGTGATAACCCTGTACAACGTCTTGAATAATGTGCTGCAGTATTTAGTTTATCTTGTGTCAATTTTGTTCCATTTGCATTTTAGTTCCATGAATTTTTGTTCCAGTACATTTTATTCTTTGTCAATATTGTTCCATTACCTCTTTACATAGCTTTTGAAATTAGTAGTGATTTGTAAAAGAAAAAAAAGAGAGGAAGCGTGTTAGATATGTAAGCCTACCTAGGCATGTAATGATGTAGGAACCACCACCACCACCATTGTTATCAGGGCTCCCGCTCAAGCATACTGTTACATTTTATCATTCATGTGCCGACCGCTATTAAACGGATACTTCTATCATACCAATTATTATTTTATTAATACCTAAACACGAACCTAAACAGTCAGGAAATGAGTGTTTCTTACACATTCTAGGAGAGAACTCACTATTCATCAGCTGCACATAACAAACGAACGAGACATAGGAATTGCTAGAACGTATAATGTATAGCACAGATTCTGAAAAATTCAACCAATCAGGTACTAAATAAAGTACCGAACGATTTGAATATTTATAAAGTAACGACATTAATCTGATCGATCATTTTGGATACCTGTTTGCAACTTGTAGTCAATCCATCCAGTTCTGTGACTTCCACAGAATTGATTTCTTCGTCTACCAACATCAAGGTTGTCCACACAACACATTGTTGATCGTTAGGCAAGGTTAACTGTTAACTACACTGAACCTGTGGACTTCTCAAGAATACCTACCTACCAGGTAATGGCTGAAAATGGGTGTTATCAAAAATTGTTAGTAACAGATTGAAACATCCAAGGACGTGGTAGATGGGACTCAACTTTTAGTGTGGAACAACTGAATTGATGTGAGTTGTAATTGTCTGTCATGGCTATCCTAGGTGAAATTGGAAACGGTGAAGCGGAAGAAGGTGGAAAGGCGGGAGGAGGGTTGTTGTTTGTTTTGATTCAGAGTCGTACCAGTATTGTTTTGTGTTCGGACCTTATGTCCATGGTTGTAATTTGAAGTTGATTCAAAAATAAATTATTCGTTTGATTTTGGGGACAACCTATCGTTTTGTCTGTTATAATAACCCAATGGTTACATGGTGTCAGATTAGTTATCGCGTCAGTGCTGTTAATCTGCAGGAAGAGAAGTGATACCTACAATAGTTCGGTTTCGTGTGTGACAAGTTGTCAACAGTCCTCGAGTTATTTTGTGATTTCGCGATTGAACCCACTGCCTTACTATGGAATTTGCGGCTGTAAAACCGGAGCCGTTCGTTTTTAATGAAAATGCTGCCGTGCTATGGCCTGAATGGAAACAAGAGTTCAGGTTGTTTATGAGAGCTAGCCGTTTCAAGCAGCGCAAAGATGATTTCCAGGTATCGGTTTTTCTCAATATTATTGGTAAGGAGGGACGTCGGCTGTTCAACTCGTTTGGGTTGGATGAGGATACAACCGACTTAGAGTCAGTTTTTATCAAGTTTGACGAACATTGTACTCCACTCAACAATGTGGTTGTGGAAAGGTTCAAGTTTTTATCAATCAAACAAAAGATAGCACAACCATTTGACGAATTTCTGACTGAACTGAGGCTTGCGGTTAGGAAATGTGAGTATGATACTCAAGAGGAGTCCATAATCAGAGATCAGATTATTATACGCATCTCTGATTCAAACCTACGAACTAGGCTTCTCAGAGAACCTAATATTCAACTAGACAAGGTGATATCAGTATGTAGGGCGTTTGAGGTCAGTAAATTTAATGCATGTCTAATTGATAAGGAAAGTAAAGCTGAGTCCATTGATAACATTGCTTCTCGAAAAATGGAAAGACGTCCCCCTACCCAGCAAACCTTTCAATGCAATAAATGTGGATACAAGCATGCCATACGATCCTGCCCTGCGTTTAATAAAAAATGTGCTAAATGCCAGGAATTTAATCACTTTGCAAAGTGCTGCCCAAAAAACGTTGCTCACAATTTGGATGTTGAGGTGGTCGAAGATGAAGAAGACCCACACAATATTATATCTGCTGATGAATCCGTCAATGTAAATACTCTTTACACAGCTGATTTGTACTCGGCGATCCATGATGTTCACATTATCCATGTTGAGGAAGATTTGCTGGATATTGGCTCTTTAGAACTGAACGATGATCATGCGTGGTTTGAACCACTTGTGGTTAATAAATGTAGACTTATCTGTAAGCTTGATTGTGGTGCTGCTGTTAACGTCCTCCCACTGGCTGAATTTAAACGTGTTGGGGGTAAGATAGCAGCTCTACAGCGATCCACTGTGATTCTAATGTCGTATGGGAACAACTCGTTCAGAACTCCAGCACTGGGTACCATACAATTGTCTTGCCAACTTCGTAATGGAAGAAGTGTGCCAATAACATTTGTTGTTGCTGATGTTCAGGCTGTGCCACTCCTGGGATTTTCCACCCTGAAGCAGTTGGGACTTATAAAACGAGTCATCCCAATAAATGAAGTTGCTGCGGATTCAGCTGGACGATTCCTTTCAGAGTTTGAGGATCTCTTCGCTGGCCTGGGTAAGATGCCTGGGACGGTACATCTGCAGGTCAAGGTGAATGCAACTCCAGTCATTCACCCACCCCGTCGTGTCCCTCTTGCACTTTATGATAGACTAAAGAGTACCTTGGCCCAAATGGAGAATGATGGGATTATCTCTAAGGTATCTGGACCTTGCCCTTGGGTCAATCCATTGGTTATCGTGGAAAAGAAGAATGGAGAGCTTCGCCTTTGCCTGGACCCTAAGGATCTGAATTCTGCTTTGATTCTCGAGCCAGCTTTGATACCGTCACCTGATGAGATCCTTGCTAGACTTAACAACCAGATGGTTTTTACCGTAATCGATATGAGGTGTGGGTTCTGGCACGTTGAGGTTGATGAGGAGAGTTCACAGTTATGTACATTTAGTTCTCCTTTTGGAAATTATCGCTTTCACCGTCTTCCTTTTGGATTGTCTGTGTCACCAGAGATTTTCACCAGGAAGGTTCAGGAGATTTTTTGCGACTTGGATGGAGTCCTCATTTATTTTGATGACGTCATAATTTCTGGTGCCACCCCTGAAGAGCATGACAGGCGTCTGAGGGCCTTCATGGAGAGAGCGAGACAGGCCAATGTGAAGTTCAATAGGGAAAAATCTCAGTTCTGCTTGAAGGAGGTGGAGTTTGTGGGGATGAAGGTGTCATCAGCAGGAGTAACATCAGCTACTAAGCATGTGGAAACATTGAGCAAAACTGAGCCACCTCAGAATAAAAAAGAACTTGAACGATTTTTGGGAGTCATCAAATATCTCAGCAGATTTATTCCTCATGCCTCAGAATTAACAGTGGCTCTGAGGGAATTAGCTGCATCAGGGGTAAGTTGGTCATGGGAGGCCAGACATATGGAGGAGTTTGTGCAACTGAAGAAAGTCCTGTCTTCACCACCAGTTCTTAAGTTCTTCGACCCAACCAAGCCGGTTGTAATCCAGGCGGATGCTTCCCAATATGGACTGGGTGCCTGTCTTATGCAGGAAGGACATCCTGTCTTGTTTGCCTCCAGGGTAATGTCATCCTCAGAATTGAATTATTCCCAGATTGAGAAGGAAACACTTGCTATCCACTTTGCTTGCTCCAGGTTCCACTACCACATATATGGGCGCCATGTCCAGATCCAGTCAGATCACAAACCCTTACAGTCAGTTTTCAAGCGAGAATTGTCTAGGATTCCCTCTCGCCTGCGACGCATGAGACTTCAACTGCATCTGTATAACCTGGATGTCATCTACGTGCCTGGAAAGGATCTTTATCTGGCGGATTTTCTCTCTAGACATAAGTCTCCAGTAGCCACAGCTCAAATCACAGAAGAGACAGATAAATTCATCCACTCTGTGACTACACAGTTATGCATATCACCTCACTGGCTGGAAAGGATTAAGAATGCCACCTCAGAGGATGCTATACTGAGGGAAGTGATGGAGTGTGTTACTTCTGGATGGCCCTCAAAAACATTGGAGAAAGTCAGACCATATACAGCAATCAGGAACCAGATTTCGAATGATGGTGGAATTTTGCTGGTTCAGGACAAGATAATAGTACCGGACATCTTGAGAGCTCCTATCATGAAGGAAATACATGACATTGGTCATTTAGGTGCAGATAAGTGCAAGGCCAAGGCTCGTCAGAGTTTCTATTGGCCCAGAATGTCTTATGATTTGGAGTGTTTTGTTAAGTCATGTGACGCCTGCTTGAGATATGCTCGATCAAATCAGCGAATGCCATTACTGAGTTTTCCCATCAGTGACCGTCCATGGCAGAGAGTTGGATCTGACATATTGTCATTTGGTGGAAAGGATTATTTAGTCATTTATGACAGTTACTCAAAGTGGCTTGAATTGGATCTGATAACTGACAAAACAGCAACGAAATTGGTGGAGATTTTCAGTGATAAGTTTTCTCGCTATGGAATCATTGAAGAATGTGTGTGCGACAATGTACCCTACAATAGCCGAGTGTTTCTCAGTTTTGCTGCAGAGTGTGGTTTTAAGGTGACAAATTCCAGTCCACGATACCCCAGATCCAATGGATTGGCAGAGAAAGCTGTAAGCATTGCCAAGAACCTGATGCGAAAAAACAAGGATATGAATTTTGCTTTGTTGCAGTACAGAAACTCTCCTATTCAATCCCTTGGCTTCTCACCTGCCCAGCTGTTCTTTGGTAGACGTCTTAGAGACAGACTTCCCATTGCAGCAACATTGCTCGATTTCAATGTTCCACCGAAGAGGGTTGTGAAGGACAGATTGCGCCAGGCTGCAGAGGACTCTGCTAAGTTCTACAACCGGGGTACTACAAGACTCCAACCTCTGCATGGGGGAGAGGAGGTTTTCGTGGAACAAAGGAAAGGACTATGGGAGCCTGCTACCATCGTGACACCTGCAGATCAGCCTAGATCCTATGTCTTGGAAACTCAACAGGGAGAAGTTTTAAGAAGAAATAGGCAGCACATTCGAGTAAAGGGACAGCGGGAAGGTTCCCAAACCGAGGAGGATACACCGGTTGATGATGATGGCCAAACTGTCGCACCCAGGACTTCAGGACGTCTTAGAAGACCACCTGCATGGATGGACGGTTTTGTCAACTGATTTGTTCTCGTGACTTAAAAAAAAAAAAATAAAATAAGTGATATGATGTGAGTTGTAATTGTCTGTCATGGCTATCCTAGGTGAAATTGGAAACGGTGAAGCGGAAGAAGGTGGAAAGGCGGGAGGAGGGTTGTTGTTTGTTTTGATTCAGAGTCGTACCAGTATTGTTTTGTGTTCGGACCTTATGTCCATGGTTGTAATTTGAAGTTGATTCAAAAATAAATTATTCGTTTGATTTTGGGGACAACCTATCGTTTTGTCTGTTATAATAACCCAATGGTTACAATTGAGACCTTTCTGTCAGGCAGGGAAGAGAAAACATGGATAGATTTCAATAAACGTCATCACGCACTAGGCGCGAGCAAGTTCACTTAACCCTTCAGTGGTAGACCCCGGAGCGCGGCGCTCCTTCAGCCCATTTTTCGAATACTGTGGTTCACAGTGGCTATCCTGAGGGCTATGATTCACAGTTCCCTCCTAGAAACCACCTCTACGCAGGACTGTACCCTCCTCTCAGTCCCCAAACCCCCTCAGGGTTATTATGGATTGGTTTCTTGCACTAAAACGTGAATGTGTCAGATCGCTCTTAAGTCTGAGCGCTCTTCTGACCCCAAGAAGTGGCTGCAGGAAGATTCTGTCGAAAAGGCAGAACGTTCATCTGACTGAAACGGCTTTGATTAGTCACATTTTAATTGCTCAGTTATTTGTATTTCAGAGTTGAGCAAAAGGAACCTATTTTTACCAATACGTATTCCTGAGTTCAATTCTTAAAAAAACTTTTTTTTACCAATATGTTTTTCATTGAACACTTTTAGATACACCAGTAGATGAGTTGAGTATCACACTCTGACCAAAAACATTAAAAAAATATGATAAATATTGATTTTTTCGGGAGGAAATACCGAAAGAGCGCCGCGCTCCTGGGTCTACCTTTTGCGAGATGAGATTAGGTCTACCACTGGAGGGTTAAGTATGTACAAGGATGTAGAACTGCATGTTTTGAGAATGCATTATTCATCCATCTATTGGAATGCAGACTTCAGTGTCTGGCCTCCCTGCCTTTAACCTTCATCCGCTCGCGTGGGCGGCAAACTGCCGCCCGCGATGAATTTTGCGTGGCAAAACATAACTGGCACTCAAGAGAGCGGGAAAGTGCAGTTGTATTCTCTAGTTGGACTTTCCTCAACAAGATGTCGTTAACCTTTTCCTCTTGCGTTACGTTGGTGGCTGAGTGACTAAGTTCGGCGGCTAACTGCCGCCCCGCGATTGGCAGTGCAACATTTTTTTGAACGTCCACGGTGAAATGTAAGTATATTTTGCTTCCGAGTCTACCAAGGTAGCAGAAGCTTTGTTTTCACTTTTCAAGGACGAAAAAAAAAAGTTCTCCAAAATCAAAATTTTCACTCGCGTTTGGCGTTTTAGACCTTTCTGAACAATTTTTATTCAGTGTCTGTGTGTCTGTGTGTCTGTCTGTCTGTCATGAATTCCTTGTAACGCGCATAACTATACGAAGTTATTGTCCGATTTCAATGAAATTTTCATGGATTGTGTGGGTTGGTGTGTAGACGGTCCCCTATGAAAATCATCATCCCCGGACTGATAGAAGCGACTGCGCATGCGCAAACGTGAATTCCTTGTAACGGCCATAACTTCTACATTTTCCATCCGATTTCAATGAAATTTTCAGGAATGTTACAGATTGGTATTTAGATGGTCCCCTATGGAAATCATCACCTTCGGATTGATAGTAGCCACTGCGCATGTGCAAACGTGAATTTCCTTTTAACGGCCATAACTTCTACTTTTTCTACCCGATTTCGATGAAATTTTCAGGGATTATGCGGATTAGGTTGTAGATGGTCCCCAATGAAGATCACCACCTTCGGACTGATAGTAGTCACTGCGCATGCGCAAACGTAAATTTCCTGGTAACGTCCATAATTTCTACATTTACTATCCGATTTCAAAGAAATTTTCAGGGATGTTACAGATTAGTATTTAGATGGTCCCCTATGAAAATCACCACCTTCGGACTGATAGTAGCCACTGCGCATGCGCAAACGTGAATTCCTTGTAACGGCCATAACTTCTACATTTTCCGTACGATTTCAATGAAATTTTCAGGGATGTTACAGATTAACTCGTTTTGATGTTTTGAGATTAACTACTATGCATCGGATCATCTATATAATCGGGTTATGGATACGAGGAAGCTATGTGCCACACCCACTTGGCAGACGTTTTTTACTTCATTCAGCCTCGTTATGAGTAGCTATGTATGTTTCGGAAGAAATGCTGATAAAAACCTGAGTTTCATTTATCATTTGTGATGTTTGCTTTGGTACCTACTCGTGATTCGCTTTTTTCGTAAGTACGTTATTTTTCTAGTTTTCTACCAGGTACCTACATACCTACCATTTTTATCCTTAGGTATTATTTCGTAATTTTGCATGGTTTCTTCTAAAGATTTGATATCTTCTGCTATGAAGGACAATTTGATTTATCGAAGAAAATGTGATACTTTAGTCACTAGGCAGTAAGCTCAAGAAAAATATTTAGACGTTATTTCTTTTTTACCAAAGTTTATAATAAAATTTTTTGCATGGTTCCTTATAATAATGTGATTATATATCTTCTGCTATGAAGAACAATTTGATTAATTGAACAGAGTGTGATAGTTTAGTCACTAGGCAGTAAGCCCAGAAAGAATATTATGACGTTATTTTTTTTAATTTTTGTTTACCAAGGATTATAATTATTTTCAATAAAAGTTTTTCATTCTAAATAATGTGTATGAACTCACTTACAAGATGACCAACCCAAATCCTTGTCGTTATCGAGTTGAAGTACCAAAAAATCCATTGAAATAAGGAAAAATGTGACGGGCGGCTATCAGCCGCCCCGTGATCGCTAGTGTGACTCAGGGGGGCGCGAGCGGATGAAGGTTAATGTCATCCAGAATCATGTTTTCTTCATTGTTGTTCATAATTCTGGTCTGCATCAAACGATTGCACATCATTCTGTTACAGTATCAATTATATCAATCAATATCAATCAATATCAATCTATTCCGTTTTTCGTTATAAGGAACTGCTTAGCCGACCTACTGTTTACAACATACTACCTACTACGTAAAGTAAAGTAAACAACCATTTCAGGTTGTATTTTCGTCCGACTGCCATTCGTGGCATCGCAGACATCATCAGCTGTCTTCCTAAAGGAAGATCAGAATTTGTTCTGATGATTTCGCTCAAGGCTTCCCATTGCCTCACCGCCCTGGGTTGGGATGAAGGGGAACTGCGACCGGCTTACCCGAAAATATGCTCCCGAGGCGAGCCTCGAACTCACGGCCCCACAACTGGTCCGAGTCTCATCCCCAAAGATACATGCCAGAATTCGCTCGATCACAGCTGAACTCAACGTCATCAGCAATGATCAAGCAAATGAATTGAGTAACTGATACAAGTAACTCAGCTATGAATATAGTCAACATAGTACTAAGTACCTGGAACATACAGTGTTCCCTAATTTAAGCAAAATAATCAAAAATTTGATGACATTTACTTAATTTTTTTTTTTTTTAAATAAAAGTGAAGATTAGAATTTGTTCTAATCATTATTGTAGGTATAGGTACCCACATTAGTCATTATAATATTGTCATGCTATTTGAACAATAAATTCAGTATCTAATTAATCTTATTAGTGATTCTATCAATGTGGTACACTTATTCTGAAATAGGGTTCGAAAATTAATATACTTATCGGAAATTCAATATTTAACTGAGATTAGGCTTAATATGAGTTCTGAGAGGGTGCGTTTTAATGGAGAACCAGGCTGTAAGGTGCTGAAACGGGCGGAAAAGTAGATAGCACACTCAGATAGCACTGGTCATTCTTTCCCTCTTTTCGAAATGACAGTTGGTATGCACTGGAGTAAACTCTTTCCCTCCAAGTAACTGCGCTTTACAACTGAGTGTGCTAACCGTTCACAACGCACCATTACCTTGTCAAATGATGAGCGGAGGTAATGACAGCCAGATAAAGGAACTCCAAAAATTAACTCATGTACTTATTCAAGTTTTTTTTTTCGAGAAACAGAATAGCAGGGGCTTTTCGATAGATTCCTGCTTATCATGAGACTCACCCTGTCAGACCATTTGCTGCTTGAATCCAGGTAGCTCCTGTAAGCTTTTTCGGTTTCAAAATATAGACTTGACTGAGCCTAAAGCAAATGCTCTGAGGGAGCCTATGGTAGCGCAATTCAAAACCGTGAAACTAACAAAATGATACTAAGAGAATCACTGATACTCCCAGTACCTTAGACACCTTGGATGATGGGAACAAGAAATGTACACAACACAGGTTACAAGTTGCTGTTCAAAAATTGTATTAACGAAATAAATGAAATTGTCTACAAATAATATGCGTATCAATAGTACCTGGTTGAGAATACTTCAAAATATAGATATATACGAGAAAATAAAACGTATCACATGGGTAAGTAGGAAATGGTACGCAACGCGTACTGACTGAAATAATATCACACAATTCAAGACTAAGTGTGGGCTATGAAATATATGCAAAAGGTAAGTTGTACCAAAACGAGTACCGAAATACGTATTATAAGTTGTATGAAAAAAGACAGGCGTACCAAAAATATGTACCCTTCGAAATGACTATCACACAAGGTATATGATGAAAGAAAAGCGTATCGTTACGTGTATCAAAATTACTATATAAGACTAATAACTTAGTTATTACGACGTACCAAAGGTACCAAAATATATATTATTACAAGTGCTGATGGCGTACTGTTATTCGTACCGAAAATGTTGCACAATTACTGAATTTACACTAGGTTGCATATGTACCTAACCAAAGTTGCGTTTGTACCGATTAATAATCTTATTCAAGAACAATATACAGAATCTGGAATGTAGCGAGTTAACTGGCACGTAGCAAAACAATTGGGAGTAATATGAGCTGGGGATTACCGTACTACAGAGATTCTGGAGTCGTCTCAAGGGTGTGGCACGGGGTGTACCAATCGTGAAGGCGCCTGATCCGGTAGTAGAGGTGTCCAGGGTGAGTTCGACAAGCCCGAAGGTAGTTGTCGGCAGGATACGAAGAAAAAGGGGTGAGCGTACCACCGTGACTTTAGGTACGATCAAGATGTGAAAACTGTTACTTTCGCTACACCAGTCTTTGGCAAAAAGACGACGGCCCTGGTGAGCACTACCACTCTGGTCAAACGTAGGAAGCTGACTGACGGTGGGGGAGCTCGGTTGAGGGTGGCTGGTCGCTGCTGGGGTGGGAAAGCCGACGACGCCCGACGATCACCGAGGAGTTCCGAAGAATCAGCACCCCCCCTCGGGCTGCTCTGACGTAGAGGCCCGGCTGGCTTGACTCGCCCGTCGTGACGTCACTCACTCCACCGCCCCATCCCCCGACATACACTCCTCCCCCTCCTGGAAGCCGCCGTCCCCGGCGGGCAAATCATTGTCCTCCGTCCTGGGGATCTCCAGTGGTTTGTGGGGTTTCAGGCTCAGCATTGCCGCTTCGTACTTTCGCCGTCTGCAGTGCTGACAACCCAAGACTGGTACGGGGTGTGGCTCCGGACAGGCAGTGTTGAATCGTCGTCTGAATCGTCGTCACTGAAGATGGTCTGACGCGGCTTCTTTCTGACGGCCGTTATTGTTTTAGAAGGTCCTTCGTCACTGTCATCCAATCTCGTCAGCCTGACACAGGGCTGGAGTACCTCGAGCTTTTCCAGGAGCTGACGTTTTTCCTTTGTCAGCTGTGTGACTTCATCGTGGGCTGTTCTCTTGGCCGCTACTTCCAATTTCAGCTGCTGTTCCAACCCCATGTATGCCGTGCGCAGGTGCTTCCATGCGGGCAGTAACGCCGCGATCCGGTTCAGGTGCATCCTGCTGCTCTGCAATGCACTGTGGATGGCATACGTGTTGTGAGTTTTGGACGCGGTATCGATCATGAAGGCTGCTGCTTCGATCATCCGCAAGGCCTCCCGTTCTTGTGCCTGGTTCAGATCCACTTGGCACTCTTCCTCCTTGAACATCTCCTGAGACTGCGTTCGATACGTCTCCCGAATTTCTCTGACAGCACTGTGCTCCGTGATGGGTGGTCCTTCCATGTCTCCTGACTCGATCTGTTGCATGGCCATGGCTATGGCGGTGACTCCGTACTGTAACAGAAGGAACCTCTTTTAGTACTCATACGACAACTCCATGAACACAATACTACCAACAGTTAAACCACGTTTCCAGATTCGCTACATTCAGGTAAGTGGGGTTTACAATGTTCAAAGGGCAAGGGGGTTTACTAGAATTCTGCGATGAAGGTAAGTATCAACTAAAGTTAAGCATATTATTTTGTTCTTTCAGATATTTTCTCTTTTTCCCAGCTTTTTTTTTTTTTTTTTTTTTTTTAAATTGTTCTATTTATGTTACAGTTGCGTACCGGTGGTACGCGTACCTTATTCCCTACATCACCGATCCGTGCTACGGCTTCCTCCAGTTCCCTCAACTCGTTGTCAGCAGCAGACAACTCGTCTTCCAGTACTCCGACTCCTGACAGGTAACCTTTCCGATGTAACGTGCGGTAGTCCTTGGTACTTCGTGGTCGCAAGTTGTAGGGTGTAGAAGTAGTTGGTGTGTCGGTAGTCAGTACGCGGGTGGATGGTACGCTACCTCCTAGCGTGTTGTCTCCAACCACCGGCACCGTTGTCTCAATTTTTGGTGTTACGGGTGGCGGAGTGTGTGGTTCAACCCGCATCTCCTCGTCTTCCATGAGTACCTCCCACCCATGCTCCTTTACTGGGCTTAAGTCTTCATGTCTTATTGGTGTAATAGGACTCGGCTGTACAACAGTTCCGAACGGTACGTCCGTCAGTGCACCATCCGGTACGCCATTTTCCGCTGCTGGTTTCAAGCGGTTCAGGTGTACCACCTGGGTACGTTTCTGCAGTACGTCTGTGATTCGGTACGTTACCGGTGATGACGTTTCTAGCACCGTTCATGGTCCGGTCCACGGGCTCCAGAATTTTTTACATACGTCTTTGGGTGGTTGCATCGTTCTGAGATAGACGCGATCTCCGACTTCAAACGATCGAGGTGTCCTCCGGCGGTTGATACGTTCCGCTTGCGTCATCCACGCCTTGTCCAAACTCTTCTTTGCAATCTGGCGTATCCTTTCGATGGAACGGAGAGGGTCTATTGGATCGACTGGACAAGGTTGTCGCCATTCAATGGTATTAGGCATCCGTAGCTCGCGACCAAACGTCAACATATTCGGCGAGTAGCCCGTACTCTTATGGGGCGTTGCACGATATGCAGCAAGTGCGATCGGTATGGCTTTTTCCCACCTCTTGGTTTCTCGTACCAGTTTTGCAACAATATTGGCGATGGTGCGATGAAATCGCTCGCAAACTCCGTTGGCTTGTGGGTGGTACGCCGTCGTTTGGATTTTTACCACTCCCCATCGTCGGCATAGCGTTTGGATCGTTTGTGACGTGAACGCGGTTCCTCTGTCCGTTACTAGCCGTTTCGGTACTCCGTGCGTCGGAATGTACCGGTTTGCAAGACACTCTGCGACAGTTTCAGCTGTCGTGTCGCCGACCACATACGCCTCCGCGTATTTTGAAAAGTGATCCACCACCGTGAGAAGATATTTCTGTCCTGACGGAGTCGGTAGAGGACCAACAAAATCCATTCCCACGATCTCCCCCGGAGAACTGGGAATCAAAGGGCGCTGAATGGGGGCCTCCAAACGCTGTGGGTTGTTTCGTCGTTGACAGGTCTCACATGCCGCGATGTACTCCTTTATGGTACGGGACATCTTAGGCCAGTATCCCGCCTTGCGAACAATTTTTTCTGTTACGTCCGCCCCCGGGTGGCCTGCCCAACTAGAACCATGACAGTTTTTGATTATCCATTCGCGCATGGTGCTAGGGATCAAGGGGACAACGTGCTCCTCCCCTTCGGTTACCATGGTAGTCTCCCACAGGTTCGTCCGCCTCACCAAGCCCGCAGCTCCTTTTCTCACCAATCCCTGGACCCAAGGATCAATTTCTTGCGCAGCAGCCAGTAGTCGTCCGGGGATATCCAATTCAATTGCAGCCACTCCATTTCGACTCAATCCGTCGGCGTGGCCCATCTGACTGCCGGGTCGGTACGCCGGTACAAAATCGTATTCGGCGAGCCGCAACGTCCATCTCCCAATTCGCGACGTGGGGTCTCGCAACCTCATAGCGGCAGTTAGCGCCATATGGTCGGTTTCCAGTTGGAATTGTTTACCCAACAAATATTCCTGGAAATGGCGGGTTGCCCACACCACAGCCAACAACTCCCTTTCGGTCGTTGAATATCTAGTTTCGGCCGGGTTAAGTTTCCTACTGGCATACGCCACAGGTCGCTCCAAATCTCCAGTCCGCTGAGACAACACCGCGCCAATAGCTGTTTGCGAAGCGTCGGTCGCGAGGACAAAAGGTTTGTCCAAATTCGGGTGTGCTAAAATCGGGTCAGTGGTTAACGCTTTCTTCAAAGTCTCGAAGGCAATTTTATGTTCTTGTTCCCAAACGAAGGTTACGTTTTTCTTGAGTAGCGACGTAAGTGGCGCGGCGATACCAGAATAGTTTTTGATAAACCGTCGGTAATAGCCGGCCATTCCCAAAAACGTCTGTAGCTGCTTCGCATCGGTAGGGGTTGGGAAACGTTCTACTGCGGTGGTTTTTTCGGGTTCCGTCCTGATACCATCTCTCGTGATGCGGTGTCCCAAATATCGAATTTCAGATTTGAGAAATTCACACTTCTCATGGTTGGCCCGCAACCCGACATCCCGTAGCCTACTTAGGATTTTCACCAGACTATCAAAGTGGGCTTCTAGTGTGGGAGAAAACACCACAATGTCGTCCAAGTAGACCAGGCAATGGGTTCCAATTAACCCGTCGAGTGCGTCGTTCATTGTTCGTTGAAAAGTTGCCGGAGCGTTTCGAAGTCCGAACGCCATCCGTTGGTACTCGAAGTGGCGCCCCAACGCCGAAAACGCTGTTTTCTCGATGGAGTCTGCGTGAATAGGTAGTTGATGGTATCCAGCCACTAAGTCGATTTTGCTGAACCATGCACATTGGCCCAGTGCAGCCACCGTACTCTGCAGATTTGGCATCGGGTATGCATCAGGTTTGGTTACTTTATTAAGGCCTCTATAATCCGTGCAAAATCTCCATTTTTGCGGTTCACCGGCCGGAGTCTTTTTCTTTACGAGAACAACAGGTGCGTTCCAGGGACTACTGGAGGGTCGAATAACACCGTCCGACAGCATACTCATGAGTTGCTCTTCAACTTCTTCCTTCAGTGCATGAGGTATGGGATACGGTCGCACGTTAACAGGTTCTTGATCTCCCGTATCGATCCGGTGTGCTACCTCCAATTGACATCCGTCCCTGCTGGGTTTCTGGAAGACCTGATGATATTCTACTAGAATATCTCGCAACTGATCAGCTTCTTTCTCCGGCACATCCGTGCATTTTTGTCGTAGTTGTTCGATAATTTCTTGTTCCGTCGCGGTCCATCTTTCGGTGGGGGTGAGTTCCCGCTCATCTTCGTCCGATGGATCCGGTTCGCTTGTCGAGGGTTCCGTGACTCTGGGAATTTCCTGGGGAAGGTTTGGTACTTCATCTTTTGGGTGTACCTCCGTACCGAAATTTCCGAGTACCACCGTACCTTGTTCAGGGAGTACCTCCGTATCGGGTGTGTCGAGTACCGCCGTACCTTGTCCAGGGAGTACCTTCGTATCGGGTGGGTCGAGTACCACCGTACCTGGTTCAGGGAGTACCTCCGTATCGGGTGGGTCGAGTACTACTCTCGCTGCTTGTACCCCTGCCACGGGTACCGATTCTTGCTCGTCGTTCCTCAGTAAGGTTACTTCGTGATGGTCTGCTCGTATGACCATGGGTACCTTCTTCATGATGTCCATTCCCAGTAAGTCCAAGCCGGTTCCCTCCCGTTCAAATATAAGAAACGTGTGATCAAAAGTTATGCCTCGCAAGTTCACTTGTACCGTTTGTTCACCACGGAATTTTAGTGGGTATCCGTCCGCCCCCCATGCAGTAGCATTCGTTGGTAGAATAGGAGTACCGCGTACCGGAACTGTCAATACCGATACTGCAGCGCCCGTATCTAGGATCAACGAGCGAGACTCGTTGTTTAACGTAGCGTTGATGCGTAGTGTTCGGTTGAGGGGTCTCTCGATGATGGTGATATGTCCCACCTCATGTGATACTGGTACCAATTCGTTGTTGGAGTTTGTGAACTTCTCATTCGTACCCTGCGGGTGCGATACAGGTGTAAGCAGCTTCTTTTTATGGGAGTCCCTTTCAAGGTGTTCCCGGACTCCACAATAATCACAGAAAATGGTCTTCTGAGGGTTACTTGGGCAGTCGACCGGGAAGTGTTGCGTATCTGCACAAAACATGCATGGGTATCTGGGTACCGGGCGGTTGGTAATTTTCGGTGCTGGCGCCGCGACGTTCGTACCATTCGTACCGCGTGAAGTGCATCGAGCCGCGAAGTGTCCGAATGCGCCGCAGGCGTAGCATTTTCGGTCTCCGGGTTGTACCGCAGACAAGTCCCATCGTACCTCCACTTCGTCGTGTTCCCCTAGCATCTCCTCTATTTCTTCGGCGCGCTTGAGAGCTGCTTCAATAGTTGCAGGTTCGGTACTCAGAAGGTGCGAGCTCAATTCCTTTCCAACTCCTCGGATGAAAGCTTTGAGTACCTTTCGGCGTACCCATTGTACCTTTTGAGCCGCATTTAACTCAGCGCCTTCTTCCTGTACCGCTACCTGTGCTAACTGTCGGATTTTTTCTGCGAATTGTCGCATTTGATTGTCTCTTTACGCTCCAAAGTGAAGCGGCGGCTTTCCCGGGGTTACCCCGTTCGTACCACTGTACCATAGCCTGCTTCATGTGAAGGTATGGGTTCTCTCCTACGTACGAAGCCATATTGTCAATCATGAACTGCTTAGCCGTACCTCTCATTTTCGAGCGTAGCAGTCGTAGTCGTTTTTGTTGGTCGAGGGTACCTGCGACGTCTTCAAATAATCGGAAATACGAGGATACCGATATCGCTCCCGCCTCATCGGGATCCCAGGGGTCCAACTCCAAGAACATTGACCTCGGAATGTCGAGATTATCCCCCCCCCCCCCCGCTGGTCCTTTTCCACGTGCAGGTCATTGAAGGTCTTCAACAGGGTCCCTAACTGCGAAAACATCTCGGCCGTCGAGTCCCTTTCCGATCCCCCGGTCGCCATTGTGTTGGATGAGGAAAATCCGTACCGGCCTAGTCCCCTCGTTTCGTACCTGCGTCGGTAGGTTGACGAACCCAACGACCCCACCTGTACAATCCGTGTGAAAATCTTTGTGGAATGCGTACCGTTTGTACACACCCTCTCAAAATCTTTGTAATGCGTGTACCTTTCCTGCTACCAATCACCAAGTGTCTTTTTCCTGGGTTCTGTGTGGCGTACCTACACAAGATCCTAACCGCTGCCACCAATTTTGTAAGCTTTTTCGGTTTCAAAATATAGACTTGACTGAGCCTAAATGCAAATGCTCTGAGGGAGCCTATGGTAGCGCAATTCAAAACCGTGAAACTAACAAAATGATACTAAGAGAATCACTGATACTCCCAGTACCTTAGACACCTTGGATGATGGGAACAAGAAATGTACACAACACAGGTTACAAGTTGCTGTTCAAAAATTGTATTAACGAAATAAATGAAATTGTCTACAAATAATATGCGTATCAATAGTACCTGGTTGAGAATACTTCAAAATATAGATATATACGAGAAAATAAAACGTATCACATGGGTAAGTAGGAAATGGTACGCAACGCGTACTGACTGAAATAATATCACACAATTCAAGACTAAGTGTGGGCTATGAAATATATGCAAAAGGTAAGTTGTACCAAAACGAGTACCGAAATACGTATTATAAGTTGTATGAAAAAAGACAGGCGTACCGAAAATATGTACCCTTCGAAATGACTATCACACAAGGTATATGATGAAAGAAAAGCGTATCGTTACGTGTATCAAAATTACTATATGAGTTATTACGACGTACCAAAGGTACCAAAATATATATTATTACAAGTGCTGATGGCGTACTGTTATTCGTACTGAAAATGTTGCACAATTACTGAATTTACACTAGGTTGCATATGTACCTAACCAAAGTTGCGTTTGTACCGATTAATAATCTTATTCAAGAACAATATATAGAATCTGGAATGTAGCGAGTTAACTGGCACGTAGCAAAACAATTGGGAGTAATATGAGCTGGGGATTACCGTACTACAGAGATTCTGGAGTCGTCTCAAGGGTGTGGCACGGGGTGTACCAATTGTGAAGGCGCCTGATCCGGTAGTAGAGGTGTCCAGGGTGAGTTCGACAAGCCCGAAGGTAGTTGTCGGCAGGATACGAAGAAAAAGGGGTGAGCGTACCACCGTGACTTTAGGTACGATCAAGATGTGAAAACTGTTACTTTCGCTACACCAGTCTTTGGCAAAAAGACGACGGCCCTGGTGAGCACTACCACTCTGGTCAAACGTAGGAAGCTGACTGACGGTGGGGGAGCTCGGTTGAGGGTGGCTGGTCGCTGCTGGGGTGGGAAAGCCGACGATCACCGAGGAGTTCCGAAGAATCAGCACCCCCCCTCGGGCTGCTCTGACGTAGAGGCCCGGCTGGCTTTACTCGCCCGTCGTGACGTCACTCACTCCACCGCCCCATCCCCCGACATACACTCCAGTTCATGTTTACTTCATTCAATTATAAAGTCGAACTCAGTCATGAGTTTCTTTTAAAAGTTAATTCGTATTCTAGGTTTTTGATCTTCCTCTCCATTTTGTTATGGCGAAACTTGTACCTACTGACTTCAAAGCATACATCACCGAACATGGAGCACCACAATAGTGCATGGATTATCTCACTCACATACTTTGTGGTATCCATCACTAGACATGGAGCACACGACAATGCATGGATTATCACTCACTGTATGCTATGGACCATCCATCACCAGACATGGACATGGAGTCCACCCATTTCTGGTTTCCCACTTCTTCTTCCGTTATAGGTAACGCGAACATGTGCCATTGCGTTAACGTGAAAGAACGTGTCATCAAACCAAATAACAAATGACTTTCATTTTAACGAAAAAAACTGTCAGGCCACAGACTATTCCCCTTTGTGGTATGACATCCAATGAAGAATAATCCATCTGAATGAAAACAGTATTCAATAATTGAATGAATTATTTATTGGTCGCCTATTTGGCATTGGCATGTTCTCAGGACACAAATCATCGAAGGTCATAAATCATCGAAGGTCATAAATCATCGAAGGTCATAAATCATCGAAGTTCATAAATCATCGAAGGTCATAAATCATCGAAGGTCTTAAATCATCGAAGGTCAAAAATCATCGAAGGTCTTAAATCATCGAAGGTCTTAAATCATCGAAGGTCAGCGTTTTATTGGACACCTAGTGGTGCCAAAAGGTAGCATCAGCACCCATCATCGAAGGTCAGCGTTTTATTGGACACCTAGTGGTGCCAAAAGGTAGCTTCAGCACCCATCATCGAAGGTCAGCATTTTATTGGACACCTAGTGGTGCCAAAAGGTAGCATCAGCACCCATCATCGAAGGTCAGCGTTTTATTGGACACCTAGTGGTGCGAAAAGGTAGCATCAGCACCCATCATCGAAGGTCAGCATTTTATTGGACACCTAGTGGTGCCAAAAGGTAGCATCAGCACCCATCATCGAAGGTCAGCATTTTATTGGACACCTAGTGGTGCCAAAAAGGTAGCATCAGCACCCATGTCCTGAGAACATCCACATTCACCTCCTTTCCACAAATAGAACCACAGAGTACTGGGTATCTCCAGTCAAGATTAGATTATCTCCAGTGGAGATAAGTTAACTAGAACGTTCAACCGTTTTCAGATCAGGGGCCCGACAGTACATTCGTTTTCCATAATTCCAAATTCATAACAAAAATAATACATAAAGGATTGAAACCAAAGTTCATGAACTAGAGACTACCTGAGCCTGCTTTCCGCCAGCAAGCCAAGCTGAGCTCATATCGAGATATTTGCGCATTTAGTTAATCAAATATATTTGAATATTACCTCTTATGACATACCTCAGTTTGTGTGAAGATTCGAAGAAATATCAAGTCGTTTTAAACTGAATTTAATGACATACTTCGACAGAAAGTTACAGACATGAACCTTATTCCAACAGAACGGTACAAAGACAACCAGTTCAGAATTAGCCCGCCAGAGCAAGCTAGTAGTAGTAGTGAGGCGCAGTGTTGTTCCAGTGAAGTCATTATCGTAGGGGAGACGTTGTTATTTTCAACACTCCCCCATTTCACAGTCAAACACAAAGTAGTTTCCCTTCAGGAACCTACTCAGTTGCTACTTGGGCCAGGTAACTAAATTCATTTGTCAACTTTACCTAGACAAGTAGGCTTGCAAATTGGTGGCAGCGTTGAAAATTGTCCTCAACACTGGCATCCCGTTTGTCAAGTCAAGTAAAAGCACGGGCTTACAGGAGAATGTTATTTATTTAAATTAATTATGTGGGATACATTTTATAGTAGGTATCCATGTAGTTGTCTCCCCTCTCCCAACCACTAGTCGCCCTGCCTTCTCTCTTCCTTATGAATTTCCTACCCGTGCGTTGCTGTTATAAAATAAAGTTAATTAATATCGTTCAAAGTGTTTTTCCATGGTATGTTAGTACCTGAGGCCCAACATTATTACAAAAACTCGCAGCACTTTCACACAACGGGTTTATTTGACTGAAAGAAGCGATCACTCCTACTTCATGAACAAAATAATAATAATCTCACCAGTCATTCACGATCACAAAAAAACACTTTACCCCCTCTCCTTTTAAGAAT
Source organism: Apolygus lucorum (assembly GCA_009739505.2). Lineage (NCBI taxonomy): Eukaryota > Metazoa > Arthropoda > Insecta > Hemiptera > Miridae > Apolygus > Apolygus lucorum. The sequence continues at coordinate 271,580 of CM019175.2, forward strand.
ATTCGAAAAAGCACCAAGCGGCCTAAAAAGAGAAATACGGCAGGAGGCCCAAATCCTTATCCTTCCACAACAACAACCTTGAGCGTCGAAGCCTGCCCCTTCAACCAACTGAGGCAAAGTAGATGAGGAGTGGGGGAAAACACGCCCACAAGAACTGGCCGCATCTCCAATGAATGGAGTCTACCGGTCCATGGAGTGTCGCTCATGGAGTCCACCATGGACTCACTGGATCGCAGGGACTCACTGAAGGGAGCAAGAAGAAGAAGACGACGTTTCCTCTGCTCTTGATATCAGTTTTGGAAGTTGAATATTTCGAGTTTTCTCTTTCCGTCTCCGTGAAATTTTACTCTTTACAGCCGAGAGAATACGTTAATAACTGAAAATCCAATTATAGAAAAGAGTGTTTTGTGAAGAAATGGAAGAAGAAATTGTGGTGAGAGATCAGGTGAAGGAAAGTGACGTTCTGGAGGGATCTTCTGGAGTACAGAGGTGTGAGTTGAAGACTTTCGCCTGTGATAGATGTGATTATAGAGCCTCGCATCAAGGGTCTCTGAAGGCTCACATGATGACTCACACTAGAGAGAAGCCCTACGCCTGTGATAGATGTGATTACAGAGCCTCTAAGCTAGGGTCTCTGAAGATGCACATGAGGACTCACACTGGGGAAAAGCCCTACGCGTGTGATAAATGTGATTACAGAGCCTCGCATCTAGGGTCTCTGAAGACTCACATGAGGACTCACACTGGGGAGATGCCCTACACCTGTGATAAATGTGATTACCGAGCCTCGCAGATAGGAAATTTGAAAGCTCACATGATGACTCACACTGGAGAGCAGCCCTATGCCTGTAATAAATGTGATTACAGAGCCTCCCAGCTAGGAGCTCTGAAGACTCACATGAGAACTCACACTGGAGAGAAGCCCTACGCCTGTGATAGATGTGAATACAGAGCCTCGCATCAAGGATCTCTGAAGAAGCACTTGATGAGTCACACTGGAGAGAAGCCCTACGCCTGTGATAGATGTGAATACAGAGCCTCGCATCAAGGATCTCTGAAGAAGCACTTGATGACTCACACTGGAGAGAAGCCCTACTCCTGTGATAAATGTGATTACAGAGCCTCGCAGCTAGGACATCTGAAAGCTCATATGAGGACTCACACTGGAGAGAAGCCCTACGCCTGTGATAAATGTGATTACACAGCCTCAAAGTTAGGATATTTGAAAGCTCACATAAGGACTCACACTGGGGAGAAGCCCTACACCTGTGATAAATGTGATTACAGAGCCTCGCAGATAGGATCTCTGAAGACTCACATGAGGACTCACACTAGAGAGAAGCCCTACGCCTGTGATAAATGTGATTACAGAGCCTCGCATCAAGGGTCTCTGAAGAAGCACATGAGGAGTCACACTGGGGAAAAGCCATAAGCAGTAATTCGAGGAAATTTACCAGAAACATAGATTATTCATGTACTACAAATTTTGTAAATAATGTTCTCTGAGATTAGCTTCAGCTCTGTTGATAAACATCAATAAATCGAAGTAGAAAACTACCTGTCAATATTTATTTACAATCCCTCTATCGGTTTTGAAAAAAAGAAAATAAAAATTGTTGAATTTGATTTCGAAAATGTACTACTTTCACTTTGATTAGATATTTTCATAGAGAACATCGCTGCAAATGTCATACAAATTGGTCAGTAGATTCGTGTTTTGCCTTTTACAAGGACCTGCAGACAGACGTGGAACCATAATTGTTCAGGAAGGTCATAAACGTAAAATGCGAGTGGATATTTGAACTAGACGTTATTGGGATTCCATCCTGGCTTCGGCTTTCGACGAACAAGGCCGAATATTGCCGAAGGCCCCCTTTGATGCTTTCCTGTTACCAAGGCGATAACGCGGCGAGTAAAATTCTTCTTCTTCAACGCAGCAACGTCGTTGACACATTTTACCTAGACTTCTAGAAGATTTTTGCCTTGCTGATTTTCTGCGTGTGTTTTGCCTGATTTCACGAATCCTCCAGTGCGATTATAGTGTATCTGGACGACAGGTATTCCGCATAATACCTTCGCTGTGACGAAATGCTTGCTCTCAACCGTCTGATCCAATCACTTTGATGAAACCCCAGTAGGTCGATTCTCTAACTCGCTATGGGATAATAGCGACACCGAAGTGTCGTTATGATAACAATAACGATTAATAGCGACGATCGCGATTCTGCAGACGCGAAATAGCGACAACTGTCGCTCAGTCGTCGGTATTTCGGCCGAAAAGTGTCGTTACCATCTCGACGGCTCGAAACCCCCCGGTATGGATTACGACAACCGTCTTTATGAAAAAGGAGCTTAAAACGCTCTTTAATTCCTAACCTATTCGAAGTCATATTTCAGTTTCTGAGTTGCTGTGTGCATTTCCGTATTGTAGGTTATTCGTTTTGTTAATCAAATCATTTTGAGAATAAAATTGATACATTCGTACATAATTTATGGTGAATATTTTAAAAATAATATCCGACCGTCATAATGAGCAGTATATTCGCCGTTTTAATTTGTGTTACTTGATTTTTTCCTACAATTTTATTAAACCAAAATCATAGTATTTATATTATTTCTAGCTGTTAATTCGTATAGAAATTCATGATCATAGTAAAGGGAGTATTTTCAATGGAATTGAGTTTTTGACAAACTATCAACAGCATTTTGTATATCAACATTGAATGATGATAAAAATAATTATACTGTCATTTTCGGAAATTGGTAGGTAAGTACGTAAAATTAAAATAGCTAGCTTATAAAATAGGTAGATTCTATTTGAATTTTTCACTATTCTATAAAATGTGTGTCAGCATAAAAACTTCCTAAAATGAAGAAAACCCCTAAAATTGATAATTTGTGGCTAAAATAATTGTGCTGATAATGCTCTTTTTTATACCAACTTACTTACCTGCTACCTATCACCTGAGAAAATATTTACCACGAATTTACCATTGTTTATATCCGTAATCGACATCGACGGTAGGAGAAAATATGACGTGGTTGATGATAATTGTAACATAAAATTGACTTCAAGAAATATGAATGTGAAGGTAGACAAATAAATTACGTCATGAATCTTACGTTTTATTGAATACAATGATATGTTCATTCAGTCTTATAATGTACATGAAACTTTAAAGACTAAAACAGCGATTCATACATTTTGAAGTGATATTAGGTTTTTATACCAGTGAGAGTAAAATAGATGTCTATTTTGTTCTGAAAAGACATCGGGAACTCCGAAATGTTCGTTAGTAGCGGGTAGGTACTTGTTTCCCGGAATCTGTAACAATAATGTATACCGCACACAATTAGGCAGTTAGCTATGGTCTTCTCACTCAAAGTAGTTGAAAGTACCAATAAGTATGGATGTGTGAGTATCTATAAACGATAAATAACAAGACGATTCATTACCTTGTAGTAAGATGGACAGGCAGTTGATTATTCGAAGCATCGTGGACGGACGAAATTCATACCAATGTGACTGATGAATTCGATTTATGAAAAGGAATTCTTTCAATTTATCATTATTCCATGATACGAAAGCACGAATCACGAGAAAAATTCCGTTTTTACGCGTCATTCCTTTGTATATTCAACACGGCAAAAAAAAATGAATCCGACATTTTGCAAACTGCAGTGATCTTCAACTACCCGTGATAACAATCACCTGATATCAGTCCGTCTTCCCATTGGCTAAAAATCACGCGTTGCTACCTTTCGCTCGCTCTAGATCGAAATATTGTCGGATCACATAGCGACGTCGTTATTTTGAAATGCAACGACCAAACTTCGCTATGCCCGATTAGAGAATTCCAATGTCGTTATCGACCTGTCGTTGCACGGGAGGGATACCGAATCCGACGCCATAACGTCAACCAAATAGCGAGTTACAGAATCGACCTACAGTTAAGCTTGACTACATAATACATACCGGCAAAAGTAAGTACATTTTTATTTACCTTTCTATGTTTATTCCTTAAGATAGTTTTACTACCTCAAATAATAATAGTTCTGGTGATACATCAGCATACTAGCAATGACTTTACAGATGTTTACCTGAATGCTGATAGGAGAGTCTAGCCCTCAGACAGTATTGTCGGGTTTCAGCGCTACCTACCGCCACTTCAACTAACTACCATTTCTGATATCTTATCAGGTGATCACGCTCGCAACTGCATTACCGTCGCTCCTCTAACTTGCAGGTATCCCAAGATCACAATGTAGCAAAGAAGAACAACACAACAATTGAAAACAACACAAAAATGCAATATCAACTTCCTTTTCCTCGCAATTTAAAAAGGCAGGGAAGTAAAGCCGCCAAACTTAGAAATTAGAGAGTGGTAAAACCGAGGTGGTAAAATCGAGGTAAGCCTACTTTTCAGAAATGCCGCTTGACCACGCTCACATCGAGCTGAAAAAGGATAATAGTTCGCTGAAGTGGCGGTAGGTAGCGCTGAAACCCGACAATACTGTCCGAGGGCTAGGCTGATCTGACCCCACTGGTACCAAACACACTAAATGAATACTCTTTCATTTCTCTTTACAGGCTCCATTTCAAGTAAGGAAGGATTACATACTGACTCATGCGAGGGACTTACACGACTCTACCTCTAGCAAACTACCTAGTGGTAAGTATACGTAGCATAATTTACAAGACCGTTCTTGCGTAAACTGTCTTAATTTTGTCAACTATATTAAAATTAATTTTATTACTCAGTTGTTTTAACGTGGAACATGTTTTAGCAGTGAGCTAAATAGCCAAAATGTACACGAAATTGTGTTACGAAAAAGCGAACCCCCCTATTTTGCAATGATTTCCACTTACAACCAAGTTGTTGGTACAGATCTTTATCTTCGTCATTCGTGTTAATAGAAAAATCGTTCAACATTCGTTGGAAAGCCCTACATTTATGCAAAAATTATATACAGCCAAAACCGCTGTAATTATGGAGGAAACCAAGATATTCCTCTGAGTTATAAGGGTAATTCTCAGAAAAAGCTCAATCTTCCATGCTCAAACTTTGAGTAAGTGAACCTCTACCAAAAAATTCAAAAAAATTCATGAAGTTTCCTGGGAACATAGAGAACAATTTGTAATGCAAGATAGAGCTGAATTCACAGTTTTTAGTCTCAAATTTCAATTTTGAAAATTTATAGAGCGGCGGTAATGAGAACTTGATTTTTTTTTAAGTCGTTGGTATTGAGAATATCGTATTAGTTTCACAATTCTGTTTAAAGAAATTCATGAAGTATCCTGGGAACATAAAGAAGAATTTGTAATGCAAGATAGAGCTGAATTCACAGTTTTTAGTCTCTAATTTCAATTTTGAAAATTTATAGAGCGGCGGTAATGAGAACTAATTTTTTTAAAGTGATGGTAATGAGAAGCGCAGTTGGTATTGAGAATATGGTATTAGTTTCACAATTCTGTTTCTACCTTTCAAGCAATGAGCTTGTCCAATTGGTTGGATAAGATGATTATATTGAAAAATCTCCATTTCTCTTTTCTGTGGATTGATAGGGAGGGAATAAATAAACTGAAATCAATGAAAATCACAGTAGTATCAATGTATTCCAAGTAGGTAAAGAACTGTAAAAAAAAATAAAACACTCAGTTAAAATTAAACATTCAAAAAACTCTTATCAGTCTACAACATAATATATATCAATCTTCAACTCTTTATATTATTTAACTTGACAATTTTGTTAATATTCGTCACATAATTAACTTAATTACATCACAGATTTGTTTCATTAACTGGATAGTAAGTAGGCAAATATTTTTTAAGAAACTCTCGACCATACTCTCCTCTCGTCGATCAGCCTCCCTTTTTTGTTCGCACAACTTTTCAGCTGCGTAAAATGTAGGGCGAGTCATCTGTGAGGGTTACCTAAGGGAAGGTTAAGAATTTTTTCATTCTAAGAGCTTAGAGCAATAATATTGCCCTAATTATTATGGAGATAATAATATCAGAATTCGAAAACCTAAAATCGTTTTATTTTTAAAAATTGTCAATTGATACCTAACGTAGAAAATAATATTTATACTTCATCTTTAAAATACTCAACTAACTACATTTTCTCGTTACCACACGCCTATTATCATTACCACCGAACTTCATTAAGTTACTGGTAATGAGATGGTTTGATGTGTGGTAATGAGAATTCCAAATTTGAGAGCTTGCCATTATCGTTCTGTACATACCATATTCCTCATTCTACGCCGTTTGAGAAGGCAATTAGTGGGCTACAAAAAAATGGGATCTAAAAAAATTATTCATCAACATTGAAAGAAAATCATTGAACTGTGGTAATGATAACAATAAATGTACGCACCTGACACGTGACCTTAAACAACCGCTCCTGCTTGGCGGGCCCCCCCTAAATGGCGGTGGCGAGTTCCCTGGCGCTCTGCAGTATTGCCACTACGATTCTCGTCGAAAGTTGGCCAAAATGCCCTGTTGGTCGCTATGGGAGGGAAAATCTTGATTCTTGTGCGGTAATGAGATTTTTTTCAGATACACAGTTCATTATCACTTGTTGAACCCCCAAGTAAACTTAAAAATAGAAAAAAGCTGTTTCTGTGGAGATTTGTTGGTAGGCTTCCAATTTCACTGAATCTTTTCAACATAAGGACATTTCCCAAGGCTTGGGAGAGAACTTTCATCAGTAAAACAAAATAGTTACAGGCGGTGGTAATGAGAATTGAGTCTTTCAAGACCCAAAAAAATGCATCCATACCGCAAAAATAAATAGTTTCTTCAGCGAGAAGCGCAGGGAGTGGTGAGATGAACACAAGGGGTAAGAAAAAAGCAACCATAGGACTAGTTTGTATGGAGAAAACCTCGAGATACACTAGGCTTGAGCTTTCTGTGAGAATCACCCAGGTGTATGTGTGTGTGTAACAAATCTTGTGTCGTCTGCCCAGGCCTTAGTTCTCAACCGATTTTCGTGGTTCTTTTTTTGTTCGTCGCGGAAAACTATCTAGTTGTGCACTACGTCGTCGGAATTTCGAATTTTGCCTTTTAAGGGGGGGGGAGGGGGGACTAATGCTCGAAAAACGTGAGTTTTTGGGCATAATCTTGTGTCGTCTGCCCAGGCCTTAGTTCTCAACCGATTTTCGTGGTTCTTTTTTTGTTCAACGCGGAATACTATCTAGTTGTGCACTACGGCGCCGGAATTTTGAATTTTGCTTTTTAAGTGGGGGAAGGGGGGGGGGGGGGGTTAATGCTTAAAAGGTGGAAAACCCCAGTGCATCTGGAAATGCCTACTCGGTGAGACATGATGAAGACATTGAATGTCTGACATTCCACCCGTCCCTTCCAAATGCTAAAAAAAAAAACAAAGAAAAAATGCATATAGGGGTGGGATTTGCTCTGATTTCCTACCCGAGGTTAGGCTTGGCTTGGAAGTATCAATTTTCTATTTCAAAATGGAGGTTTTGACCATCATCAAGATGGTGGTACTGAAGGGTTGCTATCACTGTACCCCCCGGAATGGGGTATTTCGACCTCAAATTTGGATTCAGCACCCTTGAAAACCTATATACTACAAATTTAAGCCCAATGATACTATAACATGTGGTAGAAAAATTAATTAAAGAGATCACACGTTTGAAAAAGGCGGGCCGCTATAAATGCACACACACTAGGCAAGGACTACACCGCGGACTACCCTGCGCGCGTGTGTGAGTAGAATGTTGTAGTATCCAAGAGGGGTTTCTGTGCATGGATACTTTTTCAAAGACAGTTGGCTAGCTACGTCACGATTGGCTAGCTACGTCACACCATTCAAATCTTCAACTTTCCTTTGCTTCTCTGATTTTTTAAAAACATTTTCTCGACGAACAGACCCGATTACCGTTATTCCTGAGCCATACTCTTTTGAAAAAAATAAAAATAAAAAAAATTGACCAAAATACCCCATTGTACCCCCCGAGCATTGAGCCCCCGTCATTGTACCCCCGGAGTGGAATCGATTTGGGAAGGTTTCACTGTACCCATCAGCTTCTTATCATATGGATACTATAACCATATCCCTGTCCATAGGATACTAGGCACTGCAGGTATCAACCTTGCAGTTTGAGACGATCTAGGTCCTAGTAGGTCTTTGTGGTTTAAAGAAATCACACGGACTAGAGAGGAATCGGTTTTTTAGGAACTGTATTCACGTCGTCCAGAATAAGAGTGAGGTCTCTTGCCACTTACAGAAATTGTATTTTAACATTTTTCTGCACTCCTTGCACTTCATATAATTTTGGAAGGGGGACTGGCCTACTTTCGCGGTGTTCCCATCGGAGTTCGCCGTCAGGGTTGACAGCCGGTTATCAACCGCTATCAGCACCACCACCCTTCATCGTTGTCCCAGCTGTGGGCGCTGCGTGGACACTGGCGGGTGGTGGTTGAAGGCCCATGACAAGTTGTACTGACATCCATGGACATGGAAGAAGATAGCCTACTACCTAGGCCCATGTCTATTCCTTCGCCATGGAGGTACTGGCCAAGTCATGGACCTCGTATCTCAGTAGGTTTGTTTGGACAGTCAGTCCAGAACCAGTTCGGGATCGAACTAGTCCGAGACAGAACTGACTGGGGAGGGGATGAGAACCGTTCGGAACTCCCTAGCTGTCCATACGCGTTTAGAACCAATTCAGAACTACAACTGACACCTGTCCGTCATGTCCTTCGTCGCGACAGCTAAAATGAAAGAAGAACAAGTCAACAAACCTAACTTTCTGCTGATTTGTCAATATCAAATCAGGATAACACAGGATTTGTTTGTTTTTTTCGCATTTACTTCGTTGCATTTTAATCATCTATCAAAAAAGTACAAAAAAAAAATTTGAAATTTAATTGAATAAAATTGAAAATTTAAAATTTGTAGTTGTTCTGATATTGCATAAGTAGCCCACCTACCTAGGCTTTTTTCCCTTTTTTTACGAAATAAACTACCGCCAAAAGAGCATATTTGGTTCTTTAAGTATGTTGCTCAAAATATGTAGGTATTCTTGAATCCATTCATCATAATAAAATCGAAGGAAATTGGGCTGAAGGTTCACAGGTGAGATAGGGACAACTCACAGCAAATTGCTTAGCAGACATGCATGAATTATAGCAAAAACAAGATGAAACCATCTGCTTTATCAATGGAGGAATTGATAAAAATCAATCACTATTACAAGTGTTGCGACCCCGTCGTTTAATTATTATCACACATACAGTTCACCACATATGATTCCCCCAAATGTTTCATGAAATTAATGAATAAAAGTTTGTATCTATCGTTCATCGAACAAAAGTAGTAAGTAATTTACAAAATATTGAAAAACAGTAAGAATAAGTGAGTAAAAGAGAAATAGGAGAAATCAACAACGATCCAGTCAGAGCCAGCTCAACAAAAATGGCGACCTCGGGACAGAACGTAGAACCTCAAATTGCATTTGAGAGGCTCAAGAAGGAAAGAACTCAAGTAAGGAGGATGTTCACCGTCTCTATAACAGAATGTGAGACAGCTTTCCTAAATAATGATGTGGATGAAGTAAGTGATAGCATTGCAATTCTTTACAACAAGGCTGCACGTCTATTTATTTTGGACGAACAGATTAAAGATATTATTTTAGATGGGTTAATTGAATTAACAGAGGATGAGACAAATAAAGAGTTTGATTCTATCGAATCTTACTACGACAAATGGCTTAAAGTAAAAAACCGTTATGAACGAGTCTACACACATAAAGAAGTATCAAACGAAACCAGAAATAAAGATAAAAAGTACGCTTCTTCTGAAAGTTTCCAAATGGTAGAAGAATGTAAAAGAAAATACAGATTACCAAAAATAGAATTCGGTAAATTGATGACAGGGAAAATTCAAGCGCTACCAAATGGTCTCACAGCAATAGGAACGAAATTAGGATGGACTGTAATGGGACAATGCAAAATACCATCCATAAGTACAAATACAGCTTCACTTGATGTTTCATCGTGTTGCCTCTCGATAGAAATAGCTGCCACACTTGGAGAGAAGGCACCAGAGCAATTAGCAGAGGACACGTCGGAGCAGTTCCTCAAGATTGCATACAGAAATCCAACGAAAAATCCTGATGAAATTCGTTTGCCAGGGAGGGAAGAAAGACCAACACTTTCGGATAAACATGAAGTACCGGTAAAACGTCTAACATACCCTACTGAAAATCTGAAGGTCCTCAGTAAGTTAAAATATTACCATCAAGCAAATTCTGAGCGCCTAGATATAAGGATAGGACCTATACCTTATAAAGAACCTAAAGTAACAACAGAAATCCGACCAGTATATGATATGAGAGAAGGAAACTGCAATGAGAACTCGCTCAACACTCGCCAAAAGATCGGACCAACAATTTTGTATAAAACCCCTTATTTCCTCGGCGAATTTAGGCCAAACAAGATTAGGATAGTTCCGGAAATATTGAAAGTGTTCTTCCAAACGAGCATTGCACCGAGTGATAAGGAGTTTTTGAAATTCTTTTGGTGTGGAGAATGGTGGGAGAAATTATTTGAGAGGATTGAAGATCTCCAACCGTTAACTCCAGCTCATTGTAATTATACAAATACAACAAGTCTACGTAAGCGATTCCAGAATTTGCAAAAAGTTCGAGATGATATTCGTCAGCGCTTTCGAAATGAATACCTGGCTATGTTAGAACTTCAAGCGGAACGAAAGATGCGGAAATTCAAGGTGGGAGGTGTTGTTTTAGTAGATGCGGATAGTGTAAAGCTCAAATTTCCAATGGAAATAAATGCCAGTCAAAGAGAGGACCTACTAGAAGCAACAGTGAAGAATATGAAGAAGAGGAATAACGAAAAGAAGCCAAAGAAAGAAAATCATAGATTGAGCATACCGAATCAAGATTCCAATCAAGAACACATTCTAACTAGAAGAAGGAGAAGACTGAAGAAGCCTCCTAGATTCTGACTAGTGAGGTACTTGTTGCTATCAGCACGGCGATAGCAAGGTGGGAGTGTGTTGCGACCCCGTCGTTTAATTATTATCACACATACAGTTCACCACATATGATTCCCCCAAATGTTTCATGAAATTAATGAATAAAAGTTTGTATCTATCGTTCATCGAACAAAAGTAGTAAGTAATTTACAAAATATTGAAAAACAGTAAGAATAAGTGAGTAAAAGAGAAATAGGAGAAATCAACAACGATCCAGTCAGAGCCAGCTCAACAACAAGAAATGAGGTGTTGTTATGAACTTTCCAATGGAACTAAGTAGACTACACCAGTAGTTACACACCAGTATAATCTGGATTAAATTTCTATCACAATTGTGCGCACCTAGAGGTATTCTTCCAAGGTGTATTCGTCATTGGACGCACACATAATAATTGTTTTAGGTACCTACTCTACCTCGACGGAATTATTCTGCTCTACCTTCTTACCTTTCAGTTTTTGATCGCTCGTCGTGAAGTGCACTTTCTCATAGAAGAACAAAAAATGCACTGTTAAAATCTCATGGATTCTCCAACGCAGTGCGGATATTCAATTACGTTGAACATTGCAAACGCGATCTACGATTTGATTAGGTTGATAGGATCCCAAACTTGCAACCCCGAAAATCTGGCGCTAATTTTGGCACTAGACATTTTCATGTCTTTGCTTTGGCACATAAACTGAAAAATCGTCACGAAAACTTGCTCACGATACCAATAAATAAATACCTGTAGCAATCACAGTTTTCTCAACAACAAATAAAAACCAAAAATGAAGAAGAAAAATTAGGAAAAAACAAGTAAAATTAACAAATTTTGTATAATAATGTATTTTGAAGGAACTATGGAACAATTTCAATGATGGTGCTCAATTTGATGAATATTTGGTAATCTTCTTGTCCGAAAAAATCACAGCCTAGCTCTTATCAGACACAACTTTGTTGTTACCTCAAGAAAGTCAGAAGGCCAAGTGAGAAATCCATGGAGAGGGGGCTAAAAAAAGAAGAAGAAGAAGTTCTGGACTAGTGGTTCTGAAAAAAATCTCGAACCGTCAGAACCACTGATTAAGGCTCTTGAACACCTTGTGAGCCATCATAAAAGTTGCACAAATGCATTGATTCTGACGGATTCGAGGTCTACAATATCTGAAATGAATAACTTAAGACCTGGCGCCTATATTCCTCCTCATTTCCAGAAATTGATTTCCTATGTTTCAGAATTTACTCATGGTAAACGTTCTAAACTGAGCATTCAATGGGTTCCTTCACATGTGGGAATCTTGGCAAATGAATTGGCTGATAGATGCGCCAAGGATTCTCTGCTTAGAGAGATAGTCGATCCTAGCACCACCATACCTTTTGTTGAACTTCGGAGAAATTGGCATCGGATTGCTGAGGACACGAACCTGAATGTCCACAGACAAAAAAGGGTCACAGGTGGAGCGTGGACAGCTTCCTTTCTTGGGTCTCCTTGCTCGTCTCCATGGTATATGAAGAAGGACATCTCTATCAAGGAAATTACCAGGACGAACAGGATTTTGATAGGCCATGGCAACAATAGGCAGTTCCAGTTCAGGATGAAGAATGTCCCCTCCCCTAATTGTCGCTATTGTGATGACGAGGACACAATAGAATCTATTGAGCACGTTCTCCTAGAATGCAGACAATTCAAAAATAAAATACAACAAATTCTTGCTGCGCAACCAATCACTAACGTGTTAGCTTCAGCAGGACACGCTGAAAGCAAGATTCCAGCTCTCCTCGAACTATTTGATAACTCCAACATTCAAATCTAAATGTAAAAATTAAAAATACAATAAAAACGAATTACTGTGCTAGGATCATTTTTAATATACACTACGATACTTTAACCTTTAATATATTTAATTAACCAATAAAGCATGTACCTCCACTTCACTCACCCAATCAATGCATGTGCCCCCATCACTATTAATTTTATCCATTATCATTATTTTTTCATACATTGTTTTATTGCTAAGTCTTATTTTCATTCATTATTTTATTGATAAGAAATATTTTCATTCTTTGTTTTATTGATAGGTCCCCCTCACATGCAGACCACATCAACTCCACATGCAGATCTCCTCAACAACTCAAGGACTTCAAATAAGAGCTCAACACCACTAAGCTGAAAACAATATACAGGAACAGTATACAGTCAACCACAATACAGGAACTCCAACTATCAGAAGCTACATCTTCCTACAAGGGACTCCCCCCTCTCGTTATTGCCTATCACGGAATTCCTTGGCATCCTAAATAGAGCATCCATCCATCCATCATCCGTCAGAACCAGTTCGAAACAGTCCTGGACTGGCTGTCCATACACCAAACTAAAAATCCCGAACTGGTTCTGGCGCTGTCCATACGCCTCAAAAGGGGCGTGGTCAGTTCCGAACCGTTCAGGACTGCCTGTCCAAACAAACCTAGTGGGAGGTCCATGCATGGATGAGTCCTGCCATGGAACCACCGACTCACTGAAGGGAGCAAGAAGAAGAAGACGACGTATCCTCCGCTTTTGTTATCAGTTTACAAAGTTGATTGTTCTGATTTTTGTCAGTGAAATTTTACTTTTTTACTCGTGTGACTGTGAACACATTAATAACTGAAAATACGAACTATAGAAAAGAGTGTTTTGTGAAGAAATGGAAGGAGAAAATGTGGTGAAAGAAGAGGCGACTGAAGATGAGGTGAAGGAAGAAGTGGTGATCAAACAGGAGGTGGAGATGGGGGATGAAGACGTGGAAGAAGAGGTAGGGAACGGATGGGCAGTTGAAGATGAAGTTGAGGAGGATCTGATGATCAAACGAGAGGACGATTTAACTGATCCGCTTGGTGAGGAAAGTGACGTTCTGGAGGGATCTTCTGGAGTACAGAGGAGTGAGTTGAAGACTTTCGCTTGTGATAGATGTGATTACAGAGCCTCGCATCCAGGATCTCTGAAGCAGCACTTGAGGAGTCACACTGGAGAGAAGCCCTATGCCTGTGATAGATGTGATTACAGAGCCTCCCAGCTAGGAGCTCTGAAGACTCACATGAGAACTCACACTGGAGAGAAGCCCTACGCCTGTGATAGATGTGAATACAGAGCCTCGCATCAAGGATCTCTGAAGAAGCACTTGATGACTCACACTGGAGAGAAGCCCTACGCCTGTGATAGATGTGAATACAGAGCCTCGCATCAAGGATCTCTGAAGAAGCACTTGATGACTCACACTAGAGAGAAGCCCTACTCCTGTGATAAATGTGATTACAGAGCCTCGCAGCTAGGACATCTGAAAGCTCATATGAGGACTCACACTGGAGAGAAGCCCTACGCCTGTGATAAATGTGATTACACAGCCTCAAAGTTAGGATATTTGAAAGCTCACATAAGGACTCACACTGGGGAGAAGCCCTACACCTGTGATAAATGTGATTACAGAGCCTCGCAGATAGGATCTCTGAAGACTCACATGAGGACTCACACTAGAGAGAAGCCCTACGCCTGTGATAAATGTGATTACAGAGCCTCGCATCAAGGGTCTCTGAAGAAGCACATGAGGAGTCACACTGGGGAAAAGCCATAAGCAGTAATTCGAGGAAATTTACCAGAAACGTAGTTCATTTATGTACTACAAATTTTGTAAATAATGTTCTCTGAGATTAGCTTCAGCTCTGTTGATAAACATCAATAAATCGGAGTAGAAAACTACCTGTCAATATTTATTTAAAATCCCTCTATCGGTTTTGAAAAAAAGAAAATAAAAATTGTTGAATTTGATTTCGAAAATGTACTACTTTTACTTTGATTAGAGATTTTCATAGAGAACATCGCTGCAAATGTCATACAAATTGGTCAGTAGATTCGTGTTTTGCCTTTTACAAGGACCTGCAGACAGACGTGGAACCATAATTGTTCAGGAAGGTCATAAACGTAAAATGCGAGTGGATATTTGAACTAGACGTTATTGGGATTCCATCCTGGCTTCGGCTTTCGACGAACAAGGCCGAATATTGCCGAAGGCCCCCTTTGATGCTTTCCTGTTACCAAGGCGATAACGCGGCGAGTAAAATTCTTCTTCTTCAACGCAGCAACGTCGTTGACACATTTTACCTAGACTTCTAGAAGATTTTTGCCTTGCTGATTTTCTGCGTGTGTTTTGCCTGATTTCACGAATCCTCCAGTGCGATTATAGTGTATCTGGACAACAGGTATTCCGCATAATACCTCGCTGTGACGAAATGCTTGCTCTCAACCGTCTGATCCAATCACTTTGATGAAACCCCAGTTAAGCTTGACTACATAATACATACCGGCAAAAGTAAGTACATTTTTATTTACCTTTCTATGTTTATTCCTTAAGATAGTTTTACTACCTCAAATAATAATAGTTCTGGTGATACATCAGCATACTAGCAATGACTTTACAGATGTTTACCTGAATACTGGTCTGAAGCCACTGGTACCAAACACACTAAATGAATACTCTTTCATTTCTCTTTACAGGCTCCATTTCAAGTAAGGAAGGATTACATACTGACTCATGCGAGGGACTTACACGACTCTACCTCTAGCAAACTACCTAGTGGTAAGTATACGTAGCATAATTTACAAGACCGTTCTTGCGTAAACTGTCTTAATTTTGTCAACTATACCGGGTGTCCCAGAAGTTATGGTCCACCCTTTTTATCTCCGTTGTTTTGATCGGTAGACAAAAACTTCAAGCGATAACCTCCCTTAATTTTTTACGAGGAATTCAACTATCACACTTTCGCGCATTGCGCACCTGCGCAATCGTGCGCAACGCACACCAACTTTGTTATTTCAAATGGGAACCCCTATTTTTATTGCAGATTCGGATTCTACGTAGAATTTCATGAATTTTAGACCCCTCAACCGAGTTTTTTGGTTGCGCACAACCCGTCCAGTGAGCGCACAAACATGCGCAACCCCTGGATTGTGCTAAAATTGAGATGGAGGTAGACCCCAAGTGAGATACATGTTTATTCATTAATTTTCGACGCTGAATCACGTGGTGGCATCCATTTTCGGATTTTACTGAAATTTTTCGAAACGGCGGCAGAAAAATAGGTAGTTGAGCCTGTTTTATCGTCAGACTCTGACTGGCGGAGGGATGACATGTCGATACCAGCTTCAAAGTATCTCATTTGTATTAGGCAACTTCCACTTATTCCAATGTAAAAAATAAATCAAGGAATAAACCCCTAAATGCCTGCTTGCTCTCAAATGATTCAAGTCGCGATTTCTTTGAGTAACCGTTTTCAATTACTAATTATTTTAAAATTATTACTCGATCCACATTGAGAGTTAAATTACCGATAAATGATGAGTTTTGATTAGAAAAATTGATTATTCCGGCAATAGTTGCCATAAAATCGAGTTGAATAATAAAACGGATATCATGCCCTGATTCGGGGTTGAAAAATAGCGCTGAAGCATGTTGCGCGCGATAAAAAATTCGTTCAAGGGGTGAATTGTTTATGAAATTTGACTCAGAATTCGAATCTGCAATAAAAAATGTGGTTGCCATTTGAAATAACAAAGTTAGCGTGCGTTGGGCACGAATTTGCGGACACCATGTATTGAAAACTACTCATTTTTCGCCCGCCGTTTCGAAAAATTTCAGTAAAATCCGAAAATGTCACCACCACGCGATTCAGCGTCGAAAATTAATGAAAAAACATGTATCTCACTTGGGGTCTACCTCCATCTCAATTTTGGCACAATCCAGGGGTTGCGCATGTTTGTGCGCTCACTGGACGGGTTGTGGGCAACCAAAAAACTCGGTTGAGGGGTCTAAAATTCATGAAATTCTACGTAGCATCCGAATCTGCAATAAAAAATAGGGGTTCCCATTTGAAATAACAAAGTTGGTGTGCGTTGCGCACGATTGCGCAGGTGCGCAATGCGCGAAAGTGTGATAGTTGAATTCCTCGTAAAAAATTAAGGGAGGTTATCGCTTGAAGTTTTTGTCTACCCCTCAAAACAACGGAGATAAAAAGGGTGGACCATAACTTCTGGGACACCCGGTATTAAAATTAATTTTATTACTCAGTTGTTTTAACGTGGAACATGTTTTAGCAGTGAGCTAAATAGCCAAAATGTACACGAAATTGTGTTACGAAAAAGCGAACCCCCCTATTTTGCAATGATTTCCACTTACAACCAAGTTGTTGGTACAGATCTTTATCTTCGTCATTCGTGTTAATAGAAAAATCGTTCAACATTCGTTGGAAAGCCCTACATTTATGCAAAAATTATATACAGCCAAAACCGCTGTAATTATGGAGGAAACCAAGATATTCCTCTGAGTTATAAGAACTCGTAGTTTGTTGCCTTCTTGTTCGCCCAATGGCATCTTCAGGACACTTTCTTTATGATTTCCCATAGTTTTGTAAGTTCTTTCGACTTGGGGTTTTAGGTTGCTTGATGCGTTCAAATATAAAGATGCTCAGAAGGAGCCAATGGTAGCGTATTTCAAACCTCAAGTAGCTCACAAAATGATACTAAGCTAATCCTTGATCAACCCAGTACCAGAGACACCATGGGATATGGGAACAAGAACGGTAGACGACACAATTTGACAAATTACTGTTCATAAATTGTATTTAAATGAAAATAAACGAATGTATCAAAAAATAAGTATGCGTATCGATTGTACCTTATCTCGTACTATAGGAAAATATATAAGTATACTTCAATGAAGACAAAATATCCCACGTTGTGACTAGGAAAATGGTATGCAACGTGTACCGATCAGAATAGTATTATACAATTGAAATTAAGGTATAGGCTGTCAAATATATGCAATATGCAATATAGTACTGAATTACGGCGTAAAGAAATAAGTATTCAAACAAAAGATATAAGTGTACCACTGCTCGTACCACACTATTATAGAAAATGATTATGCTCGCTGAAGGCGTACCTCCTGAATAACAGGTAAGTTACTTGTAAACAATTTCGTACCGAATCGTGTATCTAGTTATTTATGGCAATCAAACCAGCGTATTGAACGTGTATCGTCTGAATGACAAGTAAGTTACTTGGAATATTACTGTACCGAATGCGTATCTAGTTACTTATGGCAATCAAACTAGCGTACCAAACGTACCTAACTGAAGGTTATGCGTATCTAACAATGAATTTACTGCTTATGGCTCATGTAACCTATTCGAGTGCTAAGAACAACATTTGTTTTAAATGACTAATGAAGTTGGAATATAGTGAGTTACTGGCACGAAGCGAAACAAAAGGAAACAATGGATGATGGTGATTACCGTACTACAGAGGGATCTAGGAGTCGTCTCGATGGGTTGGCACGGGTGTACCACTGCGAAGGCGCCTTGGTCCAGTAGTCGGTAGTCCAGGTGAGTTCAGTGAGCCCGTTGCTACGCACTCCTATTTAGTAGCACCACCGTCTAGCTCAGTCTGGGTTCTTTACCTTGTCGCATCGTATCAAAAAAAAAAAATTATCAAGTAGTTACCTAAAGGTAGGTACTATAGAAGAAAAAAATGGGCGCCACTCCTCCGAGTGTAATACCTCAACCAAATGGAGGAGAATTTGGGAGAGTAAGAAAAAAAGTCGATATTCAAAATAGAAGAAATTTATAAATGAAATTTATTAACGAAATTCTAACCTGGCCTACCTACCACTTCACGCCAGTGTCACTCCTTCCTATTACCCTAACCTAAATGAATTTAATCCTAAATGATTATTAATATCTAGCCTATAACTACGTGGTAGTTCGGAGTAGGAGGGCCTTGCCGTACGAAGGGACAGACTGATCCAAAAATAATGCTCTTGGGTTGGTACTCGTAGGTACAAAATCTTGTAAGTCGGTACTAGGACCCCAAGTCGGGGGTTCCATAAATTTCCAAAGAAATGAGTCCTTCCAAATTCGGGAAATCCAATTAATTGAACAGGATCGCCGATCCAAAAATTACAGTGTACCTCAATAGTACAAAGGTGGAGCTATGCGCTCAATTTCACGGTAATCAAAATCCCAAAAAGGAATAACTCCCTGCCTGTATGCAGTACAGTAAGTACATTAAAAAAACAATGTTCGAAAGAAATCCTGCTGAGCAGAAATGGACGCAACCTTCGTCGAAGTTGGAGCGGTACTGGCGTGGGTCTTATTTTAATCTTTTCCCCCCGTCCTACCTATACGATGCGACAAGCAGGAATTAATTGGTCGTCCGATAACGCGGAGCGGCGAGTCCGAAGTATTGGTCGAAATGAAGAAGATTACGAAGATTACGTGATTACGGAATCAGCGTAACATTCCCTCCCTTGGTTGGGAAACGCAAAAAAAAAAAAGAATTTGGTCAACAATTTCAACAGTCTGAAGAATCCACTGCCAAAGGGTGAGGTTTCAGGTCCTTAGAGTGCCATATTCCAAGGTTGTTTCCCTGAAGATCTTCTAACCTATATGCCAAGGAAGATTTCTTCTCTGCTACCCTGCACTGACTGTACTTCGGGGCAAGTTTACTCGAAAAGTAGTTAGCCTTGTCGGAGAGGACAATATTCCTCTTCCAAACTAGGTCACCGACTTCGTAGAAAACGGGGCGGTGCCTCAAGTTGTAAACTCGGCTGCTACTCTCATATGCTCTATCGAGGCAGTCTTGAACTTTGGCGTACACAGCAGGGAGCTGGCTTAACGACTGGGCAACTTTTTGGCGGCAGGTAACGGGATGAATGACCTGTCCGGATGAATCCAGTTTATGTTCAAGACCAGAACGTTTCGGCTCTCGCCCGAAGTTTAGATATGCAGGCGTGTAACCAGTCACCTGATGAACAGCAGTACGGATGGCAAAGCCTATCTTGTGAAGTTCCTTGTCCCACGTCCTTTGATTTTCCTTCACATAACATCGGATAGCAGTTTTCACCACTCTGTTCACACGTTCAGTAGGATTAGCCTGAGGGTGATAATTAGCAGTGAACCAGATTGTTACATGGTATTCTTCCATCATCTTCTTGAAAATATTACTGTGAAACCTTGTGTCATTGTCACAAATTAGAATTTTCGGAACGCCAAATACGAGAAATACTTGTTCCTCAATGAATTTCAATAGTGGTCCCGCATTACTTGAGCGGATGGGATGAAGAAGACTAAATTTACTGAAATAGTCAGTGACCACTAAAATATAACGATTCTGATTAGAAGAGCTAGGCAGAGGACCAATCAAGTCTATACATACAATTTGCCAAGGCTCTGTGACTTCTCGCTGTTTACCAAACTGTCCTGCAGGAAGATCTTGCACTGGTTTCTGGGATAAGCAGACTTTACAGCGTGATACGTATTTAAATGAATCTTGAGCCATTCCTGGCCAGTAGTATTTCAAACGTAATCGAGAAATTGTCTTGAAGGTTCCGAGATGAGCTGCTTGAGAATCGTCATGGCACTCATGCAATACCTTTGAGCGATCTGGCTTAGCGATGACAAGCTTCCATGGGTCCTCAGTACCTAACATATCCTTGCTAGACAAGATGTGCTTAAAAAGGCGTCCATTCTCATCAAGTCTCCACCTAGGATAGCTGGAAGGTTGCTCTAAAACTTTTGTAACCATACCCTCATACCACTTGTCTGAAACAATAGGTACTGAAACAGGAGCAATGGATACATCTTCATAGGCGCGAGACAGAGCGTCTGCAACAACGTTTGACCTACCAGGACGATGTTTTAGATCATAGTCAAATTGTTGCATCCTCAACGCCCACCTTGCCAAACGACCATGGGGATCCTTCAAATTCTGAAGCCATGTTAAAGAAGCATGATCTGTAATTACTGTTACCTTAGTTCCCTCTATGTAAGCTCTAAATTTCTCCAAGGCAAACAAGACAGCAAGACATTCAAGCTCACTAGCAGAAAATTTTCGCTCATTCTTAGTCAAGCTACGACTAGCAAAAGCCAGTGGCTTCTCGGCATCATCGGCTATTTGGCATAGAACTGCACCAAGTCCTGTACCACTTGCATCAGTGCGGATCATAAAAGGCTTCGTGAAGTCTGGGCAGGTAAGAATCGGCGCGCTGATCAGCTTCTCCTTCAACAACTTGAAGGCTTCCTCTTGTTCTGAGTTCCAAACCCAGCTCTGAGATTTACCTTGAAGCTTAGTGAGAGGAGCAGTGACGATTGAGTAGTTGTCAACAAACTTCCTGTACCAAGAGGCCATACCGAGGAACCGTCGGAGTTGTTTCAGGTTCGTTGGTCGAGGAAATTCAACAATGGCAGATACCTTGTCCGGATCCATGTGAAGGCCATCTTGATCTATGACATATCCCAGATATGGAAGACTATTTCGACAGAACTGGCTCTTCTCCCAATTCAGTGTTAGCCCAGCATTAAGAAGACGAGAAAGAACTCGATCCAAAACGTTGAGGTGTGTCTCAAAAGTACTGGTAACAATAATTATGTCGTCAAGGTAGATAAATACATGACCTTCCATGTCTGAGCCAATAACGGAATCTATGAGGCGTTGCCATGATGCTGGTGAGTTTGATAAACCAAATGGCATGCGAAGAAACTCAAAGAGTCCTCGATTTGGAACTGTAAAAGCAGTCTTCGGTTGACTTGACTTCTCAATGGGGATTTGCCAGAATGCACTTTTTATGTCCACAGAGGATAGGTATCTTGCATTCCTCAGTTTATTCAGTATGTGGTCAATGAAAGGAATTGGATAAGAATCCTTGACCGTAATAGAATTCAATTTGCGATAATCTATGCAAAATCTGTATGATCCGTCCTTCTTCTTTGCTAGCACAACTGGGGAAGACCATGGGCTCTTTGAGGGCTGCACAATTCCCTTCTCTAACATATCGTCAAGTTCTTCATTCATAATTTTGAGAATGGCTGGCGACCTCCAAATATAGCGCTGTTTCACTGGTCTATTTGTTCCAGTGTCAATATAGTGCTCGACTCCCTTGGCAAGACCAACTGATGGAACTGGAAGAGAACGATAGCGATCCAGAAATTCATCCAACTGGCTCTTGAACGTTGGGCTGAGCTCTTCACGTCCAATGATTGCTCTGGCAGTCAAAATGCTTGAAACCTCAGGAAAGTTACCAAAATTCCATGTACCCTGAGCGATGTCAAGAACAATTCGGAACGCTTTCCAGAAATCAATTCCCAGGATCACATCAGCTTCAACATCCGGAACTACGATCATGTTCATCAGCTTTACTTGATCATTGAGAGTAACAGGCAGAAGAACGGTACCCAGAGCTTTACAGTTTCGACCATTGGCGACCCTGACATATAAAGAAGATTCAGAATTGAGTTGATAGTTGAGACACCGTAGTTTCTTCCATCCAGAAGATCCAATGATAGTTCGAGATGCACCTGAATCGAGAAGCCCGAGGAATTTAACCCCATAAATGTTAACAAGTAGATATGGACGACAGTCACGATCCGATGGGTGTGGACTCAAAGGGTGCACTACATTGCAGGAAGTCATAACAACTTTCACTTTCTCTAACCAATCTTTCCACTCTGGATCATTGTGTGATAGTACACGTTGTGAGATATTGGGGTCTGCCTGAGTGGAAGGAGACCCCACTACTCGTTTAAAGACTTGCCACGAGAAGTGCAACGAGGACAGGTGGCTCGGGAAACTTCCGGGTAACCACACCTCAAGCAGAAAGGTTTCAACGGTTGTAGGCAATCAGGATAGCAATGTGCCTCTCCACAATTCCAGCACTTGAATGATGCGGATTTGGTGAATTTTCTACTTATTCTTGGTACTTCTTTCTTTGTAGTGCTCTGTTGAGTAGACGGAGTATTTGAACCTGAAGGACTACTTCGTAACGTCGGTGACTCGACAGCATTCACAGTG
Organism: Apolygus lucorum; assembly: GCA_009739505.2. NCBI lineage: Eukaryota > Metazoa > Arthropoda > Insecta > Hemiptera > Miridae > Apolygus > Apolygus lucorum. The sequence continues at coordinate 294,457 of CM019175.2, forward strand.
GGACTACCATGACGAAACTTCAGTAGAGGCCTGTCTACACGACGACCCTTGTAACCTAACTCAGGTTCGAGAAGGTTTTTAGACGGTGGTTCTTCAAACCTTGCAGCCCAAGCGTGTCCTACTTGTAGTTGGCTCAAAATACTCTCCAACTCGTCGAGTGTTGCATATGTAGTCAAAGGTAGGAGACGACAATACTCCTCTCTGAATTTCGACTCGACAATTTTAACTTTTGCCTCTTCAGACAGTGGTTCTGAAAGTCTATTAAAAAGAGTACGCATTTTCGCTAGGTATATGCTAGGACTCTCATCTAAACCCTGAGTACGTTTGCGAATCTCTTCCATGAGTTGATCGTTATAATTTGGATCGAGGAATGTTTCCTTCAAACGATCAACCAAATCGATCCAAGAGTCGATAGTGGGTCTATGGGCTCTGAACCATATCAACGCAGTGCCTTTGAATAGATCGCTCGCGCCTCTAAAAAGAGTTTCATAAGTGATACCTCGTGATATACGTCTATCTTCAACAGTTGCTAAAAAACCCTGTGTTGTTGCCTGTAAAGTCGGTATACGGGCGAAAGTTTTACGTGACAACGACTTTGAGTGGTAAAATAATTTTAATGTTAATATTCATTCGTATAGTAGGAAGAAGGATAAAATAAAATTCTTTGTCAAGTTGCACAGAGTAGGTATTTCCCGTAGGTAGTAGGTATTTCCCATGGGTGGGGGGGGGAGTGAGTGCCAGGGAAGGGGGGCGGGGCGCTCCCGCTTTTGCGAGCGGGGGGGAAGGGGAGGGGCCGCCCGCCTTTAGGGAGCGCCGAGCTGCACCCCCTCCGTGAACGGAGCGTAACGCAGTTTCTTGAAGTGTCCCGGTAAACCAATTTATAAGACGTTATCACGTCAAAATGACAAAAGGCTTTGATTGTCATCTCCAGAAAATGACAAGTTCCATTTATAGATTTTAGGATCTTCTGGGAGTCTCTGTATTTGTCCATCAGTAGTAGAACTTCCAGAAGCCGTATTTGAAGCGCCAGGAGCAGTAGGTACTAATCGAGCTACGAAACCTTCTACTTCATCTTTCAGCTTCTTAAACTTAGTGAGCAAAGCCGCTCTCTGGTCCTCGTCAACATCTGTATATACCTGACGATATAAACGGTTATGGTAATGCCAGAGACGGTGCTGAATTCGTTTAAGTTCATTAGCATCACCTATATTTGCTGCTTCAAATGCGTTCTCAAGTTCATAATACTTGTCACTGCAAACTGTTAACTCTGACTTAGGATCCAATTGCGAACAAATACCTCCTTTTGCACGAACATCATTCCTGTATGCGTTGGTCAAAGAAGCTCGAAGTTCAGCAACGGTACCATCATGAGGCAATTCCCTAATCATAAGTTCATGTTGTAACTCACTTTTCAATAGTCTATAAACATCAGGTCGAACTGTCATGATTGCGTGAAATTTACGAGACGGTACACAAGAAACTAAAAGATTTTAGAGTTCAAAAAAGAAATTTCGGAAATAAATACGAAGAATTATAATAATAGGTAGGTACCTATTATAGGTAACTACAACCAAGACTACGAAAGGCCCCACGTGAGGCGTCACTTTGTATGCTACGCACTCCTATTTAGTAGCACCACCGTCTAGCTCAGTCTGGGTTCTTTACCTTGTCGCATCGTATCAAAAAAAAAAAATTATCAAGTAGTTACCTAAAGGTAGGTACTATAGAAGAAAAAAATGGGCGCCACTCCTCCGAGTGTAATACCTCAACCAAATGGAGGAGAATTTGGGAGAGTAAGAAAAAAAGTCAATATTCAAAATAGAAGAAATTTATAAATGAAATTTATTAACGAAATTCTAACCTGGCCTACCTACCACTTCACGCCAGTGCCACTCCTTCCTATTACCCTAACCTAAATGAATTTAATCCTAAACGATTATTAATATCTAGCCTATAACTACGTGGTAGTTCGGAGTAGGAGGGCCTTGCCGTACGAAGGGACAGACTGATCCAAAAATAATGCTCTTGGGTTGGTACTCGTAGGTACAAAATCTTGTAAGTCGGTACTAGGACCCCAAGTCGGGGGTTCCATAAATTTCCAAAGAAATGAGTCCTTCCAAATTCGGGAAATCCAATTAATTGAACAGGATCGCCGATCCAAAAATTACAGTGTACCTCAATAGTACAAAGGTGGAGCTATGCGCTCAATTTCACGGTAATCAAAATCCCAAAAAGGAATAACTTCCTGCCTGTATGCAGTACAGTAAGTACATTAAAAAAACAATGTTCGAAAGAAATCCTGCTGAGCAGAAATGGACGCAACCTTCGTCGAAGTTGGAGCGGTACTGGCGTGGGTCTTATTTAAATCTTTTCCCCCCCTCCTACCTATACGATGCGACAAGCAGGAATTAATTGGTCGTCCGATAACGCGGAGCGGCGAGTCCGAAGTATTGGTCGAAATGAAGAAGATTACGAAGATTACGTGATTACGGAATCAGCGTAACACCGTAGGTAATCACTGGCGAAGATTGGTTGAAATGAAAGTTCGTACCTATCGTGACTTCAGGTACGGGAGAATACTGAGAAACGCTACTTTAGCTACACTGTTGAATGGCAAAAATACGACGGCCCAGTGTACTTGCATCCACTCGAGTCAAGCGCAGACAGATGACTGATCGGAGGGGGCTCGTCGAAGGGGCAGGTGGAGAGCAGTGGGTGGGAGAACCCGACGAAGATCGACGACGACCGAGCACCTCCGAGTGTCCTACAGCTCTTCGCAGGGGTTTCCCGCGCTGGAGGTTTGGCTGGCCCAACTGCTTCGGCTTTCCCGCCTCTTTGTCGTCTGCCCCACTGTCTCCGCCCCCGACTTACACGTGTGAACGCACTCTTTTCGTGCGATCACACCTTTTTAGTGCAAATCACATTATTTCCGTGCGACGCATTGTTTTCGTGCGTGCGCCAATTCGTCGTGCACCAGTATCATTTTTCGTGCACTCTTAGTTCCCTTCAGGAATCGAACTTCTGTCCTTCAGACATAATAATAATATTTCGAAACTATCAGTAATCAACCCTTCAGGTGTTACCTTGATTTTGAGAGCCTTCAGCTACCTCCGAGCCGCTACAGCTGTCTACCAGGTAATTATCAATAAATTCACTAAATTTAGATTACCTATTATTTATGTCAATATAGCCTCTCAACCTATATTTGGATCGGTTTTAAAACGGGCTTACTCGAGAATCTTAAATTCAACAGTGAAGCCCAAGCTTACACAGGCTAAGCGCTAGCTTAGGACAAAGTGGAGTTTACAAGGTTGACGAAAGTAGTTTGACTAAAAGTCGTTTGACTAAACGTCGTATTGACAAGCGTTGCTCTTTTAACACTTTCCGTGCGGACTCAGAAAACTCGTTTTCGCCTGTGGCGGGAGACCTTTTTGTCAGGAATTCGGTAGTGCAAACCCGCAAATCTTAAGCCCCCCACACACGGGCGAGCATGTTCGCGAGCCTGTTGGCGAACATGCTCGTAAACATGTTCGGCGTTGCCCACAGACGATCGAGCATGCTCGCGAACATGCTCGGCGTTGCCCACAGACGAACGAGCATGCTCGCGAACATTCTCGCCGCTGCCGCACAGTACTCTGCCTCTCTCGCGCTGTGATAGTCGAGTTGTGTCAGTGTGTGTGTGAAATGGATGTTAACGCTGTGGTTGCTGTTTGTGGTGGTTTCGTTTGTTTGGAAAATGAGATAAAACGGAAGCGTCGCAAAATCTGGTGCAAGAATTGGCTTCAAAATAGGAACCGCTTCAGCCACATGTCTCTGTTGTCAGAACTAGCAGCAAACGAACCGAATGATTTTAAAAATTACCTGAGGATGACTGAAGACTGTTTCGAAGACATTCTTGGCCGTATCTCTCCAGAAATTGAGAAACAAAGCACTGCTATGAGGGAGTCGATCACCTCAAAAGAGCGCACATGCTCGCGAACATGTTGGTTGTCCCCACAGACGGCCGAGCATGTCCGTGTTGGCGCTCGGGCTCGCCGGGTCCGACGAGCCGAGCGCCGAGCCCAACATGTTCGCCGGTCCGAAGGCTGGTAGACCCCACACACGGGCGAGCATGTTCGCCGCCAACACCGTCACGAACATGCTCGCGAACATGCTCGCCCGTGTGTGGGGGGCTTTAAAGATAACAGAATCCCCAGAAGTGAAAACGGCGCACTCTGGTGGCGACAAGAGCACCTACTAAGCACGAAAAAAAATCCGAAAGAGGTTCTTATGTCATCCACTAGGTAGCAGAACGATGAACAGCTCGGAAATATGCTTAGAGCTGTGATGGTATAAACCATCATACGCCACTCGCGAAACTCGGCATGATGGTTATTACCATCATCCGCACGGAGAGTGTTAAAACAAAGTTAATTAATATCGTTCAAGTGTTTTCCATGGTATGATAGTACCTGGGCCCATAACCTGTAATAATGTTGGGTCTCAGGTACTATCATACCATGGAAAACACTTGAACGATATTAATTCCGATGGAAAGGTTGATTTTTGATAGGGCCCTTTCATCATGTCGGAGCTTCACGTCCTCAGCTGTCCTGTCGCCCTCAGGATAATCACCAACACAGCACCACAAGCCATCGTGTTTCAGGATATTAGTTAGCTGAAATTTCCATTCAACGTAATTATCCCTACCTTTTAATCTCACCAAGGGAAATGTGGCTGGGCTGGAATGATGCTCATTGTCCGCCATGTTTCACGTTCGAATGTAGAAGTACCGGTAGGCGCCAAGTCGGGAATTTCAGTTCGAGATGACAGCTTAATTTTTTGCGAAAACTGCACAAATCAAAACTACGCGACAACTGGGCCTCATTACCTTAAATGAAGGTGCTAAAGAAGCAATATACATTAAATCCTTGTTGAATGAATTGTTTGAAAATTGTTCTAAAATTAGTTTCCTTGCAGAGAATCAAGTACTTCTTCATAACGATAATCAAGGTGCTCAAAAGCTGGCACAAAATGCAATTTACCATAAACGGACTAAACACGTCCATGTTAAATTCAATTTTATTCGTGAGCAACTTAACCCTTTCCCCCCGACGGGCGGCCTCCTGCCGCAAGGTCACCTTCCCGGCGCTTGAGCCAACTGCCTGTCAACCCCGTACCGAAGGAATTTTCCAGGCCGCCCCCGCTGACTCCCGTTGTCTTCCTCTTTTATTTTCGCCCACTTTCACTCAACATTATTTCTCAACTGAATGATTTTTGTGTTTGATACATGTTACCCTATTGTTCATGTATTATTATGAAGATTTTTTCATGACTGAGTAAGATTTATATACTTTATTATATAGAAATATATTGCATTCCACTATACCAGAATAATTTTGATACCAGATTTTTGTAATAAATAGGCTGTAATCCCTAAAGATAAAAATGATCATAAAACTCCAACTGGACCGAACACATTCCAGAAACGTGTACCTACGTGATAAAAATAAATCCTCCTTGAATGGTTAGTAAAAGGCTCTTACCGAGAGGTCAACTTTGTCTCACTTTCTCTCGCCCAACGCAATATCGCTACTGCCCTGAAATCTGTTGAGGACGGTGAAAATGGAAGGTACAATGTTACCATAATGGAATGGAAGTGATTAGTTCAAAAATATGCCCACAGATCGCATCAGAAGCACGAAAAAGTACGAAACGGCGAAAGGCGTCCGTAGGGACAGGGGAAACATTGGGAGGCAGACGCCAAAAGCCGTCCATAGGGACCTCAAAACGTTTCTCCCCACACGCCTTTAGGCGTCCGTCGGGGGGAAAGGGTTAAAAATAAGAATATAAAGCTATTATACCTTCCCACTGATTCTATGATTGCAGATGTGCTCACCAAGCCCTTAGGTCGTACCAAATATGAAAAATTTTCCTTAGGTATGGGCTTGAATTAATACCTACTACTGTCTCATGAAAATAAATTAATGTTTGTAATGTTTTAGGATATTTGTACCTCTCATGACTGACAGAATATTATGACAGAATGGATGTAAAAATTGTATTCCTCCATTAAGGGAGTGTGAGCCCCTGCTCACTGGAACCAACAAGGTGACGGGGCTGGGGTAGGTTGACACCTCCCTTCCTGAACCCCAAGATGCCGCCCCCACAGAGCCACCTGCGGCGAAGGACTGTGGAGGGGTAATCAGGGCCAGCTGTACAGGGGCGTGGTCCGCCCCCCCTACGATAAGGACGCCGACTTCCACCAGAGGCGTCCGAACACTACTTCATCCACGAATGCCGGGGGTGAAACAAACCACCAATGTCCGCCACAGCAGCAGGGCTTCAGCCGAACCTGAATGGCAGAATGATTTTGGAAAGGAAGGCCGTGGATGACGTCACGAATGGGAGGGGGAAACCCTCGAGATCCAACGGCCTGCGGCGGCCATCACACCTTCCCCAGAGCTCAAACTAGTAAGTCCCGGCTGAACGTTTTTCCCCAAAAAGCGCGACGAGTACGTTCCGGCAGAAAGTCACCCCCTGTCCCTTTTCTCTAAAAGTCAGTGTGAGAGTAATTACCCCCTGAACTTGCTGAGGAGTAGTCCCCATCATCCCTCTGTTCGGATTCATCGACATCCGACTGGAGCCTTCATCAAACCGCATCAAGATCGTCGAGGATACCTTCGGGCCCAACACGTGAGTGCACAAACTAAGTATCTAACTCATTTTTGGCCAAAAATAGTTAGGCAGGTGAACTGTAAAACAGTGAATAAAGTTCTGAAGAGTAGTAGTAAATTGATAGTGGAAAGATTGTAATTTTGTAATAGAAAAAAGACACGAACTATGAAAGACACACTAGAACACGGCGAAGACACAGCTTGGAAATTGTATTGGAAAAGGAATTTGGAAAGTATTGTCAATTTTGGAAACCTTGTTAAATCCTAGTCTTAAACTATATCACGATCTCATTCGTATGTCTTGTCAATTTTAGTATTCGCCCTTCAGGCTTGTCCTATTTTGTTACCAACACACTTGTGTCTTGGTAATAAATCTATTTACCTGGTATTTTACTCCATATCTTGTGTTCTCTCTGAGTTCATCCTGCATCATATCAGCTGAGGTATTTAGGGGTAAATAAATAACTTCAATTTTCAATATTTAAACTTTAATTCATTTCAGACCCATCAGGTCGTGTCCTTAGGACACACTTTTGTAAGCCCGGGCGTCGCTTTTACTTGACTTGACAAATGGGATGCCAGTATTGAGTACAAGTCCCAACGCTGTCACCGATTTGTAAGTCTACTTGTCCAGGTAAAGTTGACAAAAGAATTTAGTTACCTGGCCCAAGTAGCAACTGAGTAGGTTCCTGAAGGGAAACTACTTTGTGTTTGACTGTGAAATGGAGGAGTCGAGAAAAAGACCGAAACAACTTAAATCTACGTTAATTTTAGGATAATAAAGGATAATTACCTGTGAAGTGTGGTAGCTCTTCGAAGGTGTTGACTCCTGGGTTGTTGAAATGATAATAAAAGGATGCTGTGAAACCTGAAGGGTGTTTTATTTTACCTCGGACCTCCAAGTGTGTCCCGTGCCAGAAGGGCGTGTCCTCTGTGTCCCTTGTGTCTTTTGTGTCTAAGACACAAGTAACCCAGTTGACCACGAGGTTGTGTTTTTCTACGAAAATGTGTCCTAAGGACCCCGACCTGATGGGTCTGAAAACGCAATAAAGAATATATGAAACTTGAATTATTTATTTTACCCCTAATTACTGATGCTGATCTGATGCAGGGTGAACTCAAAGATAACAACAGAAATGGAGTAAAATACCAGATAAAAGGGTTTATTGTACAGGTATAGTATGGTTTGATTGACTAAACAAAAGATGTACAGACCTGAAGGGCGCAACTATTGACGTTACAAATTAACTTCAAATGGACAATTAAAATGACAAATAACGTGATCAACAATAATTCTTCTGATAAGCAATACTCTCAATGTCCTTTCTCAATACAATATTCAATGCCGTGTTTTCACCGTGTCTTACTAATACAATTCGTGTCCTACTCGTCTTCGCTCCACCAAATTAACTGCTATCAAATTCTCCAATATCAATTTTACTTCTACACTGTTTACATTCACCTGCCTAATTATTTTGGCCAAAATGAATTAGGAATAATTTGTCTGTGCACTCACGTGTTGGGCCCGAAGGTATCCTCGACGGTCTTGATGCTTGTTGGTTGAATTCTCCAGTCGGATGAAGGGCTCCGAACAGAGATGGTTTTAGGGGGATGGTTTCTCGCCAGTCCAGGGAATTTAACTATCGCTGACTTTAGAGAACAAGGGACGGGATGACTTTCAGCCGGAACTTAATCGTCGCGCTTTTTGGGGAAAAACGTTCAGCCGGAACCTACTTGTTTGAGCTCTGGGGAAGGTGTGATGGCCGCCGCAGGCCGTCCGAACTCGAGGGTTTCCCCCTCCTCCCGTCACGTGATCCACAGCCTTCTGGAGTCTTCAGGCTGCCATCAGGCCTCGGCCGAAGCTCCTTGCTGCTGCGGTGGACATAAGTGGCTTGTGTCCCTCTTCGGTTTCGTGGTTGAACTAGGGCTCGGACGCCTCGGATGGTGTTCGGCGTCCTCATCGTAGGGGGGCGGACCACGCCCCCGTAGAGCTGGCCCAGATTACCCCTCCACAGTCCTTCGCCGCAGGTGGCTCTGTGGGGGCGGCATCTTGGGGTTCAGGAAGGGGGGTGTTATTGGCTTACCCCAGCCCCGTCACCTTGTTGTCATTCGTGAGCAGGGGCTCACACTTTGCAGAAGAACACATCCTCGTGGTCGGTTGGGTCACTTGTGTTTTAGACACAAAAGACACGCCCTTCTGGCACAGGACACATTTAGAGGTCCGAGGTAAAACAAAACACCCTTCAGGTTTAACAGCATTATATTTAGTATTCAAACAACCCAGGAGTCAACACCTTTGAAGAGCTACCATACTTCACAGGTAATTACCATGGAAGAAGATAGGAGGAAAGCTCAGTCAACGTTAAAAAAGTGACGAAAAATCGCCCCCCCGCTTTCAGCGCAACCTCTAGGTGGCGAAGAAAAACATAGTCCTCCAATATTTTACCACTCAGTCGCTAGAGCGCAGCTTCGTCCCTCCTGCTCATTCCCGCGGGTTTTTTAAAATTGCACTTCATCAATATTACTTGTGGAGTACGATTTTGGACGCTCTGTCCCCTATAACTATTGTGATAGTTATAGAAATAAGATACCAGGAGAAAAGGAGTAACGGCAGGTATGTACATACCTACCATAAAATGAAAAACAAAAATATTGTGTTAGAAAACCACTGATTGGCACAAAATATGACAAGTGTAATTTCTTTTCAATATCAAAACACAACAACTTTTTCAATAAAACAACTAACTAAATTCCTACAAAAAATTATATCGAGGGACTGTAGATACACTACAATATCATCATCTATCATCTGCATCACTCTTATCACTGCATTTCTACCTACTGATGGTCTCAAGTTATTAGAATCGACATCTACCAACACTACTTCATGTTTTGAATAAGTGAAAAGCAAATCAGAGACGAACCACTGTAGATGAACAGAAAGACGGGAAAATTAAACTTGGATACGAACCACTATCAAACAGAAAGACGAAAAAACATACGTTAGCAATGAGAAACACATCTGAAAAGTACGTTGGAGTAACTGTTATCAGGGCTGGGGGGAGGGGAAGCGTTACGAGCTCTAGTGACCGTGAATAGTACTTCTTAACTCTGTTCGCCACCTAAAGAGAACACTACTGAAAAAAGCGCACGCATCGGCCCATTGAAGTGAGCTTTCCTCCTATCTTCTTCCATGTAATTACCATTTATTATCCTAAATTTAACGTAGAATTAAGTTGTTTCGGTCTTTTCTTGACTCCCCCATTTCACAGTCAAACACAAAGTAGTTTCCCTTCAGGAACCTACTCAGTTGCTACTTGGGCCAGGTAACTAAATTCATTTGTCAACTTTACCTAGACAAGTAGGCTTGCAAATTGGTGGCAGCGTTGAAAATTGTCCTCAACACTGGCATCCGGTTTGTCAAGTCAAGTAAAAGCACGGGCTTACAGGAGAATGTTATTTATTTAAATTAATAATGTCGGATACATTTTATAGTAGGTATCCATGTAGTTGTCTCCCCTCTCCCAACCACTAGTCGCCCTGCCTTCTCTCTTCCTTATGAATTTCCTACCCGTGCGTTGCTGTTATAAAATAAAGTTAATTAATATCGTTCAAAGTGTTTTTCCATGGTATGTTAGTACCTGAGGCCCAACATTATTACAAAAACTCGCAGCACTTTCACACAACGGGTTTATTTGACTGAAAGAAGCGATCACTCCTACTTCATGAACAAAATAATAATAATCTCACCAGTCATTCACGATCACAAAAAAACACTGGGCTTCACAGAAAACGAAGTACTTTACCCCCTCTCCTTTTAAGAATATTCGAAAAAGCACCAAGCGGCCTAAAAAGAGAAATACGGCAGGAGGCCTAAATCCTTATCCTTCCACAACAACAACCTTGAGCGTCGAAGCCTGCCCCTTCAACCAACTGAGGCAAAGTAGATGAGGAGTGGGGGAAAACACGCCCACAAGAACTGGCCGCATCTCCAATGAATGGAGTGTACCGGTCCATGGAGTGTCGCTCATGGAGTCCACCATGGACTCACTGGATCGCAGGGACTCACTGAAGGGAGCAAGAAGAAGAAGACGACGTTTCCTCTGCTCTTGATATCAGTTTTGGAAGTTGAATATTTCGAGTTTTCTCTTTCCGTCTCCGTGAAATTTTACTCTTTACAGCCGAGAGAATACGTTAATAACTGAAAATCCAATTATAGAAAAGAGTGTTTTGTGAAGAAATGGAAGAAGAAATTGTGGTGAGAGATCAGGTGAAGGAAAGTGACGTTCTGGAGGGATCTTCTGGAGTACAGAGGTGTGAGTTGAAGACTTTCGCCTGTGATAGATGTGATTACAGAGCCTCGCATCAAGGGTCTCTGAAGAAGCACTTGAGGACTCACACTGGGGAGAAGCCCTACGCCTGTGATAAATGTGATTACAGAGCCTCGCAGCCTGGATCTCTGAAGAGGCACATGAGGAGTCACACTGGGGAAAAGCCCTACGCCTGTGATAAATGTGATTACAGAGCCTCGCATCAAGGGTCTCTGAAGGCTCACATGATGACTCACACTAGAGAGAAGCCCTACACCTGTGATAGATGTGATTACAGAGCCTCGCATCAAGGAGCTCTGAAGACTCACATGAGGACTCACACTAGAGAGAAGCCCTAGACCTGTAATAAATGTGATTACAGAGCCTCGCATCAAGGGTCTCTGAAGGCTCACATGATGACTCACACTAGAGAGAAGCCCTACACCTGTGATAGATGTGATTACAGAGCCTCTAAGCTAGGGTCTCTGAAGATGCACATGAGGACTCACACTGGGGAAAAGCCCTACGCGTGTGATAAATGTGATTACAGAGCCTCGCATCTAGGGTCTCTGAAGAAGCACATGAGGAGTCACACTGGGGAAAAGCCCTACGCCTGTGATAAATGTGATTACAGAGCCTCGCATCCATGGTCTCTGAAGACTCACATGAAGACTCACACTGGGGAAAAGCCCTACGCCTGTGATAAATGTGATTACAGAGCATCGCTTCTAGGGTCTCTGAAGACTCACATGAGGACTCACACTGGGGAGATGCCCTACACCTGTGATAAATGTGATTACAGAGCCTCGCAGATAGGAAATTTGAAAGCTCACATGATGACTCACACTGGGGAGCAGCCCTACGCCTGTGATAGATGTGATTACAGAGCCTCGCAGCTAGGATCTCTGAAGAAGCACTTGATGACTCACACTGGAGAGAAGCCCTACTCCTGTGATAAATGTGATTACAGAGCCTCGAGTCCAGGATGTCTGAAGAGGCACTTGAGGAGTCACACTGGAGAGAAGCCCTACACCTGTGATAAATGTGATTACAGAGCCTCGCAGATAGGATCTCTGAAGACTCACATGAGGACTCACACTAGAGAGAAGCCCTACGCCTGTGATAGATGTGAATACAGAGCCTCGCATCAAGGATCTCTGAAGAAGCACTTGATGACTCACACTGGAGAGAAGCCCTACGCCTGTGATAGATGTGAATACAGAGCCTCGCATCAAGGATCTCTGAAGAAGCACTTGATGACTCACACTGGAGAGAAGCCCTACTCCTGTGATAAATGTGATTACAGAGCCTCGCAGCTAGGACATCTGAAAGCTCATATGAGGACTCACACTGGAGAGAAGCCCTACGCCTGTGATAAATGTGATTACACAGCCTCTAAGCTAGGGTCTCTGAAGAAGCACATAAGGACTCACACTGGGGAGAAGCCCTACACCTGTGATAAATGTGATTACAAAGCCTCGCAGATAGGATCTCTGAAGACTCACATGAGGACTCACACTAGAGAGAAGCCCTACGCCTGTGATAAATGTGATTACAGAGCCTCGCATCAAGGGTCTCTGAAGAAGCACATGAGGAGTCACACTGGGGAAAAGCCATAAGCAGTAATTCGAGGAAATTTACCAGAAACGTAGTTCATTTATGTACTACAAATTTTGTAAATAATGTTCTCTGAGATTAGCTTCAGCTCTGTTGATAAACATCAATAAATCGGAGTAGAAAACTACCTGTCAATATTTATTTACAATCCCTCTATCGGTTTTGAAAAAAAGAAAATAAAAATTGTTGAATTTGATTTCGAAAATGTACTACTTTTACTTTGATTAGATATTTTCATAGAGAACATCGCTGCAAATGTCATACAAATTGGTCAGTAGATTCGTGTTTTGCCTTTTACAAGGACCTGCAGACAGACGTGGAACCATAATTGTTCAGGAAGGTCATAAGGGTCATTTTCCCAGAAAGGGCCAAACGCTGTCCCCAGAAGATTCTGAAGCCCTCTCACCAGTTGGATTCTTTTAAAAAAACTCCAAATATGCGTTGGTACTTGCTCTGTCAATAACAGAGATTTTTACTCAAATAAATTTATGTTTTCATGGTTAAATTTCAATTTGAACAGCCGAAATGTCCTTCCCCCGCCTGTCCCCACTTGAGTTTCCCAACTTTACACTTGTCTACAAACCCACCAATCATGCTTTTTGAAGTTTTCATGGCGTGGTGGTATTCAAAAACATCTCAATTATGGATTTTGAGGTTTTCCACATTTTTAGGAATAACAGAATTGACTTTAGAGAACAGGGAAGGCTTGTCCCCAGGTTTTGTGTCCTTCCCCCGCCAACCAGGTTTTTTCGTATTTTGGCGGTTTGCAATCCGTTTCCGGTAAATGCGGGTTCCCGCCTGAAGTAGAGGCACATCTCACGTAACTGGTGGTTTTGCCGTCAATTGTTTTCAGTAATTCCAGGACCATCAGTGCGAAAACAAGTGTGTCGCAGCGTGAAGCGGCAAACAGCTCCTGTCTTTCCCCCGCCTGCATTCACTTGGTATGTAATCATATTTAATTTTTTTCGTTGCTTTATGCTTGAAGATCTCGCTGAGACGTTTCCAACGAGCTATCATTTTTTGAAATAGCACCTATATTTATGTAGTAAACGAGAAAAAACTGGATGACCATACAAGATCAGGTGTCTTTCCCCCGCCCATCTTGGCAGTCGGAGGAAGGACATAGTGAGCGGGGGAAAGACAATCATTTCTGATTTCGTCTAATATATTATGTACAATACTTATTTTCGACCTTTCTTGTATATTAGACTGGGAACTCAACTAGATAAGATTTTCAATAACCAAATAACTGTCAGCAAGCTAGGAATAAAGGCATAGTAGTAAACAAATGTAGGAGGTTTTTTTTTCCGAAAGTGTAAAAGTACGGCTTCTACTTCTATGACTTTATTATGGTACTCAATAAATTATTATGGTACATACACCTAGGTTTCGGTGTATTACACCATCATCAGCTTAACCCATAACAAACAAGACAACAAAATACTAAGAAACAAATCTAGAAGAAAAGAAACAAGGAGTAATGATTTTAGTGACAGTGATTTTAGTGACATAGTGATGTCATAGTGGTATGAATAATACAAATAAATGTATATTTGTATATATAAGTACGGTTATATTTGAACTTGGGCGATTTACACTAAGTGTTAAAGGGTAGGTAAAACTAGAGTAAGAAGAGATAGGTACGTACCAGGTAATACAGGACCTGGCGCAAGTCTTCTTGTCAACTATGAAAAGAGGATTGTGTTGAGGGGTATTTGTAGTTTTGGGAATAATCTGTCTTTAAGGGTTGTTAACCCTTAAAGCTGGGGAAAAACCAAAGAGGGGTTGAGAAGGGAGGGCTTTGTCGGTGCCTGAGGTTATTCCTTTTGGAATTTTTTCCGCACATTGCATTAGGAGAATATTGAAATTTACCTCGATCGTTGGTACAATGATCTGGGTCATTTTCATAAGATCTGAGTATTTCAATATTATCCCATACATCCAGCTCCTTACCTTCGGAGAGATGGTAAATCAATCTCCAATCTTTATTTGGTCTTCTTTATCATAAATGTAGGCTGTAAAATGGTTTTTTTGAGGTCCCTGCTAGGACCTCCAAAGCAGCTTGGCAAATTCGTTCTAGATATTAATATTGTCTTGAAGGTTTTGTTGACAATTAGTTATGGGTGTCTGGTTTTTCCCCAGATTTTTGGAGATGGCTCCAAAAAACCGTTTGTCAGACCAAGAAAGGAAACAAAAGAAGAACGAACGAGATCGGGCCCGATATGCGAGAAATATGGGAGATCCCGTCAAAGCGTTGGATATGAAGGCGAAAGAGAAAGAAAAATACAATAGTATATTTTGTCTGTATATTTTGAAGATATAAAATATAATAATGACTTTTAATGAGTACTGTTGTTTTGTCACCTAAATTAGTTCCATTTCAACTCCTAGAGACAATAATGTCCTTCCCCCGCCTAGGGTGTCTTTCCCCCGCATTTTGTGTTTTCTTTTTCATTATTAATTAATTAAAGAACCCTGTTCTTGTATGACTTTCAATTGAAATACAATCAGTGCTATGTTAAGAACATCACTGATTTTTTTGGGACGTTAATTCGACACTAGCAGTTTCCATAATTCCCTGGTCCGGATTGGCCCTTTCTAGGAAAATGACCCATAAACGTAAAATGCGAGTGGATATTTGAACTAGACGTTATTGGGATTCCATCCTGGCTTCGGCTTTCGACGAACAAGGCCGAATATTGCCGAAGGCCCCCTTTGATGCTTTCCTGTTACCAAGGCGATAACGCGGCGAGTAAAATTCTTCTTCTTCAACGCAGCAACGTCGTTGACACATTTTACCTAGACTTCTAGAAGATTTTTGCCTTGCTGATTTTCTGCGTGTGTTTTGCCTGATTTCACGAATCCTCCAGTGCGATTATAGTGTATCTGGACGACAGGTATTCCGCATAATACCTTCGCTGTGACGAAATGCTTGCTCTCAACCGTCTGATCCAATCACTTTGATGAAACCCCAGTTAAGCTTGACTACATAATACATACCGGCAAAAGTAAGTACATTTTTATTTACCTTTCTATGTTTATTCCTTAAGATAGTTTTACTACCTCAAATAATAATAGTTCTGGTGATACATCAGCATACTAGCAATGACTTTACAGATGTTTACCAGAATACTGGTCTGAAGCCACTGGTACCAAACACAGTAGGTCCAAAAATCATCTGTGGCTGCCATTTTTGACTAGAGTGAACTCCAAAAATCATAATTGACCAACTTCATGGAAATCGAGGTAAACGCCCTAACTATAAACTATTCTATTGTCAAAAAATTGTGTAAAAATTCTATTGTGTAAAAATTGTCATGGTTTAAAGAAAAAACTCATCCATTTTATTTCATCTTTATTTACTTTATATTACATACATAATTATTTATATTCCTTGCATCGGTACACTACTATAATAATATTTCTTCTTTCTTGTATATCAGTCAATTTCTTTTTCAATTATGTAGCAGTTCAGTGAACTGTTACGTGAACACAGGGATGTAGCAGTGACTGCTATGTCACCAGGGTGTCCTCTTTCAAGGGCTACCTTCAGTCGCTTGTAGGGCCACCATTGCAGCCCTGCCTTGGAGAAGTCGCAATTACTGCTTCAACACCAGGGCCCCCTTTTCCAAGGCTCGGGCCACCTTCAGTCACTTGTACGGCTACCGTTTCAGCCCTACCTAGGAGAAGGGTAGCCTGGAGAAGTCGCAATAACTCCTACAACACCGTGGCCCCCTTTTCCAAGGCTCGGGCCACCTTCAGTCACTCGTACGGCCACCATTTCAGCCCTACCTAGGAGATGGGTAGCCTGGAGAAGTCGCAATTACTGCTTCAACACCAGGGCCCCCTTTTCCAAGGCTCGGGCCACCTTCAGTCACTCGTACGGCTACCATTTCAGCCCTACCTAGGAGAAGGGTAGCCTGGAGAAGTCGCAATAACTCCTACAACACCGTGGCCCCCTTTTCCAAGGCTCGGGCTACCTTCAGTCACTCGTACGGCCACCATTTCAGCCCTACCTAGGAGAAGGGTAGCCTGGAGAAGTCGCAATTACTGCTTCAACACCAGGGGCCCCTTTTCCAAGGCTCGGGCCACCTTCAGTCACTTGTACGGCTACCATTTCAGCCCTACCTAGGAGAAGGGTAGCCTGGAGAAGTCGCAATTACTGCTTCAACACCATGGCCCCCTTTTCCAAGGCTCGGGCCACCTTCAGTCACTCGTACGGCCACCATTTCAGCCCTACCTAGGAGATGGGTAGCCTAGAGAAGTCGCAATTACTGCTTCAACACCATGGCCCCCTTCCCTTTTCCAAGGCTCGGGCCACCTTCAGTCACTTGTACGGCTACCATTTCAGCCCTACCTAGGAGAAGGGTAGCCTGGAGAAGTCACAATTACTGCTACAACACCAGGGCCCCCTTTTCCAAGGCTCGGGCCACCTTCAGTCACTTGTACGGCTACCATTTCAGCCCTACCTAGGAGAAGGGTAGCCTGGAGAAGTCACAATTACTGCTTCAACACCATGGCCCCCTTTTCCAAGGCTCGGGCCACCTTCAGTCACTTGTACGGCTACCATTTCAGCCCTACCTAGGAGATGGGTAGCCTGGAGAAGTCGCAATTACTGCTTCAACACCAGGGCCCCCTTTTCCAAGGCTCGGGCCACCTTCAGTCACTTGTACGGCTACCATTTCAGCCCTACCTAGGAGATGGGTAGCCTGGAGAAGTCGCAATTACTGCTTCAACACCAGGGCCCCCTTTTCCAAGGCTCGGGCCACCTTCAGTCACTTGTACGGCTACCATTTCAGCCCTACCTAGGAGAAGGGTAGCCTGGAGAAGTCGCAATTACTGCTTCAACACCAGGGCCCCCTTTTCCAAGGCTCGGGCCACCTTCAGTCACTCGTACGGCCACCATTTCAGCCCTACCTAGGAGATGGGTAGCCTAGAGAAGTCGCAATTACTGCTTCAACACCAGGGCCCCCTTTTCCAAGGCTCGGGCCACCTTCAGTCACTTGTACGGCTACCATTTCAGCCCTACCTAGGAGAAGGGTAGCCTGGAGAAGTCACAATTACTGCTACAACACCAGGGCCCCCTTTTCCAAGGCTCGGGCCACCTTCAGTCACTTGTACGGCTACCATTTCAGCCCTACCTAGGAGAAGGGTAGCCTGGAGAAGTCACAATTACTGCTTCAACACCATGGCCCCCTTTTCCAAGGCTCGGGCCACCTTCAGTCACTTGTACGGCTACCATTTCAGCCCTACCTAGGAGATGGGTAGCCTGGAGAAGTCGCAATTACTGCTTCAACACCAGGGCCCCCTTTTCCAAGGCTCGGGCCACCTTCAGTCACTTGTACGGCTACCATTTCAGCCCTACCTAGGAGATGGGTAGCCTGGAGAAGTCGCAATTACTGCTTCAACACCAGGGCCCCCTTTTCCAAGGCTCGGGCCACCTTCAGTCACTTGTACGGCTACCATTTCAGCCCTACCTAGGAGAAGGGTAGCCTGGAGAAGTCGCAATTACTGCTTCAACACCAGGGCCCCCTTTTCCAAGGCTCGGGCCACCTTCAGTCACTCGTACGGCCACCATTTCAGCCCTACCTAGGAGATGGGTAGCCTAGAGAAGTCGCAATTACTGCTTCAACACCATGGCCCCCTTTTCCAAGGCTCGGGCCACCTTCAGTCACTTGTACGGCTACCATTTCAGCCCTACCTAGGAGATGGGTAGCCTGGAGAAGTCGCAATTACTGCTTCAACACCATGGCCCCCTTTTCCAAGGCTCGGGCCACCTTCAGTCACTCGTACGGCCACCATTTCAGCCCTACCTAGGAGATGGGTAGCCTAGAGAAGTCGCAATTACTGCTTCAACACCATGGCCCCCTTTTCCAAGGCTCGGGCCACCTTCAGTCACTTGTACGGCTACCATTTCAGCCCTACCTAGGAGATGGGTAGCCTGGAGAAGTCGCAATTACTGCTTCAACACCAGGGCCCCCTTTTCCAAGGCTCGGGCTACCTTCAGTCACTCGTACAGCTACAATTGCAGCCTTGAAGAAGTCGCAGTCAATGCTACATCCCCGTGTTCACGTAGCGGCACACAACTGCCACAATTAAAATCGTTACTTTGTAATTCTCTTTTTTTTGGTAGAAAACGATGAATTTTTCATTATGTTTTCATCCTACTTCAAAACAAAATCCAAAATATTTTTTAAATTCAAATTGATATTTAATTTATACTGAAAAATAAATCAAGACAAAAAAATTAAAATTGACACGAAAATACTTACATTTATACCTAAAAAAAAATAGTATTTTTTTGGATTTTTGTTATTTATAAATCAATAGCTTCATCGAAATTTTCAATTTTTTATAATATAATATAATATCGTGAAGATATTAGGAATGGAGGGGGAGGGAATATTTGGTGAAGGAGGGGAGAATGGACTTTCAAAATGGCGGACACGACAGGTTGATGCATGTATGAATCTGAATGTGGTGTGTCAAGCGGATACTGATTGTTAAACGTTGTCAAAAAATTGGGGTTTTGTTCCTAAAAAAAATTGTAAGAAAAAACATCTTTATATGAGGGGGTTAAAAACGGGACGTATTTATAGTGTCCGAGACGTTTCGGGAAAAAGGAATGGAGGATGTGGAGGTGGGGGAGGTTTTATAAAACGGGTTTTAGGTTTCGCGTTTGATCCCGTGCGGAGCTTCCGCGAGTCCTTTGACCTTGAGGCGATCAGCTGTTTTGAGGAAGGTCGGGAGTTGATCCTGGGAGACGTTCACCTGCGAGAACACAGAGAAAAAAAAATCGTTTTAAATTCCGAAGTGTTGTGGAAGTGATTAGGAGGAATATTTATTATTAGATTTGTATTTATCAAACGTATTATTCCGAAGCAAAAGTTAAACTGGGGAAAGCAGCCGGCGATGACGGCATTTCTCCTGAAATGCTGAGATACATGGGGGAGACAGGTCAGCAGCTTCTCCTGAAGATTGTGAACCTAGCCTGGGACCAGAAGAAGATACCCGCCGATTGGGAACTATCAGTTATTGTCCCAATCTTCAAGAAAGGAGACAATAGAGAGTGTGCCAATCACCGAGGAATAGCGCTACTCAGCCTCCCAGGGAAGGTATACTCCAGGATTCTTGAGACACGACTGAAAAGCATGGTGGAGCCCCAGCTGGAGGAGAGCCAGTGTGGATTTAGGAGAGGCCGTGGTACTCAGGACCTAATCTTCACCTTGCGGCAGATCTGTGAAAAAGTACTGGAACGCAATGGGGAGGTCCACATTTGCTACCTAGATCTGGAAAAAGCGTTTGACAGGGTTCCCTGGGCTGAGCTGTAGTCTGTGCTGGAAAAAAGGGGTGTGGAAGCCAGCCTCATAGAAGCCATCCAAAGCTTCTATCAAACATGCCGGAATAAGGTCCGAACTTGCGGGGCTACATCGGAGGAGTTCCTGACAACTGCTGGAGTGCGCCAGGGAGACATTCTTTCGCCTTACCTGTTCATCATCCTCATGGACGACGTGATAAAGGAGTGCAAGGCAATCACAAAGAAGTTCACTGTGGGGAACTGGCGGATGAGACGGGTGAACCTCTCCGAATTGGCCTTTGCGGACGATGTTGCTCTGATAGCTAAAACGCCAGGAAACCTGCAATGGAATCTGGACGTTTGGAACGAAGAAATGATGAGAAGAAACATGACTATCAGCGTGGCAAAAACGAAAACCATGGTTATATCCCGGAAACAGATAGCACATTCCATCATGCTTCAGGAGCAACCTCTGGAGCAGGTGGAAAGTTTTAGATACCTGGGAGCCACGATTAGCCAGGATGGAACGCTCGACCAGGAGATTGGCAGCAGGGTGGCGGCTTCTACGCGTCTTTACCATGCCATGGGTAGAAGCTTTATTGGTAAGAGGGAAGTTTCGAGGAAGACAAAGATCGCTGTGTACAAGTCTGTCTACATCCCCACTCTCACGTACAGCGCAGAATCGTGGACCATCACCAACAAGCACTCCAGTAGGCTCCAGGCAGCGGAGATGCGGTACTTGCGCCGAGTTGAGGGAAAAACAAGAAGGGATAGAGTTCGGAATCAGACTATTAGGAATAACCTAAATGTCACCTCCGTGAGCCAACGAGTAATGGATGCGCAGCTCCGCTGGTTTGGTCATGTGGTAAGGATGCCGGATACCAGGTACCCACGCATGGCCTGGGAGGCTCGTTACTCTGGGAGACGATCGAGGGGCAGACCACGACGCAGATGGGAGGAAAATATAAGGGAGAACCTCAACTCCAGAGGAGTACAGTGGAGCCAAGCAAGAGCCCTGGCAACAGACAGGAAGGGATGGTCTTCCATTTGTAAAAAACGCCTCTACACTGCAAGGTAGAAGAGGAACCGACGAAGTAAGTAAGTAAGTTTAAATTCCGAAGTGTTGTGGAAGTGATTAGGAGGAATATTTATTATTAGATTTGTATTTATCAAACGTATCTAATGGATCAATAAATAAATAAATGTCCGGAGGCGGGGTAGCCTACTTCTGCCAGCCTTCAAAGTAGTAAATTGGTTATTTTTCAACAATTTTTGGAGTTCGTTCCAACCCTCATATTGATAATTTGCAGATGCTCTAACAGAATCTTATAAGAAAAAACGTCTGCCAAGTGGGTGTGGCACATAGCTTCCTCGTATCCATAACCCGATTATATAGATGATCCGATGCATAGCAGTTAATCTTAAAACACCAATCTCTAAGTACCTTTCAATACCCTCATAGGGGACCATCTCTCATCGCTAATTTGGACAATCCTAGAAAATTTCATCAAATTCGGATGAAAAATGTAAGTGTTATGGCTGCTACAAGGATTTTACGTATGCGCATGCGCAGAGGCTTCTGTAAATTTTAAGGCCTTGATTTTCATTGGGGACCATCTACAACCTAATCCGCATAATCCCTGAAAATTTCATCAAAATCGGGTAGAAAATGTGGAAGTTATGGCCGTTACAAGGAAATTCACGTTTGCGCATGCGCAGTCGCTTCTATCAGTCCGGGAATGATGATTTTCATAGGGGACCATCTACACACCAACCCGCACAATCCCTGAAAATTTCATAGAAATTGGACAATAACTTCGTATAGTTATGCGCGTTACAAGGATTTCATGACAGACAGACAGACACGGAACCAAAATTGTTCAAAAAGGTCTAAAACGCAAAACGCGAGTGAAAATTTTGAATTTTGGAGAACTTTTTTTTTCGTCCTTGAAAAGTGAAAACAAAACTTCCGCTACCTTGGTAGACTCGGAAGCAAAATGAGCGAACTCAATAGAGAGTTTTCGCCACGTCTTTTGTGACGACCGTCCGCGTGTAATATCCATGCAACCGTCTGAAAATGGTGGCTGCGCATGCGTGACGACTCGGACGGCGAGCTCGGTCGTCTTGGACGCCGCCAAATGCCGGCTTTTGGCGGCGTCGGGAACAACGGTTTTCTTGACGACTGTACCATTGATAACCTCACACTTTTATAACCAGTTTCAATTTAGATCGGATGTAGCAGGATTTTGTGATGTGTCCGACGTTCGACCCCCGTGTTTTGGTTCTCGATTTTAGCTTTGATTTGTAGAACAGTTTTCATTTTCCCGGGAATTATCAAGTTTTTCATCTCTCGAAACAAACTAGGTATTCGTCACCACAATTCAGTTATCTTCGCATCAAGATCAAGTGAATGCATCGTATACTATTGTTGACTCTGTGCGAATTTTACATTGTTTGAATGTCAATGAAATTTCTGATTAAATGCGCCCTTGTTTTTCATTTAACCTTCATCCGCTCGCGTGGGCGGCAGATTGGCCGCCTTTTCGAATTTTCCCGCGTATGCTCGCTCTTAGTACTGTGATAGCCCCAGAAGCGCCATGTATTCTCTAGTTGATATGTAACCCATTAGATTGCGTTGAATTCCGATCGTGGTGGACGCGTCAGCTGAGTCAATACTACTCCCAAGTCGGGCGCATCGGGTTCGAGCCAATTTGCCGCCTACGCGGGCGATAACGTGAGAATTTTTGCATCGCTCGATTTGGAAAATGTAAGTAAATTTTAATTTTCCTTTCGCATGTATTTTCAACTGTACTACTTTCACAGTACTCTAGAATACGTGTAGGACTTCTCATAGATATTTCTTGTCGTACTCTGCTGTATTTTGAACTGAATAATGAATCTTTCGCATCTCGATTTGGAAAATGTAGGTTAGGTAAATGTTTATTTTTCTTCCGCGTGTTTTCTCGACAGTACTACTTTCGCAGGGCGGCTCTCGATTATGCGTTGGACTTTCAATACGTGTTTCTTATCTTATTTGGAAATATTTTGAACTGAAAGCTAATGATGAATTGTTCATATTTTTCAGGGATCGATTGTATTTCACAGAGGAAGAAATTGACAATGTCCTGGCCCAGTTATATATTCAAATTTTATTATATTTTTTATATTTATTTATATTATTATTTTATTCAAATTATTATATTCAAACTTTTGTTACCTCCTTTCGTAGAAAAAGTAGCGAACTGCAGAATATTATTTTAGTGCAGAAAACCTTCAAAGACGGAAAATGTGATTTTGATATAAATATATTTACCTTCTTATTGTGATTGCGATTATTTGAATAAAGAATTCATTATGAAAATGGTCTTGTAATGTTGTGCTGAGTTCCCTGGTCAAAACTGAATTGAAACACGCAAGTTGAACTGAGAAAAGTGGTGAAATCAAGGGCGGCCAATTTGCCGCCCACGCGATCGGAAGTGTGACTTCAGGAGACGCGAGCGGATGAAGGTTAATGTTGAATATTATTTATTCATCTACCAACACACCTAACTACAGATCTACAATAAACAGACGACGAGAGTCAGTTCACGTAAGTAGGTACCATTTAAGATTTCAATTGATAGTTCCGCTTGCTGTGATCATCATACTTGTAAGTTGCATGAAAAATTGGAAAACATGCTCTTACTACAGTTATCAAGTTTATTACCTTTGAAAAAATACCTTCCTTTCACACATTAGTAGGTATTTGGTTATATATGGATATCTGCATTAAGGTGTTACGTCTTTAAGTTCGTACATCTATCCTAGTTTGATAGATCTTTACTTTCGTTTTTGTAATAGTCCGCTCGTCCTGGTAGGTAGAAACTAAATTATCTATAGATATGTT
Source organism: Apolygus lucorum (assembly GCA_009739505.2). NCBI lineage: Eukaryota > Metazoa > Arthropoda > Insecta > Hemiptera > Miridae > Apolygus > Apolygus lucorum. The sequence goes on from CM019175.2 coordinate 318,223, forward strand.
ACGGACGTGTTGTTAGACAAACAAGAAACAAGCAGAAAGGTAGCTACTGCAAAATCGGTAGTAAAGTACTATAGACCCAAAAAAATGCTGTAAGAGGTCTGGAAAAGCTAGTGTTGTTCACTACTTTCTAAAGGTGAAAACGATCAAAACCATCAGTAGGTAGGTTTTTATATCACAATGTAGGGTCCGAAAGGGATGTAAAGAGGTACCTACCTACCAATCCAAGTAGTAATAAATTTATTGCTTTTTCAATACGGCAAATACCTAGTCTAATTTTCGATCTGAAAAACTCATTTGGAGAACCCCGGAGTCTGAATCAGCTGTTCGCTATCGGCCATTTTCTAGTGACTTCACAGGTCGGTAGCTGTTTAGCGTCACTTCGAGAGGCCGCACCTTATTTTGTGACGACTCGAAATCCACCAAAAAAAGTTAGCATCTGCGTCTGCTGGCCCCATCTGTCTCGAGTCGTCACGATTTCAAGTCGTCGCGCCTGACGTGGCGAAAACTCTCTAATAAGTTGGAGAACGATTGGACCTACCGTTTGATGTCCCAAAACTGGGGTAAAAGTATAATTAACTGGACGCGAAACTGAAATAACGAAAAGTGCTTGTACTGAAAATCTTGATTTTCAGAGATGCGCCCTTCTTGTTAAGGACGGCAGTGTAGTTGAAGCGTGTCGGGCGGCTCATAAACGAAAAATCCTGGCACGAGCCCAATCCTCCAGTAGCCTTTTGTATCGGCAATTGAACCATGAAGTGAGATGTGTGGATATGATCAGTCTCTGCTACGCTTTTCAGGACTTCCCTCAGTAAGACTTGGGCGTCCTTATGCGATCGATCTGGGGTAAAGTTGGACAACACTCAACAGGGAAAAAAAATAACCACACAGTAATCCGTTTCAGACCATTCTGAATCCAAATTCGGGAAAAAAAACCAAAGGTGTATGTCTGTGTGACAAAATCTTGTGTCGTCTGCCCAGGCCTTAGTTCTTAACCGATTTTCCTGGTTCTTTTTTTGTTCGACGCGAAAAACTATCTAGTTGTGCACTACGTCGCCGGAAGTTTGAATTTTGATTTTTAAGGGGGGGGGGGGGGGGGAAAGGGAATTAATGCCCAAAAAACGTGCGTTTGTGGGCATAATCTTGTGTCGTCTGCCCAGGCCTCAGTTCTCAACCGATTTTCCTGGTTCTTGTTTGTTGGACGCGAAAAACTATCTAGTTGTGCACTACGGCGCCGGAATTTCGAATTTTGCCTTTTAAGGGGGGGAAAGGGGGGGGTTAATGCTCAAAAAACGTGCGTTTTCGGGCATAATCTTGTGTACTCTGCCCAGGCCTTAGTTCTTAACCGATTTTTGTGGTTCTTTTGGTTTATTATTTTCAATAATGAACCTTTGGAATCGACCAAGAAAAAAAAAAATTTAACACCCCCTCAAAATTTTATGGTTTACGTTTCAAGGTACGTAGAATCCAAAAATCGAATAAAAATTTGGCTGTCCGTCCGCCATACGCCGTCCGCCGTACGCGGCACTTTTGCCACTTAGCATTGACCGATTTTGATGAAATTTGGTATGTAGGCTCCATTTAGGGTCTAGTTGTGCCCCGAAGCTTTTGGTTGATGTAGGTCACTCCTAAGGCCGAGGCTACGATAGGAGCGTCGAGCGAGCGAAAAGGGTCAGGTATCGACGCTCTAAAAATATTTTACCCTTGTTCAGGTAAGGGTGGCTACGGTGGGAGAGGTGAGCGTCATTGACGCTTGGGCGAAAAAACGGTCAACGCTCGACGCTCAGTCCCGAGTAATATTTTCGCTTGACGCTCAGCTCCTAACGTTCCCTGTCCACTTCTTTATCTAATGTTAGCACTGACCGATTTTGATGAAAATTGGTATGTAGGCTCCGTTTGGGGTCTAGTTGTGCCCCGAAGATTTTGGTTGATGTAAGTCACTTCTAAGGGTTCAAAAATGAATTTAGAAATTTTGAAAACGCCCTAACTCAAAAAAATTGCATATAAAGGTATTGTTTTTCCTTCAATTTAAGATTCTAGAGAATTTTTAAAATTTTTTGAGACCACGCGGAGCTCTGTAGGACAAACCGTTCGCTCCCTACCGAGAATTTAAGGGTTGGACGTACGATAAATGAGAAACACGAGGGTGAATCGCAAAAGAAGCTTAATATCCGTTTAAATGTTAGCTGACCGAAATACGATTGAAGTTTTTCTTCAAGTTGGTTGGTGGTAACAATGGCAAAGCCGTGTTCTTTGCAGACGAGTGATCTATATAGAAATATAATAAACCTTTGTGTAATAATTTGCAGCGTTTTTGGATTCTAGGTATCCTGAAACGTAAACCAACAAATTTTGAGGGAGAGGTAAAATTTTGTTTCTTCGTCGATTCCGAAGGTTCATCATTGGAAATAATAAACCAAAACAAGAATGATAAAATAGCAGCAACAATGGACATTCTGGTGTATTCGAAAAATCTTTTCGGGTCTTCTTCGAGTTTGTGAAAAAGTTTGTAGTATTCTCCATCACAATTCCTAAGCACATTAAGTAATAGGGTTAACTCCAAAACTTCTACACACACGGTTCATCAGTAAAGAACTTTTTGAAACAGCTGAATTGTCACTTAGTGCAAGGAGCAAAAGTTGCATATTTGCTGACCGGAACTCCCCATCTACTTGTGATAAGCTAGAAGCTTGTTTAGCAAAACTGCTTGTTGTAAGCTAAAAGCTTGTTTCCGAAGAGTTTAAGGCATTTGTCAAACGACTGTTTGTCAAAAGACTGTTGTTATACGACGTTCGTCAACGACTCTTTGTCAATACGACGTTTTGTCGTTGTGTCTTCAGGCTGAGCAATAACTTGGGACAAAGTTGAGTTTACAAGTTGACGAAAGTCGTATGACATACAGTCGTTTGACAAAACGTCGTATTGACAAAGAGTCGTTGACGAACGTCGTATGATAACAGTCTTTTGACAAACAGTCGTTTGACAAAGGAACTCCCCATCTAGTTTGTCACTTTTCGCTCCCCTTCCGCTCGTACTGTAGCCACCCCTTTTCACTTGACGCTCGACTTTCGACGCTCGACTCTCAACGCTTGACGCTTGACGCTTCTATCCTAGCCAAAGCCTAAGGGTTCCAAAATCAATTTTGAAATTTTGAAAACGCAATAACTCAAGAAATTTCGATATAAAGGTATTGTTTTTCCTTCAATTTACGATTCTATAGAATTTTTAGAATTTTTTGAGACCACGCGGAGCTCTGTAGGACAAACCGTTCGCTCCCTACGAAAATTTAAGTGTTCATATTGAAATATATATATAAATCAAAACACGAGTGTGAATCGCAAAAGAGGCCTAATCTCCGTTAAAATTTTAGCTGACCAAAATGCGATCGATGGTGATTTTTATTTATTTTATTTTTTTAAATTATTATTACATATTTTTTTTGATTTTTGATTTTTTTTTTCTTCACATTGGATGGTTGGTGATTTTGTAGACGAGTGATCTATATAAAAATAATAAACCGTTGTGTAATAATTTGCAGCGTTTTTTTGTTCGACGCGAAAAACTATCTAGTTGTGCACCACGTCGCCGGAATTTCGAATGTTGCTTCTTAAGGGGGAGAAAGGGGGGGGTTAATGCTCCAAAAATGTGCGTTTATGGGCATAATCTTGTAAACTCTGCCCAGGCCTCAATTTCCAACCGATTTTCGTGTTTCTTTTTTTGTTTGACCGAAAAAACTTCCGAGTTGTACGTGGTTTCACCAGAGTATCAAATTCGCAAGGGGAGGGGATGTGTGGGGGATAGCTTAGGTGACGAACTTGATTAATAATTAACCAATCTCACCTCTCCGGCGTACATAAACTCTAAGATGGCCTGCAGGTGATCGAACGGAACGTCTTTCAGAATGATGATTGGATGCTTAGAAGGGTTTTCCTGTAACAAAAAACAAATAATTTAAATTAGATTGCAATAATGGAGTTCAGTTACAATCTATCACTGAATTCGTATGTTTGGTCATCGTCAAGGTGAGTAGAGGAGAGGTGTCACGCTGCCAGGTGGGGGACACGTGACTTCAGACTTGTCCCGACGGCCTCGCTGCCAGCTTGAAAGTTAAGAACCAGAATTAAGTAAGTACTATAATTTCACGAAAATAGTTAGCTTCTCGCGCCACCCTACTAGGGATGGGTATCGATACTCAATATTTCAAAATATCGATACTTTCGTACCGATACTCGATATTTTAGTATCGATACTGCACTATCCGATATTTTTGGATACCGATACTTTGGATCCGATATTGCTTTTATCCGTGTGACGTCACACAGAATGGATGTATCGATTCTTCGACTAATCGAACGGTTATTCGAATCTAGCTGAAAGGCGGCCATGTTGACTCCGTTGTAAACAAAGATTGTATGGACGGTTTTTCATTATGCCAATTTATGCGGTTATTAGTTGCTCTTCTCGTCCTGGAAGCGGTATTTAATTTTTTGGTTTGCCAAAAGTGGTTAGAAACAGTGTGGAAAGACAAGAGAACTTTCTGGAAAAATAAGAATATGTTCGATGAACTGACTGAATTCCCATAATTGTAAACAAAGATTTTTTCATTAGGCATGCCGATTTGTGCGGTGTTTGGCTGCTCTTCCCGTCACGGGAGCAGTATTTCGTTGTATGGTTTGCCAAAAGTCATTAGAAGCCAATGTGAAAAGACAAAAGACCTATCAGAAAAAAGAAGAGCAAGGTGGCTCGCTCGAATCAATCGCAATTTGAGAGGGCAACAACTAAACTCCCAACAAATACTAGTTTGTTCACGGAATTTCATCATTGGTAAGAATAAAAATACATCACATTTTAATGTGCTTACGTTACTTCAGTCATCAGTAGTTAGGTAAGTAGTAATAATAGAATGCCTACCCTCATTGGACGAGCTTCACGAAATGTTTTTGTTTGTGTCCAAGTGTTTTGATTTGTACAAAGTTCCCAGGAAGATAATTTCGAACCAATTTGCCTGATTGTTTTGAAGTTCAATTAGTAAATGATCGATGTAAATATGCACTTCATCTCCTGAATTTCAAAATTCATGTGCAGGGAGAGGAAGTAGGAAAGTGAGGAACATGATGTTTTCGGAAAGATGTGTAGTTACGTTGCCTCAACAAATTCTGTTGACTGGTTTATTCGTTTAGTTAATTACCTTCTTAAGTGGGTATTTAAGTAGGAAGTTAATACTAATTAGTTGATACTAAGTAATTTCTGAATGATTCCAAAGTTAACTTTGGCGGAGGATGTTGGCAGGAGGCGCTGGGAGTTACAGCTGAACGAAGTCATTTACCTACCTACCAACATACTGATTCCAGCATTCAATAGCACTGGGCTAAAATCACGTATTATTAAGTATTTTTGAGGTAAAGGAAAGTTATACCATCAGCATGTACGACTATAGTGTTACTTGGGTACGAAATAATGAGTTGTGAATTACAGGAAAACCATCATACTTATTTGACTCGGCGCACCCAGATTGGGCTCTGTCCCTTCATCTCGGGTATGGAAATAAGGATCACCAGCAAGATCTGAACAGATACCTTAGAGCTAATGCACACAGAGCCAAAAAAAACTCTAAAACAACACAGAGACGTATCTTATATTCATACCTTCTCAGGTCGTCACCTGAGAGTGAACACACATACTGCGTATGGAATTTCTTGTCAGACATCTAACCCATAAGGGAGACATAATAATAACGATAGCATAATTGCTTTTAAAGAATATTATCACCATCGTTCTGTTTACATACCAAGAAACTTGGTATGTAAACAGAATGACCTTGCTGGACTAGGAGCGCAAATGGCGCCCCTTCACGACCAGCTGATCGGGTCAGAGAAGGTTATGTTGAGAAGGTTATGTTTGATATCTAAAATAATCGATTATTGAGTCTCGAGGATAAAACGAATTTATAAATATCGAATATCGATACTGTTCTCGCGGAAAATTCAACATAATGACTAAAAAATGAAGAAGATAGAGAGGCTTTTGGGTCATTACTCTTTGGTTGCACAAATAACGTTTATATCATGGAAAAAATCACTCTACCTGGACTTTTAATAGTAAAAAATGAATAAAAGTTGTTGAAAAAATTATTTTTCTTGAGAAAATTGGATGATATTGATATACTCTTGCCTTTATTTAAAGAGCTCTGGACCGCGGGTTCCAAAACCCCTTCCCTGCCAAGAGGTGGCAACGTTGCAAGGTGCTCACCTTGGGGTCTCAACTCACAACCCTTCGCGGTCAAAACCCATCATCCCTCTTCCTTCTTCCTCTTCTATCAACATACAATTTCATTATTTATCGTTCGGTGAACATTTTTTGTAATTTAAATTCGTAACGTACTAATTATTCTGATGAAAATGAGTCCAAATTTCCTGTAATTCGGCGAAGAGGGCGTAATTCGTTTGGGTGGATTGGCCGGGAGAGGGCTGCTGAGTTTTCATCGTACCTGCCTCGAGTTTATACTCGATATGTTTTTTTTCTCGCTGATCACGATTTTGGTGATGGGATGATCGAAATAATTTGTGAATCAAGTGTGCATTTGCAGAAGAGGGTAAACTGTTGGGGGGGGGGGGGTTCACGGGCGGATGGGTCGCGCAGGTATACCTCGACCTTCCGCTGGGGCTCGGATTCTTGCAGCGATGCCGAACCTTCGGGGCCTTCAAAAATCCCAGAGCTCTTTAAATATAGGCAAGAGTATAGTTTGTGACACTAAAGTATCGATACTCGATGTTTTAAAATATTGATACTCATGCACAACGATACTTGGGATATCGATACTCAGATACGATACAGTATCGATACAAAATATCGATACTTTTATAACGATACCCATCCCTACACCCTACCCCCTGTGTCCTGTTGGGGGATTGCGACCACTACGCCGCAGCTGCACGCTCGCTTCTTCATGGAATCCAGGTACCTACCATCCTAACTAATTTTCATGAATTATTCTCTGTCCCACCAAGGAACTAATAGTGGTGCCACCATGGTGCCAGGACACCATAAACCGCATATTTCGTGGGTTTTCAAAAGTTTTGACATTTTCATGTCTTTCATATGGCACATGAAAAAAAAATCGTCACGAAATTTGATGCGACGAAATTTGTTGCAACGAAATTTGTCCCAAGTCGCCACAATGATGATTATGACCATCAGAAGTGAAGTTGTTAGGTACTTTACAGGTAGGTACTTTACAGTTTGATATTACCAGATCAGCTGAGTCGAAAATTGAGCTCCCAGATCAGCTGAGTCGAAAATCGAGCTCCCAGATCAGCTGAGTCGAAAATCGAGCTCCCAGATCAGCTGAGTCGAAAATCGAGCTTCCAGATCAGCTGAGTCGAAAATCGAGCTCCCAGATCAGCTGAGTCGAAAATCGAGCTCCCAGATCAGCTGAGTCGAAAATCGAGCTCCCAGATCAGCTGAGTCGAAAATCGAGCTCCCAGATCAGCATGAAAATGTTTCAATGTGTTGCAGACTCGTATGCAAGCGTTTAGTTTGTCTTTGTGATTTTTATTTATTTTTTTTTTATAAACCCCTCAAAGACAAAATGTCTTTTTAACAAAAAAACGGACCGACCTCAAAACTGATGATGGCATCCCACTAAAAAGGAAAAAACGTCTGCCAAGTTGGGTGGGCAGTATAGCTTCCTCACTCATTGTAACATGGACGTATAGAATCAGTTGGCGAAAAACAGGAGAGGAAATGGCCTTGGAGCTCACTCAGCTGATCAGTGACCACTCAGGCACCTTCAGCATTCTCCATTGACCCTGCCTCTCAAATTTCAGCTTCCTGCGTTCAACAGGAGAGAAAATGGCCTTGGAGCTCACTCAGCTGATCCGAAGGTGCTGAAATTTATAGGGGACCGTCTAGGACCTAACCCGCACAATCCCTGAAAATTTCATCAAAATCGGACCACAGGTTAGTATAGTTTTGCCCGGGACAAGGATTGACCACAGACAGACAGACAGACCGACAGACAGACAGACACGGAACCAAAATTGTTCGGGAAGCTCTAAAACGCAAAAAGCAAGTGGAAATTTTGATTTTGGAGGACATTTTTTTTTTTCACTTCTTTCACGAATACAAAGCTTCCCTACCTTCGGTAGTGAGGAAGCAAAATAATAACGACAACTTATTCAGATAGGTTGGTAGGTAGGTACGCATTGAAGTCGCCGCCGTGCCCTTCTGCAGAGACAAACATACGCAAGTAGATTCCACTTCCATCTGGTTAGTATTGCAACATGTGACGATAGCGCAATACAAAACATGAATGAGAGTGGGTACCTATCATTGAGGTAATGCATGTGTTCCGTTTTTTTTATTTCACCTTGAATACGGAATTGAACTTCAACGGACTGCCTACCAAAACAAATAGATGAAATTTCAACGTTACCGAAGTATTACCGCTTTGGTGCCAGACTGGCACCATTGGAGGGGGGGGGGGACTCGAGTTCGCATGTTGGGTGTCGTAGATCATGGTTTTTAACCCTAGAATGACAACCTTATTCATTCACCTTAACCTGACAACAGGGGCCTCCTGGACCCCACACCTATTATTTTATTTATTTTTATTTTTCTAGTTGTTATTTCGACCACCTAAGTTCGCTTTTTCACTCTATGAGATTAAAGAAAAGGAACGGAACAAAACAAAAATTGGTGAAATGTTTTATTTTTTTAAACTGTAAACACATGAAAACTTTGAATAAGTTCGAAACTTTTGACGTGATAACGTCTTATAAATTGGTTTACCGGGAGACACTTCAAGAAACTGCGTTACGCTCCGCTCACGGAGGGGGTGCAGCTCGGCGCTCCCTAAAGGCGGGCGGCCCCTCCCCTTCACCGGCGCTCACAAAAGCGGGAGCGCCCCGCCCCCCTTCCCTGGCACTCACTCCCCCCCCCCCCACCCATGGGAAATACCTACTACCTACGGGAAATACCTACTCTGTGCAACTTGACAAAGAATTTTATTTTATCCTTCTTCCTACTATACGAATGAATATTAACATTAAAATTATTTTACCACTCAAAGTCGTTGTCACGTAAAACTTTCGCCCGTATACCGACTTTACAGGCAACAACACAGGGTTTTTTTTATTTTCTTACATTATTTGAAAAAAACGAAATTCTATATGCTTCTGAAAAAACCAAGACATTAATACCTCCTTCAAAATTCAAATACTTTCTGAATCAAAATCAAAAAACGGATCGTCAAAATCGTGAAAAATGTCCGAGCTCGAGAATTTTCACTATTTACTACATTCATAGCATTTTGCTGAACGATGTTAATCGCACATTGGTGTTTTACATCCTTGAAACTATCTTTTGGTTTTTTTGTCTTCTTCCCTCTTACAGAAAGCACATCGCTGTTTCTTATCAAGCGTCGTTTTTTCATTGGAAATTGGAGCAATGTCAGGGGTTCCGTAGATGTACCCAACTTCGGCCACTTTTGGAGGTTTTTTGAGTTTATTCAAAGTCAAATATATGAGTAAAAGTCTGAAAAAAATAATTTAGATGGCAGCAGATCTGCTCTATAGGATGTTACTATAATTTTGTTTTAATCATCACAGCTTTGGCCTTTTTTAAAAACTTGAAGTGTGGCCGAAGTTAGGTACCGTTGTGCTCCAACTTCGGCCACATATGAAAAATGCATTAAAAACGAAGAAGTAATAATTATATTGTAACTTCGGCCGCCAAATAATTTTTTAAAAAAGCTTTTTTGAATTTAAAAATTATAAAAACCATAAAAAGACTTTTTTGGAACACCTATAATACAATCACACCTTAGGAATATCATGGAAAACATCCAAACAAAGGCGAAATGCAGTAAAAAATATCTATAAAGCTTTTCAAACATGAACAAATTATATGAATTTTAAAACTTCAAATCTTTTTCAAATTTTTAAGTCAAAATTTCAAAAATATCATCACTATCAGTGCTAATAATGGTAAAAATACGAGATCGTCATACTAGTCATAAAACAGCCAAAATTATTTGAACAACATTTAAAACATTCATTGCTAACATTAACTTATCTGTCTTCTCTTGAAAGCTTTGTGTAATATTCTCAAACGACTATAAACTCATGACTAATCATTATAATAATATCATTAGAGTGAAAATGGAAATGCATTGGGGTGACCCACCTTGAGAGGATTCTTCTTATTTATCTTTTCCTGCAAAGTCGATCTGGGTACTACATATTTTTAGGATGCCTTCCGAATTGACAATTTCCTAGCCCTAACCTCCTCAAGTGCGTTTTCCATATACATATATCGAATTATAGTTTTGGTACTCACGTCCACTAATTTTCTATCTTCGAGACGGACCCCCCCATGGCCGAAGTTAGGTACACTGACTCAGTTATTGGAAAAAACTCCCCAGAACTCCCTCAAAACACGAAGTAAAAAAACCACTTATCACTCACCTTCAAGAACACTAAACTACGAACATGAAACGGTAAGAGCAAGTTCTAAGATCACATCACATCAACAACTACAATAGTTATAAAAGCACACTAGCTGAAAAATCTCTAAACTGCTTGTTTATATTTTGATTTTGCTTCCGAGTCTACCAAGGTAGCGGAAGCTTTGTTTTCACTTTTCAAGGACGAAAAAAAAAGTTCTCCAAAATCAAAATTTTCACTCGCGTTTTGCGTTTTAGACCTTTCTGAACAATTTTGCTTCCGTGTCTGTCTGTCTGTGTGTCTGTCATGAATTCCTTGTAACGCGCATAACTATACGAAGTTATTGTCCGATTTCTATGAAATTTTCAGGGATTGTGCGGGTTGGTGTGTAGACGGTCCCCTATGAAAATCATCATCCCCGGACTGATAGAAGCGACTGCGCATGCGCAAACGTGAATTCCTTGTAAAGCCCATAACTTCTACATTTTCCATCCGATTTCAATGAAATTTTCAGGGATGTTACAGATTAGTATTTAGATGGTCCCCTATGAAGATCATCACCTTCGGACTGACAGTAGCCGCTGAGGATGCGCAAACGTGAATTCCTTGTAACGGCCATAAGTTCCACATTTTCTATCCGATTTCAATGAAATTTTCAGGGATGTTACAGATTAGTGTTTAGATGGTCCCCTATGAAAATCACCACCTTCGGACTGATAGTAGCCACTGCGCATGCGCAAACGTGAATTTCCTTGTAACGCCCATAACTTCTACATTTTCCATCCGATTTCAATGAAATTTTCAAGGATGTTACAGATTATCTTGTTTTGATGCTCTGATGTTTTGAGATTAACTACTATCTATCGGATCATCTATACAATCGGGTTATGGATACGAGGAAGCTATGTGCCACACCCACTTGGCAGACGTTTTTTCATGGGAAAGTGATAAGAGTAACAAGCGCGGGAGATATCAACATTAGGCCCCAACGACACCTGTTGAAAAACTGAAAGTTTTTAACGACCCCTGAAGAGCGCAGCTTCATCAGTACCGCCAATATTTGAAATGGCCGAAGTTGGGTACATCTACGGTTCCTCCCAAAATCTGCCGAATCGTAAGTTTGAGAGACGTTGGTATCGTTGATTCAAAATTTTCCCCTTCTAGCTCTAGTAACACACGATGGGTGTCTTCGGGGTTAGTAAACAAAGGTTTTGACTTCCGACGAAAGCACAGAAGATCACACGTTAACTACAACACGGGGTCCTTTGGACCCCAGAGCCACTTTATACGCACACTTTTCGATTTCCAGATGGCAACTGAATTATCTGATAGTGGAATCGTGAAGGAGAGGGTTAGAGATGTATTTACGAGGGGGAGAGGGGAAGCTGTGATTCACAGAAAAGTGGCATGGCGAAAAGAAGTTTGACGCTGGGGTCCAAAGGACCCCAGAAGTCATTCTAGGGTTAAAATGCTCTTCAAATTCGAGGCTCCCACACCGCTAGAAATGTTATGGTGGATAACGGTGATGGGGGGGAGGGGAGGATCACTATTTCTTGCCTAAAATGCCCAATAAATTACATCGAGTGAACAGTTTTTTCGCTTACCAACTGGTATTAATTGACCTTATCCAATGGGACGTCCCCTGGAATGCATGCATTACTAAACAATATGTTTAACACATATTGTTCTCCTTGGGGCGTTACCGGCCGCATCCAAGTAATTAGTTTGATAACACTTAGTTATATTCTCGATCTGTATGAAAAAATTGAGCAATTTTCAATAATTCGCTGGGTTTTAAACGTTTCTATGGGTGGCAGTTGTCGATTGAACATTTGAACTACTGGCAATAGGGACAACAACAATTGTCACAGCAACTTGGAATATACTCATCATCTCGATTGGTTTTTCCAAGTAATGAGGAATTTCACCATGTCGGAATTTCCTATTTTTGACCCCAAAATCGGATTCAGCTCCTCTAAAAACCACCTAAGGCAAACTTTCAGCCCGAAATTCCTAATTTACGAATAAACAAAACAGTGTAGAAAATACGAATGTTTAAAAAAAACCGGGAAAATGACGTCATGCTGGAATAGTTCATTAATGGCCGCTTGAAGCGCTGAGATCGAGAAATCCATAGTCCCCAGATGCAAAATTTCATGAAACAGTAAAGTTCGAAATCGAAAAACTGAAGAAAAAAAATAGAAAAAGCGAGATGGGGAAAATTAGGTTTCCTCTGTTTTAGTTTGATAACTTTTCACTTAGAAAACACGATTTCGTCGTCCCAATGGGCAACACTGGGAGGAGACGGCGATCCGAACAGCCCAATCAGCGAACGTTCCCGCTTCACGTCCGTTTTCCCGGTTAGTTTTGAAATTAAAATTGTTGACTGTCTCCCAAAAATAACAGGAGACTTATTTTCCGAAATCAGCCCGATTTTCATCTATCCCACACCATTAACTATTCAGGAAAAATGCAAACAGAAATCGGTGAAATTCCTCATTCTTGCAAATATAAATGGAAAGTTATCAATTTCTGGACATTCGAAAGGATTTGAAAAGAAGCGGCATGAAGAGAGTGTGGCCTCCCCCCACCACTTCAGTTTCCATAGTAGTTCTTCAGCTGAAAATAGATGGCGCAACTGAGGCAGCCTCAAAAATGCTTGCACGCTATTTTAACACTAGCTTTCTCCTCTGTTAACTTGTCTCCAGTACTCTGTGGTAAGGACTAACCCTTCGCTCAGCGCCATTTTGTGTCTATGAATACCGCTCGAGCAACCGCTCAAGCACACCTCCCAGAACGTTTATGAATTCGTCCCAAGGGATGAACCTGTACTTGAGGTAGAATTCCGCTCTTAATTACCTCGAGGAGAGACTTGAAGTAAGGTGAACAGGCCGACAGGACCATTTTGTGGGCTTTACACGTCTGGCCGTCGCAGGCCAAAGTGACGTCGGTGAAGCTCTTTTCATCTCTCAAGTGTCTGAAGGATGAGACCTGAAACATTCAACGATATCAGTAACACACAACACAACAAGAACAATCAATTCAGTTAGAAAAATGTGCACAGGCAGCAAAGAAAACCCCCCAAGCCGCTTATACAGCTTTCAACAAATCTTTTCAGTTCGAATGGGGATTTCTCCAGAGGATGGTAGATGGTTTCCAGGAAGAGTATAGGCCTTTATGGGATGCTATCCAACACCAGCTGATGCCTGCCATCATAGGGCGCGAGCTAGGAGCACATGAATGTGATGTCCTACAGCTCCCAGCCAGATGGGGTGGTTTGGGTATAAAAAATCCGTTGCTGTCAGCAGAACAATCCCATCGAACCTCCACCAGGGCGACAGAAGAACTTGTGACCTCCATCCAAACAGGCAGCCCCCTCAAATATATGAACCACCAAGAGAGGGTAGGTAGGGTCCTGAAGGAAGAAAGAAAGGTGTTGGACGAGTCGTTGAGCCAGATGAGTGCAGAGCTCATTGGTAGACTGCTACCAAGCCAGCAACGGGTCTTGGAAAGGGTGCAACACAATTCCCAATGGCCCACAGAGTTATCCTCAACTGCAGACGGCCTGGATTTGTCACCAGCACAATTCAGGGATGCCCTGGCCCTACGCTATGGACACACCCCTCTCGAGCTTCCTGACAAGTGCGATGGTTGTGGAGCACATTTGGATCTGAGCCACGCGCTCAACTGCAAGAAGGGAGGCCTCGTAAAAAGGGGTCACGATGAAGTAAGGGACATGTGTGCCAAACTGGCAGGTCTTGCATGGGGTGGTGCTACATTGGAACCAGTGATGCAAGAGTCCAACGAGAGAAGCCCAATGTTAGTGGCTGATATCAAAGTCCAAGGAGTTTGGGAAAGTGCGAAGCCGGCGTTTTTCGACACACACATTATTAATGCTGACGCTGCCTCGTACCTTTCCCAAACGTGGGACTCCACAGCACAGACAGCCGCTGGACAAAAACACGCCAAGTATGACAGAGCAGCTGAACATCTTCGAGGATCGTTTACACCTCTCATCTGTTCCTGTGACGGCGCACTTCACCGTGAATATGAGGTGTTCTTGAAGAGACTGGCTTCCATACTGGCAGAAAAATGGAGCAGGCCCTACTCCCACTGTAGCGGGAAAATAGACAAAGTTGGTACTCACGTCTGGCATGTAATCTTTTCATGCAATGTAGTCACTCCACCTTGCTAACACAAACAGATTATACCAGGATTCTTATATTTAAGGCCATCTATTGACATCCTGCTTAGGACTTCATGATTTCTCAAATCACCGCGATAGTGTTATCATGCCTTTGCCGCGGGTCTCTTATCTGGATTCGAAATAACATGGAGCTCTCATGATATGGAAGCAGCGTAGGGGCTTCGAGTGCGCCTTCCATGTGGGACGATGCCGCGGAGCAGACTAGACACATGCTTCTCTACCTCGGTACATGGATGAAGACGATGGAGCCTGGAAGTTGAGAGTGACGTCATGTGATAATGAGGGCCTAGAATGTTCGAGAAGCTGATAGCAGGAATTCGAATGAAACGTGGAGCAGGTGGGTGATGAAGTGAAGTGAATTCAGCATAGGTTAGTAGGAGATGTGAAATTATGAAGATTTGACAGAAAGTTGATGGTTTAATGCGTGATTTGAACCAGCAATCACACGTGAACATCTACTGGAGACTGAGCAAGTGGACACTACCGCATATTCGCCAGAATTACATGTAAGTTGAACAAGCTTGTGCCTACCTACCTAACCTGTTGAATCGCCTTATGGACGAAACTATCCTGCATAATACCATTGTGGTTTCTACTTGGTAGCATCATCTCGACGAGGGAAAGTTATGGGAGATGTAGAGCTGAGATCTTCTCTGTCAATAAATTGTGATAATGGGATCTTTATCACTTCCATTTTGACTGTTTCAGTGAAGACTACCCCAATTTCTTGAGGAGGACGATATTAAAGGATCCAGGAGTGTGTCATCTCTATCTCTGTCTAGGCCTAAAGCCAATATCGTCTGGTAAGTTCAGTTGGACTTGTGTGAGTGATGGGGACCTACCCTGAGTAAGCCAGAGAAGGGGGGAGTATGAAGGGCCTCAGTTCCTATGGCTTTTAAAACATTGTAATGTTATTTGGCAGGTAACTCTGGGGACTCGATCTTCAGCGACTGCGTTTTACTTGATGTGATGCGTCCAGGTGTGCCAGTCGAATCTACCATACAGGGGAGAGGAATCTGTTCCTTAACTGACTACTAGGAAGATCCCCTTGCTGTTGGGCGAGAATTTTGCGGGTTGCAGTCCTTAATGTGTTGGGAAGTCAGGGGAATTAGTATACTTATACGTTTAATATCAAAGTTATGGTGCACCATAGGTAGGGGAATAAATAGTCTGAATGATAAGACTGATTAAATATAATTTAGGCTGACATGTGAGTCTCAACAAGGAATATTAATGAGTAGTAAATGTTAGATTTTTAGGCATGCTTTTGTGATACGTATTGATATTGGGTAGAGGTGAACAATTCATATTTTTCAGCGAATGTGTGATAGTAGTTATTAAAATAAGAGTTAAGTATTTTGGTATTAATAAATTAGTGATTGTGAATATTTGTCTAGTCAGATCTAGCATTGCTGACAATTAAATTTATGAGTTAAAGAACGTTATATTGTTTAATTTATTTGTAAAACTTTCACCATCATATTGCAGGCTTTCCAATTTGCGCCTTAGGCAATTACCTATTCTTTAAGCAAATTGGTGGCGCCCTAAATAGGTAAATAGGTTAGGTGTCTCAATCCTTTTTAAGGTTTACAGGGCCCTCACGAACCCACAATCCTCCGACGCTAGACTGGGAGCTGTATGTCAGTTGGTATTAACCAAGGAACATTACACCACGTGTTAGGGTAGGTGAAGGTCCGGACCCAGGAGTCGATCAGAGCCGTGTCCCTTCGACTGAGGGGCACGAGGAAGACTATCCGATCCCTGGGTCTGGAGGACGGTGCAGCAGTGCTCCAGATAGAAGAGTGAAGAAAAACCAAGAAACAACTACCTATCGAAATTTTGTCTCAATCCACCAATGGGTTTTTCAGACTGCATGAAAACGTACGAAGTTTTCAAGGCAATCGCACGCGCAGTGGTCTGCTATGCGGCTCAAGTTTGGGGTTTTGCTCACTATGAAATTGTTGAAAGAGTGCAGTTATACTTTGTCAAGAGAGTTCTCCGTTTGCCGGGCTTTTCACCTAACTATGTGCTGTACTGTGAGATGGGAATAGAGCCTATATTCTTGTACAGCTTACGACTCCACGTGGACTATCTACTAAGGGTCTGGAGTATGCCACAGGATAGGTATCCGCTCATCATTGCCAGAGAGGTGGCTGGTTGCGGCTTGTTTTGGCACAAGGGCCTGAATGATCTAGCCGACAAGAATGGATGCGAGTATGACGGTTTTTCTCAGAGCAGAGGGACCCTCCAGAGCCAGCTCAACCGCATAATCAAGGAGGTTGGGGCTTCCTGGAGGGAGGTGCAGAGGGAAAGGGCATTGCACTCGAGTAACCCCATGTACAGCCAGCTTAACCTTGACCGTCGGTGTGCCAGCCTAGTCTCGGGGGATGAAGTGTATCCGTTTCATGCAGCCAGATGGCTCATCAGATTGAGGGGTGCTCTTCTTTCATTGAACTCTCGTCCTTATGAGAGAGAACCGAGGTTGAGGCAAGAGTGCTCCCTGTGCAACCTCCAGGAGCCAGAAGATGTGGCCCATTTCCATGGAAGGTGTCGTGTGCTGAGGGACTTTCGAATTGCGGCCTTCGGAAAAATGGAGCTAACTCAAGAGGACATAATTAGTGTTTTGAATGGGCAAAATTTGAAAAATCTAGTAGGTTACTGCCAACGGGCCTGGTTCTATCGCGCAGAGCTTGAGAGGGAGTTCAATTGGTAGGCGATCAGTTTATTATCTAGTATGAAGAGAGTATGTATAATTAAGATGTACCTATGTAAAGTGTTTTTCTGTTTTGCAACAAATTGGGTACATATATAAATACATTTTGTTAAATTTGTATTGTAAGTTGAGAAGTTGATCTGGTGTTAATTGTTTTTATGTTTCTTCCAAGTAGTTACCTATGTAAGTTACTACAACATCGCAAACTCTGACAGACAGGTATACCTATTGTCATTTCTTTATGTTTACTTTCTATATTATGTTCAATTTATCCGTAATAATAAAACATATTTTCATTCATTCATAGAAGAGTGAAGAAAAACCAAGAAACAACTACCTATCGAAATTTTGTCTCAATCCACCAATGGGTTTTTCAGACTGCATGAAAAGCGCGTCACAAAATTGATAAAAATAAATTTGGTTTCTCTCTCTCTCAAAAAAAAAAAAATTCAGTTAGAAACGATGACAATAATTATGATACTTTTTTCCATAGCTTATTCAGATTTTTTTTTTTTTTTTTTTTGGATAGATAATAATTGACAGGAAACACATGGTTCGCATCAGACCTCCCCTACTTCAGATTGAAGTCAATTTTTTTGCACAGGGAGAAATAGTATTAAGTATTTGTTAACTTTTTTTCAGTCTTTCATTAATTTATTGATAGCATAAATGTTGAACATTAGTTATTGTTACATGTTTCTCTTATGAGCTGTTTGAGAACTTATATAATATATAAGTATATATACTTATATTATAAAGCCCGAAATAAACTCGTATTATGGATGTTTTTTAAAATTCAAATTGTACTTCATTACGATTCAGATGAACAGTGGGGTCGTAATCGTTGTAAAGTTGTTTGTAGACTCTTTATCCTCTATACCAGACCTAATCAGGGTTTTCCACTCTTTAGTGAAGACTTATCCAAATCTAAAGCTCTAGCCGTAGGGCAAGAGGTTCGTTTTAGAGTTTTTTGAACCTGTTTATGGAGAGAACGCAAGTGTTTGTGGCTTTTTGAATGTCTCTTGTCTCTGGATTTTTTGGACGAGAATTGGTTATTTCGGGATGGAGTGAAGTGGGGTCTCGGGAAAGCAAATTGGGGATAATAGGATGGATGTATAGGTGGATGTAGACGGTGCGGGGGCCTTCCCGCTATTTTTTTAAAAAATTCTCTTTTACTCAGGTTCGGATTAACAGCTGCTGACGAGCATCTGCACACTGTGATATCTCTCGGAGCGTCCCGACAAATAAACTTATAAAATAAGTTTATAATATAAGGCTTTATAATATTATTATAAAGCCCGAAATAAACTCGTATTATGGATTTTTTTTTTATTCAAATTGTACTTCATTACGAACCCATATAATTTTCTATAAGTATTTTCTACTATATCATTTTACTAGATCGTAAAACAAGAATGAGTATTGAGAACGAAGGCGAGAATGTTTGAAAACTTCAAGAAAGAAACTCACAATCTCGTAAGATTTCACAGAGTTCGGGGAGAAAATATTGAAAAGACTGTTACAGGGAAATGGAAGTTTGCGATGATCTTCATTGGATATTTTTGTTGGAAAAACTTATCTAATCGCCTAATTTTTATTAGACAAACAAAATAGAAAGGTAGTTGACTTGCTGTACACTATTTTCAGTAGGAAAATCTGATAATGACTGTGGCTGAGGGGCACTTAAGGTACCTCCGGCCAGCACTCAGGGTGGGCCTCAACTCAACGCTGAGTTTGGTTTACGAATACCGTCGAGTGCGCCCTTAGACATCGCACTGAGTGCTCCCTCAGGGCGCCCTCAAATCTTGTCTATGAATACAAATGAGTGCCCGACAACCCTTATCGATGCATTTGAGGGTGCACTCAGACTTAAGTAATGACTATGAATTCCGCCCAAAACTGGTGCCCTTACTCAAACACAGACTTCCAAGAAAAGAGGTCTCTTGAAAACGTCAGCCAAGTGGGTGTGGCACATAGCTTCCTCGCCAAAATCTGACACCAGCCTTAACGTGAATTATTTGAACTGCCAGCGAAGCTAGGAGGCCTGGCGATCAAAAACCCAACTGCTGTTGCATCAGAAGTTTTCAATGCTTCAATAACAGCTACTAAAGTACTGTCAAGAGCAATTCGAGGGTGAAGAACCAACATAGCCTAAGTCACTTTTTTTCGGTTTTGAGATAAGGACATAACCTTATAGAAAAAAGTGCGCTGGATCCAATGGTGTGGTCAGATGAACAGTTTAGGCAACGGAAACGGGAGAAAAATCGTTCAAGGCAACACTGCTCAAGTCAAACTGGAAGATCACAAGTGCCTAAGTCAGTGTTTTCCTTATCATCGAGTATGGTCGCCCAGCCTCCTCCGTGAAATTGTAAGTTATTTATAGTAATTTTTGTGTTCTGAGTATGTGGAAATTATTATTAGTGTAGTCAGTAAACCCATCGAACAAATTAGTATTGAAAAGTGATAGATTGTGATCATTTTACCAAGGTAAATGATGCTAGAAAATCTTGCTTGACTTAGGCCATTATGTTTCTACCCAGTTCGGTGACTTACGCTATTATTGCTCGGTCTTGGGTACTTGAGCTAAAATGGTTCTGTCTCGTTTGTTGACTTGGGCATTTTTGGAAGGGGTTGAGATGCCTTGTTGCAGCATAAATTCATGAAATTGTAGGTAACTTAGCTTCTTACAGAACTTTGTTCGTTTTTTTTTTTTTTTTTTTTTGTAGTTTGAAAATGTCTAGTCCCACAAAAAATATGGATGACAACGAGTTGATGTATTCAGCAGATGAGCTCTGCCGATCATTGGCTGATGCGGGGTACCCAGTAACAACTGGTTGGCATTCTCTGAACAAAATCTCGCAACAGGATCTTGAGGACTTGGCTGAAAGTGAAGTCGATCCATTTTCAAAAGAAGGTAGGTACCTACCTACTCCTAAACATTGTTTGACTCATGTCTGCCTGACCTGATGACAAAATTGTAGTTTTGCCCCATCCCTAATTTAATAGATTGTTGCATCTCATTTCAGATCAATTGAATGACAACATTTTCGAGAGCTTTTTGAGAGACAATGAAGATGAGGCAGCAGCACCCCCTGTTACAGAACCCATTATTCCTGCTGATGAAGAGGAAATTCTAGCTGGTAACGAAGTTGAAATTCTAGCTGGGAACGAAGTTCCACAGGAGTCAGATGAGCACGAATATCAAGAGAGAAGAATCAGACAGTCGCTCCCTCAGAAAGAAAAATGGAAAAAAGAGGAGACAAAAAGAAAACGATGCCTCGGGGAGCCCTATGTGGGGTATAGGAGGAAAATTAAGGGAAAAACAAACCTTCAAATCCAAGATGTACCGAAACCACCTAGAGTTCTAGGACCCAGGTGCTCGTCAAAGTTCTGTGAGAGGTCGTTAGAGGCAAGAAAGTGTTCAACAATTGAAGAAACTGATAGACAGAACCTTTGTGACTATCTGTGGAGTGTTGATTGGAAAGAGAAAAAAATGTTTATCTGCTCTCTGATTGATGTGAGTGAACCCAAGCAACGAAAGGTTCCAGAAATGTCTCGACGTAACTACAGCTTCACTTACTACAATCTTCAATTATTGAAGAATAGCTTTGGATAGTTTTACCCGTTACAAAGATTTCATGACAGACACAACAGAAACTTCAATTCTTGGATACAGTCGAGAACCATAATTCGTGGCGTATTTTGCGCTCCTAGCTTTGTTTTTAAGGTGTTTGGCAAATGAGACTCTAGGGGTCGAAGTCACACCCAGTTACGTGTACTCAGAGACAACATCGATCACCCAGTATACTACAAATAATCTTACAGGAAGCAAACTCACCATGTTGGACTGAAAATCGTTCCATTTCAGGAAAAACTGTTGCTGTTCACCACCCGCCATCTTGATTCTTTGGGTTTCGCGAGCTTGTTCAGTCACGTTTCTTCTAGCGGTATGGTCGCCAACTTCGTAAAAGACGGCCGATTTTCAGAAGACCCTGAAAAAAAAACGCTGCAAATTATTACACAATGGTTTATTATTTTTCTATATAGATCACTCGTCTATAAAGCCACCAACCATCCAACATGAAGAAAAACATCGATCGCATTTCGGTCAGCTTTAATTTGAACGGAGATTAGGCCTCTTTTGCAATTCACACTCGTGTTTCTGATTTATCGCACGTTTATTACTTTTATGGTTTATTATTTTATTATTATTATTTTAATGGTTTATTATTTTATAAAATCCCTGTGGAAATATTGAAAGCAATAGCAGATACACATCCAGAAATTATGTTAGATATGCACAATACATGTCTCAAAGAAGGTATATTCCCAGAGCGATGGAAGTTAGCAAGACTCGTACTGATTGGGAAAGGCAAAGGAGATCCCAATACAGCTTCAGCACACAGGCCTCTTTGCCTATTAGACACAGCAGGAAAGCTGTATGAGAAGTTGTTGAAAAGAAGGATGCTGACTGCCATTGCGGAAGCTGGAGGCCTGTCACCGAGGCAATTTGGATTTAGACCTGGCAGATCCACCATTGATGCTGTTAGCAGAGTGGTAGGAATAGCAAAGGAAACTCAGCTGGGGAACCACAAAACCAGGGACATGTGCATGGCAGTTACCCTCGATGTCAGAAATGCTTTCAATTCTGCCAGATGGAAAGACATCTTGGAGGCTTTGATGGTTCAGTTTCATGTTCCATCATACCTCTTACGAGTCCTGCAGAACTACCTAGCTGACCGTTGGCTGATTTATGATACAAAAGAGGGCATCAAAAAGAGAAAAATTACCTCAGGAGCGGCACAAGGTTCAGTCTTGGGAGCCGATCTGTGGAACATCAACTATGATGGGATTCTTCGGGTAGAGATGCCCGAAGGAATTACACTGATTGGCTACGCTGATTACTTGGTGGTGGTGTAAGAGCTCGAAGGATGGAACACCTCCAGTTTAAGCTGAATCAGGCAATGCGCAGAGTGATGGAGTGGATGGAAGCACACACACTGTCACTGGCGATCCAAAAAACGAAAATTGTACTGCTAACCACAGCGAGAATTGAGAGATCTATACCTATGAATGTGGATGGGCAGGAAATCATCACCTCTCCAGCCATTCGCTACCTTGGTGTGATGCTGGACGGGAAACTAAGCTTCTGGAGGCACATCAGTGGAGCAGCAGATAAGGCTGCAGGTATTGTAAATAAGCTGAGCCGACTGATGGCAAATCTAGGGGGCCCATCACCCGCTAAGAGGCTCCTTATGCGAACTGCAGAGGCAATTATGCTGTATGGAGCAGAAGTGTGGGCAGACTCCCTTAGGTACCAAAAGTACCGGGCACGTATGTAAGCTGTACAGAGAAGAGGAGCTCTGAGAATCAGTAGTGCATTTAGAACTGTCTCAGGTCCAGCATCACAAGTGATAGCGGGAACTATCCCAATCATTCGTTATCTAGCGTTCACCGGGAGCAGACCTCTGCGCGTTATCTCTGAGATTACCTGCCCACGGATAAGCGAAAGTAAGCGACATTATTCAACTTTGATACTGAATTAACTATCTCAATTGGATAAAATAAAATCTTCCGTGAATAGGTAGAAGTATACCTACCTATAAATGAGTGGGCCGGGAGGAGGGGGGGCAGATGCCCTTCCTCCGAAAAATAATACTACTCTACATACCGACAAACAAACTAAAGATCAAATGGAAACATCATTATCAACTAAAGAATTCCAAGACAGGATAATAACAAACCGATTTCGCAATGAAGACAAAGGTCCCTTTTTTTATCTTTGTTGAAGGAAAAGAATCTAATATCGGAAAAACGCATCCTATGGCATTTGGTCGTTGGCTCTTTACGTCAACAAAAATAGATCCTCGCTCAATTACCAACGTTCTCTGCGTTGGTGGAAATAGATTCAAAGTGGAAGTCTCAACACCTACCGCAGCAAATCAACTTCTGAACCACCCAGCATTTGCAAATAAAAATTTTTTGGCCTACATCCCTGACTCACTAGTTTATAAAACCGGAGTTATACGAAATGTTGATACTACTCTCGATGATGAAGAAATATTGAGTGTGATGGTTTCAACCATACCAGTTAAAAGAATTCGACGACTAACTAGGATTGTAACTGAGGATGATGGGTCTAAGACACGTCAGAAACTGACCACATGCTTCATATCGTTCGACTCACAAAATCTTCCAGAATATGTCTCGATCTATGGCCATCGGTGCCGGGTCGATGTTTATGTCCCCCCTGTCCGTCGCTGCAATCTGTGCCATCGAGTAGGACATGTTCACTATCAATGTAGAAGCGGTATACGCTGTCTCCACTGCGGTGAGAGCCACCTAACAGACTCTTGCCCTAAAAAAGATGAAAATTTGAATATTTGTATCAACTGCAAGGGCGCAAATCATAAAGCCAATAACAACATATGCCCCCTCTATCAAGATAGAGTACAAAAGAAGAAACTCTCAGTGATGTCTGACTCGTACGCTACGGTAGTAACATCCAACCGATTTCATACACTGACACAACCAACGGAAGAAGAGGAATACCCTGATATACCCACCTCAATGACCAACACTTCACTTAGACGCAATCGCAAACAAGCTCGATCAGCTCCGTATGCACGACCTGATGGCCGCACCCAAACAAAACACCAAACAAAAAATTTTGAGTCAACATCTGATGAATCATTCCAGAATTTACAGCAATCAGAGCCCTCGTCAAATACGAACAACCTTCACTCTCGAGCACAAAATACAACCTCTTGCACCCTTCGGATACCAGTACGCCGAACCCCGCTTAAACCTCCAGGTCAAATGGAGGACCAAACCATGGAAGTTGATCCTGAACAAATCCAACAAATTTCTCAAGAAATCCTGAATCATCTTCTTTCTCAACCAAACCAACCCTTAACACAGAGTTCAGAGATGTTGAACACCATCTCTAATACTATTCTCAATAATCTAGAAACTTACAACTCCAAGGACTCCTAGCCACCGTAACTCCCCCTCCATCATCGGTAATTATTACATCTACCCATACCACAATATTATTAAATTGATAAAATATTGATGAATAATAAACAAAAAATACAATTTCTACAATGGAATGCTCGTTCGTTGGTGAGCAACAAGCCTTGTCTGGAGCATTTTCTGGATTCAAACCCAGTGACTGCGGCAGCAATCTCTGAGACTTGGTTCCAACCAAGCAGAAGCTACTCGTTCAGGGGCTATAATCTACTCAGGCAAGACAGGGCGGACGGGAAGTCTGGTGTCGCTCTTCTCGTCAAGGAGGGCATCGAGTATACCCCACTCAACATTACTAGTGGGATTCCAGATTTCTTCGTAGTGGGTGCAAGTCTTAAATTATCCAACAATCTCAAACTGAACTTAGTATCAATCTATAATAGTCACAGAAATCGTATCACACAAAACCAGTGGGAAACATTACTCAACTCGATACCACGACCTTGCTTGATTACTGGCGATTGGAACTGTCACCACAGACTGGTTGGTTCATCTTTCACTGATGGGAAAGGTGTCTCACTTTTTACAGCTGCTGCAGAGTCAGACCTTCTGTACTTGAATGACGGATCTCCAACTCTAGTTCCTTCAGTTTCTCAACGTACAAATTCCGCAGTCGACATAACTTTTTCTTCGCCTACTCTCGCGTCCAGTATTACGTGGGAGGTGTTGGATGATCCCCTTGGATCAAACCACTGGCCATCGCTGATGAAAATGTCAGTAGATGAGAACATATTACCCTCCATCCCTACACGGAGATGGAACTTGCACAAAATGGACTGGGAAAAATTTGATTCCCTTCTTTTAAGCAAAATAAACACTCTAACCAACCCCACTCTTGATTATGCGACCCTTATGGCAGTGATAGAGGACGCATGTAACAATTCCGCCCCAATTTGCAAACCCGGTACTAAGAAACAGAATAGTCCATGGTGGAACGAAGAATGTGCTGAAGCTGTGCAGCACAGAAAGGCAGCGTATAGAATCTATAAATTCAACCCCACCTACGAAAACTTCCTATCTGCAAAACAAAAAGCAGCCCTCGCAAAACGAATAATTTTGAAACGAAAAAGGGAGGCATTCCATGAATACTGCAGTAAACTCAACAGAACCACCCCTCTTAGAGAGATTTGGAAACAGATTAGAATCCTAAAGAACTCAAAACTAAACAAACCCAAACAAATAAGGAATGGAGAACTTATAACTGAATTCCTACATAAACTGGCTCCGGACTGGGTTCGCTCAGAACCGTCCAACACAGAAGAGAACTCTGACAATCCGGAGAGTACATTTGAGACTCCATTTACCATCCAGGAACTATTAGCTGCCATTCCTTCGAAAACAGACACTGCTCCCGGGAAGGACGGAATGGTTTACCAAGTGTTAACACACTTACCCATGGAATACAAACGAGCCCTTCTGAAAATCTATAATGGATTCTGGCATACAGGAACAGTTCCCGAATCCTGGTCTGATTATCTCATCATCCCAATTCAAAAGCCAGGCAAACCACATGGACAGATTGACTCTCTCAGACCAGTTTCACTGACTTCATGTTTGATGAAAACATACGAACGCCTAATTAAGTTTCGTTTTCAATGGTGGCTGGAACACCATCAGAAACTACCGAATTCACAATACGGGGTTCGATCTGAAAAATCAACAACAGACGCAATAAACGCATTGATCACAGATATCCAAAAGGGATTCACAAGGAATAGGTCAACACTGGCCCTTTTTCTAGATATCAAATCAGCATATGATGACGTCCTGCTGCCCATTCTTAATACAAAACTAAAAGAGATTGGTACTTCAAATAAGTTTGCAGACTTAATAACTAGGATGATAGACGGAAGAAATATATATGTGAAGGTGGAGGATGCCATAGTTGGACCTAGAAAGGTCTGGAAAGGTTTACCTCAAGGAACTGTTCTTAGCACATTGTTATATATCGTGTATGTTTCAGGAATCGAAGACGTTCTACCTGCGTCTGTTAAAATCTTACAATATGCCGACGACATCTGCCTATATATTACAGAATACGATTTTGAGACATGTAAGGATACACTCTCCCAAGCGGTTCTCTCAACTGTTAATTTTTTCAGTGAATTGGGACTCTCAATCTCATTACAAAAGTCAAATATATGCCTATTCACTAGAAGGCGGATCCATATAGGCGACCGGATGACGCTTGGTGGCTTGGAAATTCCATGCTCATCAACAGTGAAATTCCTGGGAGTACATCTCACACGACGCCTGAATTGGAACATGCACATAGATGAAACAGTCACAAGGGCCGAAGCATACACGAATGTCTTGAGGTCCTTCACGTCTACTTCCTGGGGAGCAGATCCCCCGACGGCTATGATGTTTTACTATGCTACGGTGAGAAGCGTCATGGACTACGGTTCAATTTTTTACGCATCTGCAGCTAAGACAAATCTGTTAAAAATAGACAGAATACAATACAGAGCATTGAGGGCGGCGACGGGAGCTCTGAAGAGCACCCCTATCGCCGCACTTCTGGCCGAGTCTGGCGAACCCCCACTCGAACTTAGGAGAGAGCTGCTGTCGAACCGTTATATGGTATCAATGTATAGTAGGAACGAACCAATGATGAACAAAATTAGAACATTAGCGATTGATACATTAACTGAGCCTTACTGGATGAAGAAAGAATCACCACCCATCTGTGAGAGTTTCTTAAATTGGTCGAATGAAATATCTTGGGTTTCAAAACAAAGCATACCTTTACGATATTGTATGCCTTACACACCCACGCTTAATACTCTCTCCATATCCCACCTACCACAGATGGCTTACGCTCCGGGAGTTTGCACTGCTGACTTCGTAGACGCGTACATATCCCAAAAATGGCCCGACTCCACTGTGATCTACACTGACGGCTCTGTAATTAACAACAAAACAGGGTGCGCCTTTTATGACAGCTCCAACAAATGTTCAAAAAGCTTCCGCCTCTGGAACCGAGCTAGCATATATTCCGCAGAAACGTTCGCCATAGTACAAGCTCTAAAGTACGCTCAAGACCTGAGAGAGTCTTGTAAACGTGTGGTTTTGCTAACAGATTCCCAAAGTATAGTAAACAAGTTGAGACATCTTACACCTAACTCACGACTCACTTACCTTGAAGCGGATATAATAAAAAACGCAGCAACCCTTCACAACCAGAAAAAACCAACAAATCTAATCTGGATTCGCGGGCACAAAGGAGTTCGAGGAAACGACATAGCTGATGAAAAGGCAAGAGCGGCTATTCTTATACCACAAAGGTTAATATCACCCCCATGTTTTCCCCACACAGATCTCAAAGTAACATTTGCTCAATACCTAGCCTGTAAATGGAATGATTTCCACCTCAACTACCATGCGGGACAACGATACATCTCAATGTTCCCCAAACCGTCAAAAATGAGTTGGTTTAGGTCTCAACCGCCGACCGCAACCACTCAATTCCTGAAGTCGATGATCAGACTGAGAACGGGACATGCGCTATCTAATGCTTATCTATTCAAATGCGGACTAATCAACGACAGCAAATGTAACACATGCGACGAAGAAGAATCAGTCCAACACATATTCCTGCTTTGCCCCTCACATGATCAGCAGAGACAGACCATGTTGACTAAAGTAGCTGCACAAGTCGAGAGGCCCTTCAACGTAGACTCACTCCTATCATCAGAGAACTCCATCGTTTACGAAGCCCTTTATACATTTCTCACAGAGATCAAACACAAAGTATAATGATGTTATTTTGCTGTACATGATTTGTATACTATCCTAATGTGATATTTTTTTTAAATTTTTATTTTCTTTAATCAATTCGTTTCCTACATTTTGTACTGTAAAAATTAACATGCTAGGCTGAATGTATGTACATACGATGCCAATAAAAAAAAAAAAAAAAAAACTATCCCAATATACCACCAGGCACTGGAGCGTAAAAGGATAAGAATGAGGAAGGCAGAGACAATTTCCATAGTAAAGAGGGAAGAGCGGGAGGAGACCATCCGTAGGTGGCAAGCAGACCTTGTCTGTGAAACCCGTGGAAGGTGGACAGCCCTCATAATCGACAATCTAAAGGCTTGGTTGGAGAGAAAACACGGAGAGGTGAACTATTACCTGACTCAATTCCTCTCAGGGCATGGATACTTCCGCTCCTTCTTAGTAAAGATCGGGAAAGCCACTGACCCAGAGTGCAGATACTGTGGGATAGAGGAGGATGATGTCTGCCACACCTTCTTCACATGCCCTCAATGGGAGGGTATGAGGGGGTGTGCTGAGGAGGTCATCGGAACATTGCATCCACAGACAATCATACATGAGATGATTAAGAACAAGTCGAGCTGGGATGCAATGGCAGTATTTGTCACATCAGTCCTCAAAGCAAAAAAGCTGGATGGAAGATGGGAGGAAGATGAGGAATAGAATTGAAGGAGACCAGAAGTAGGAGCAGCCATTTGGCACAAAAAAAGGGCTCACCCTGAAGTAATACTGTACAAGTGGTCCCGGGGTGAGTCCTAAGCAGAGGGAGTGGAGTTTTAGTTGGTAGCCCCAATTCAAGGGGAGTCCAACACTGTTGGGGTGACTTCCCCTTCGCTCTTAAAGAGTTTCCCCACTTCCGTAACAAAAAAAAAAAAGAAACACTAGTTAATACGAGATAGTGAGAGTGAAAGAACAACAACGTGTGAGCAGGAACAGGTAGGCAGGTACATTTAGTGGGACTTTGAGTGCTATAACTAACTTATGACTTTAAAAAAAAAATGGTAGATAATATACCGTCTTCTAAAGCTATGAGGCTAAATGAATCTGTTGATTTAAAATTCAACCAAAAAGTCTTTTGTAGTATATCTGAGAATAGAATGTTTTGTCGATTCAAAGGCTTCATTCGCCTACAAGACAATAATGAAAATTGGGTAACTAGATTAATTGCGTTCTTGAGAACATAGAAAATTACCACCTGATGAGGTTGAATAACACCACATCTTTATTATTGCTAATTCCTTGTATAAACAACACACACTAGGTTTCATACTAAGTATTGACCAAATTACTGGTCAGAGACATATACGCCCCAAAAACAACTTGAATGAGGCCAAAATTAATTAAATTAACCCAAAAATCTCAAAAAAACGCGTCTTGAAGCAAAATGTACCTCAATTTTGGCGTGAAAAAGCCGAGAATTCGAAATTAATTACTTGAAATGTGGAGAAAACTGTTCAGAACGATGAACCGCAAATTTTCCCCCTCCCCAGGTGGTAAAAAATCATCATGAATTATCTAGCTCATCGTTGAAATTGCACAATACTATTCAAATCGAGGAAAATCGAATGTCAGGTCATCTTCACGTCAAATTCCACGGACTCACTCGCATTTCGTCCCTATACCTGGTAAACCATGTAAGTCGGTATTTTTTCGAAAATAAGGTTTTGAGCTTTTCAGGTAAATTAGGGTCGCTTGATTCATTTAGTGAAGCCGTTTTCCAATCTGATGAATACTTTTTCATCCAGAAGGAATAGAAAAAACCTGTAAGTCGGTAACCTCTTTTTTCGCCGGAAAACCATGTAAGTCGTGTGTACTGTAAATGAGCAGCTCACGCTGGTGGCAAGCTTTTGTCTCTCGGGTTATCCACCAGGATGGTCGAGGCGTTGATGTTGACTCTGACTGACACGAGGGCTAAGGTCTGGTCCGGTGGGGAGGTTTCAGAAGATCTGGTGCAGAGGGTGGGCTTGAGACAGGGATGTAATAGTAGCCCGACATTGTTTAACCTGTTCATCAATGATGTTAGCGCAGAGTTGGGTGGCGGGGTGCTGGTTGGCGGAATATTAGTTAATCTCCTAGCCTACGCGGATGATTTGGCTTTGCTGGCTGAAACACCCTCTTCCCTGCAAGACATGCTGAAAAAACTCGAAACATACTTATCTATGTGGAACCTGTCGCTGAACTTGCTCAAAACAAAAATCATGATCTTCCGTCGTAGATACAGGGAACCTAGCAGTAGTGAGAAGTGGACGTACGATAACAGGGAAATAGAAGTAGTCAAGGTGTACAAATACCTCGGTATTACTATCACCTACAACCTCTCACTGAGCGCCCATTTCAAAGCAAAGAATGCTACAGCAAAATTTGCAATCAATTGCATTTGGCAAAAGCTCATTGCATCGCCCTTTATACCGTTGCCCGACAAATTCAAAATCTTCAATTCGGTTCTAAGATCGACCATATGCTACGCGTGTCAAGTTTGGGGTTGCTTCGAGCACGACGAACTTGAAATTATTCAGCGGTTCTTCCTTAAAAAACTCTTTAACCTACCACGTAACACCCCAAACTATATGCTCTTTCTGGAGTCGGGAATGGATCCCCTTTACATACACACGCTTAACGTGAATGCAAATTATCTGAGGAAAGTGGCGGACCTCCCTCAAGACTACCTAACGAGTAGAGCTTTCAGAATGGCAGTTTCAGCAAATGTGGAATGGGTGAGGAGGTGGAGAAGCCTGACGGAGGCTTACACGGACTCTGAGTTTGACCCACATAGCTCCGAATTCTGGAAATCAAATACGGAAGCGATCGTAAAAATGGAAACAGAACGCATCAGGGCAGAATGGACGTCGCGAATTCAACTGGCTCAATTTCATGAACTTTATGGTCACCTGTCGCTCAATGTTTCCTATATGACGGAACCTCTCACCCTCAGCCAAGTACGAACCATCTTCAGATGTCGATGTGAGATGTTGGATCTAAACTACAAACCATGGGTGCAGAACAGAGTTTTTCTGTGCTCAATGTGCAACCAGGGGGCCTTGGAATCAACTGAGCATTTTTTAGCGATCTGTCCCGTTTTTGCATTCAATAGGAGGAGGCATTTTGGGAGCTCCACTTTAGACAGGCCTGCCTTGGTGAGCATATTAAACGGAGGGAGCTGGAACGCATTGTGCAACTACGTGAGGGAGCCCTGGGCCTACTGAAGATTTTTAGTAGCTGAATTCAACTACAATAGCTCTCATGACTGACCACCAGTACATCCAGCATCAACCATTCAAATTTCGGCAGTGTTCCTCGGCTCTCAAAATATTCAATTCAACTACGAGTAAAAATGGCTTTTTTAGTTATTCTACAAAAACAGCGAGAACATCCACATATTTGCACAGCGTATGTAAAGTACATTTTTTTTATATTACCATGCCACTATAAATAATTTATAGTACAATTATTGTACTCCCTATTCAAGTTGGGTATTATTTTGACATACACAAGTATATTCTTATTTTTTCTTTTCTTAAAAGTACTTAATACTATTATGAGCTCCGGCTGACGGAAAACCAAAGCCTTTAATACTTATCTCCCAAAAAAGAAATGTAAATTTATGTTCAATAAAAGTATTTCTCTCTCTCTCTCTCTCTCTCACGCTGGTGGCAAGTTTCCATCAAAAATAGTAAGTTTTTTCTTCTTTTTTTCATGTAAAAGTTTACAAAATTCATAAATGGAGTTCGGAGAAAGTGATCTCAATTTCAGCAATAAATTCCACTCCTTGTGTTCTGTAGACACGTGATTTTCCATAATGTGGCCAACCTTAAGATCACGACCTACGTGTTTTTCCGCAATGTTTATAAATTATTTTTACATTATTTAGGAGGATAATTTCAGATGAATTAATTGATTTGTTGGCTGTTTGACCTAGCTGTAACGCTGATGTTGCTGAAATCCAGCTCTGACCTATCCCTAACCCCTCACCCACACCCAACCAATCCATAACCCATACCTATCTTATCCCTAACCCATCCTCAGCTCATACCCTACCCAGCCCTGACCTATCTATAACCCCTAACCCAACCTGTCCCTAACTTATCCCTAGTCCATCCCTAATCCATCCTCAGTTCTTACCCTACCCAGCCCTGACCTATCTCCAACCCCTAACCCATCCCTAGCTCATCCCCAACAAATCCCTAACCCCTAACCCATACCTTACTCATCCCTTGTTTTAGGGCCCGTTTATCAATTGGAAAGGTATACTCTAGGTAAGCCTCAGATAGTTACCTCGACTTTACCTATGCCAAGCGGTCAACTTTGTGGGGTCGTTTATCAATCAACATTTACCCCTCAGGTAGCTCTTCCTCGGGTAGGTATTCCCCAGATAACTTGGTCTGAGGGAAAAAGTGGTACCATCACAACAACGCTGATTCCCCCACTTTTCAGCATTTCAACACTGGTTTTTTCATCCTTTTTTGTAGGTTTTTCAGTAAAATAGTAGAGGTTAGACAATCCCTGCGAAGTCTATTTTCTTTAAAATCCGAGTTTTCTCATTTTTGTTCGCGGAAAACGTCTGAAACTTCTGATGGTAAGTACCTTCTATTTTTGAAAAATAGTATTTAATACTATTTTTCTACTGATTTTATCATTTTTTAATAATAAATGTATGATAGCTACAGGTATGATTCAGGTGTTAAATGAAGCTGATTACAATCTATTCAAATTTCTCTCTTTACTTCTATCTAAAATCAGTAGTTTTGCGAATGAGAGGCTCAATACACTGCCTTTAAATAAAAATTTCACTGTTTGGATAAAATTACCCATTTTTAAATTGCTGAATCTCCGTTATTATCCAACCTATGGAGCTCAGGTTGATCTTAACTGTCACCAATGGGCACTAATGGGTTAATGTACTTTGGAAAGTTACTGCGCATAAATGATTAATATTATCATAGATTAGAAGTTGAAGTTAAAAAACTGAAGAAACAATTTCACAGTTTTTAGTGCATTATGGGGTCCTAACAACATACAGAAAAATCGTAGATACCCCCCGATGTTTGGCATTTTTGGTATAAATTGACTGGTCTAAATGTCTAAACTTGAAATCAATTTTCTCGTAATTTATTTTTGGGGCATAGCACCTTCTTTCACTTGTATTTATTTATTAATAAATGATTTATTTGATAATAGAACAATACGAGTTATTTGTATCAATATTTTTCAGATACGTGTTAACTAACATGATGTTCTTTTTCTGTGCAGGTGAGGGAGACTGAAGAATGAAAAATAAGTAAAAAAGAATGAATTTATTACTTTTTTCTTTTAATTACTGAAAGTATTATAAAACATATCAATTAAAATTATTGTTATTACATGCTATGAATATTGTAATAAACTTGAAATATATGCTCAGCATATTTTTATATTTCTACCCGTCAAACCTCTCAGTACATTTTCCTGAATTCTCTCACACCATTGTTGCAAAATACTCATGAACGAGACGATCCCTAGCTGCACTGGTGTAGTCTTCAAGGTGTTCATCAGGTATGAAAACATCATTAGTTAGTATTTTCTTCGAAAAGTATGCTTATTTCTGGATCCGTATGAGGTAGGTTGTCCCTGTGCAAAGCGGAGTACTGCTGTCACCAAAATAAACATGGTCGTCGTCGAAAGTTTCAGTCGTATTCCAATAATAATTCCGATTAATTATGGGATCCTTCTGTTCCACACTCCGTAAAGTCGTTCCATTGGTATTATTGGAATCTACTCACCAAGGCCATAGAATTTGAGTATGAAGAGAAGTATCGATATGGAGTGATATCTGTAATTGTGAATTTCAATTTTCTCATCTATCGACTACAACACTATAGAAGACGGTTTCCTAGGAGAGTCGGTATGAAATTTGAAATTTCATGAAAATGGGTATGAAATTTGACATCCAGCATGTTGAAATAGTCAGGACGAGGTCGAAACGTATTAATATGACCATACTCGAGAAATTAAACTATTTCCTCATCTGAAAAATCCGAAACTATCAATAATCTAAGTAGGTATGTTGTGGAACATTATGAAGTGCGAAAGAATCACAAATAATTATGAATACGAATCAATGCCAATATGGATTCCAAATCACGACAAAATGGAAGTTACCCAAGGAATAATGCCTTTACCGGAACCTCGGATCTCCAGGCAAAGTTATCCAGCAGAAAGCGCTACCTGGGGGTTAAAAGTGCGTTGATAAACGACCTGTTTGGTTTGCCCTAGAGGTTATCCGAGGCAGACAGCTACCCAGGCTTTACCTGAGCTTTGATAAACCGCCCCTAACCCATCCTCAGCTCATACCCTACCCAGCCCTGACCTATCTATAACCCCTAACCCAACCTGTCCCTAACTTATCCCTAGTCCATCCCTAATCCATCCTCAGTTCTTACCCTACCCAGCCCTGACCTATCTCCAACCCCTAACCCATCCCTAGCTCATCCCCAACAAATCCCTAACCCCTAACCCATACCTTACTCATCCCTTGTTTTAATGAAACAAAAGTACCTAGTTGCTTAACACTTAAATTCAATGGATACCTACCTAGTTACGGTTGTGATAGGTACAGTTTTCCTAAAAGTAATTGTTGTAATTTAAGAAATGGTACCTAATTGAGGAATTGGTAGTATATTGAATAATTTATTGCTTAACTCTAGTAATATTAAGAGTGAAGACTGTCATTTTGACTCAAGGACCCTTAAATTTGGACTGCGTATTAGTCAACGCCTATGAATTTTCATTTAAATATTTTCCTTTTGCATCGATTTGGGTACCTATTTGGTGAAACCTTGAAACCTGGAGAACACAATTGAATAATATTCCTAATAATAAAATAACCCAAGCTGGGTATATTTTCATAAAAATCAAATTGAAAACCATGTAAGTCGGGTGTCAAAGGCTGGGTAAAAGCATGTAAGTCCATTTTTTCTTTCGCTGAAGTAAATTTTGATGAAATTAGTCTCAGGCTCTTTGAAATACTACTGTTACCACCAGTTTCAAGGAATGGAACGAAAAAACTTATTGCATATGGAATAAAAACTGAATTATTTAGTTTTTAGTGTCCCCTGTAAAATTTGATAAACTCGACTTACATGGTTTACCAGGTATAGGGACGATTTAGATTATTCAGCACTTTTCACAATTTTGCGGGAATTATTGATTACTGCCGGTTTTAGAAGAGAAAACAAATCGTCAATTCACGCTTTTAAAGCAAAAACCCTGAAGAAAAAAAACGCGATTGAGTAAAATTTCACGCGAAGAAATTGAGAACTCAGATGAGTGTAAATACGAGATCGAAGTACCGAAAAACCGCTGTTTTTTTCGTACTCCGGGAGGTGAAATCCTCATAGCGAAATGAACCTTACCGAATTTCATGAAAAGTTCCAATCGGTGCGCATCCGTTCCTCTCCGAACAAAAACGTCGTTTCCATCGCAATGGTGTCATTTCCCTTGAAAAATACCCTCAGGGTTATGCCTACGGAAAATTTTCGCGAAAAAGCACAATAAACACTCCATGAAACATGAAATATGCAGCAACTTACCAGTAATTTTCAGACCCCAAAACGTTCGATTCCACCTTTCAATCCTCGTAAAGCACAAAAAACGACGGAAATTTCGCACGGATTTCGATTCCGAAAAATGTTTTCATCAACGACGCGTTTCGACGGTCAACAAAATTTTCACAAAACCGACCGAAAACCATGCAGGAAGGTTTTCAGAACTTCGGAGGCCACTTTTAACACGTTCAAACCGCCGAAAAACTTGGGAATTTCGTCTGGAAATAACGAAATTTCGTCGACTACAGGGAGACTTTTCAGTTTGTAGGTTTTGAATTGGAAAAATTCCGAAACGAAAAAAAGGGACAAAAATCCGAACGTAAGAAAAACGCTTATTTTACTCAAATATGGCGTCTTTTTCCTCGGTAGGGGTTGGAGAAAAAATATATTACGCAATGTTGCCTCAAAACCTTCAAAATATAAATCGAAATAAAAAAAATACTCTGAATATGTTTGCTTTTCGAAATATGTTGAAAAAATATCGATGAAGCGAATCTTGAATTTTTACGATAAAATAAATGATGTCAAAAACCAGAAGATCAAAGAACAACAGTTGGCAGCATCGTGACGTCATGTTGTCCAACTTCCATTTTCTCCGGTAAATACGAAGAATTTCATAAATCTAATAATTCAGTTTTTATTCATCTAATCATAATATTAGGTTGTCATGTTAGAATTTATTAGTCCATCATGTTTTTAGAATAAAATAAATAATCAGGTTCCTCAGAGTTCGCGAGGATTTTACAGGGTGTCCAACGGCCGGAGGAGTTCCAAAAACATCCACTAGGTGTCGCACGGTGCGATTTGAGCGATTTCCGCTCTTTACCCGTCCGCCCTTGGGATTTCAAACTGCGCAAAATCTGCTACAGTTAATTTTTCCTACGCAGCCCGAGAATAAC
Source organism: Apolygus lucorum (assembly GCA_009739505.2). Taxonomy (NCBI): domain Eukaryota; kingdom Metazoa; phylum Arthropoda; class Insecta; order Hemiptera; family Miridae; genus Apolygus; species Apolygus lucorum. The sequence continues at coordinate 354,873 of CM019175.2, forward strand.
TTCTTGTTGTGGCAAAACTATAACTATAGTTCCTACTTCTTCAATTTTTTGTCATTTTTTCAATGTTCTCTGGATCATTCCAGTTATTTATTAGGGTTTGAGTGTAACACAAATTCCCATAGATAGTCCACTTAGATCTTTGAATCTTTATAATATAAAGATACTATTGGCGTATCCTGTCTAGCTAGTGTAATGGTGTGTTTTCCTAGTGGAGGCCGACTTAAGGGTACAAGGAAATTTTCCCCGACAGTACAATTTCCCGTAAAACGTATGTACCGTTTTCTCGGGTTGTAATCAACCGATCACCTTGATTTTTTTCAAATATTGTCGAGCATCTTATGCTCTATAACTGGTGCAAAGGATAATTTCGTACAACGCTTGAGGAGAGAAAGGCGGATTTTTGAAAAAAAACATCAAAATCAGGGCTCTAACCCACCAAAACGGACCACATTTTCATCTTGTTGTCGGGAAAAATACGCCAATCCCTATGCACAGTTGGTGTATAAGATACTGACGTACAAGTAAAAAAAAAACGCACAAGGGGATAAGTCCAGTATAACTCAACAAAATGGAACACGAGTGCTAGAAAACGTGATTTTTCAGGAAACACGATTTTCTGAAATTAACCCTGTACTTCGCAATGTCTAATATACCATACGTGTTTTCTGAAGAGACGTTTTTTCAGTTTTATCTTTTTTTTTGGGGAGCCAAGGGTACACTGAAGAGGAAAAATTAAAACAAATCCTCACAGGAAAAGTACCAACATTTTTGATGATAAACTCGTTACGTCTTTGAATGAGACTGCTTAGTTGTATTGGTGTACATTCACGTTTACTGCTTAAAGACCAGAGTGAACACTGAGGGCTGAAGATATTAAAACACCGGATAACTTTTGACGAACAATTTTTAATGGCTGATCTGATTAATCACATATTAGACTGAATAAGATGGAAACCCTCCCCTACCACTACTAGGCAGTCCTACCAACTCACTATGAAGTATTGCGCCAGATTCGAACACAACAACACGCCCCTTCAATACTTCAATTGTACAAACATTAAAAAAGTTTAGACAAAATTTCACACTATATAGGTACGTAGGTTCCCAAGTTCAAAAGTATATCAATAACCAAATCTTGTCACATCAATTTTCATATCATAAAACATTATTACCTACTTTCATTTTTTTTTAAATTTCACTTTAGAAAATATCCAGTCTAAAATATTCGATCACAAAAAAATGTTCAACCGTATTACAAAATATTCAATCACGTTACAAAATTTTCAGTCTTATAAAATATTCAATCCCATTGCAAAATGTTCAGTCTTAAAAAAAAATATCTAATCACATTACAAAATGTTCAGTCATAAAATATACGATTACATTTCAAATTTGACAATAAAAAAACATTTTTAATTAATTTCAACAATGTTCATTTTCTTTCTGAAATATTCAAATTTATTTATGGCCAATCCTTTAGTGAGAATGTCAGCTATCTGTTCATCTGTCTGTAAGTATTTAATGACAACCTCACCAGAAGCTACTAAGTCCCTAATGAAATGATGGTGGATGTCTATATGCTTAGTGCGTTTTGTTTCAAGTGACTCTGCCATATTTATGGCTGATTTATTATCCTCGTACAAAAGCATAGGACCAGTTTTCAAATTCAAACTGTTTGAGAGTAATTGCTTTGTAAAAATGCACTCTGACAGACATAGCGACATAGCAATATATTCAGATTCAGAAGAGCTGCGAGACACAACTTGCTGCTTTTTAGATTTCCAAGTTATAGTGTTTTCATTCAATTTTATTAAAAAACCACTAATGCTCTTGCGATCAAGGGGATCCATCCCATAATCCGCATCAGAATAAGCACGAATAGTAAAATTGGAATCATTTGACTTTTTGTAGAGCAAACCAAAATGTTTTGTATAGTTTAGGTAGCGTAAAACATTCTTTAGGTACTTGAAATGTTCACCATCGAAATCATTTTGAAATCTTCCAAAATATGAGACCGAATATCCTAAATCAGGTCTAGTTCCCGTCATAATATACATCAAACTCCCTAACAGCTCTTTATAAGGAGCATTATTAAAACCAGAAGACTTTGGCAAATAGAGCTTTGGCAGAATTGGAATTTTAGAATGTTTGCTCTCAACCATCCCAAATTTTTCTATAACTTTTTCCATCAAGCCTTTCTGACTAAGAAAGAGACCATTTGGAGTTCTAGTGATCTCAATTCCAAGAAACTTAATATTGTTAGAATTCGATAGATCGTTCAATTTGAATTTTGATTCCAGTTGATTTTTAATTAGTTTCGCATCATTGAAATTTTTGGCAAAGACAATCATGTCATCTACCCAAATTAAAATATGAACAGAACATTTATTTTATAAACAAGGATCAACTTTACTCCTTACCAAACCCATTTTCAGTAACTGTTCATTAAGCGTGGTGTTCCAAGTTTTCGGCGCAGATTTCAGTCCATACAAGCTTTTCACCAGCTTGCACACGTGGCCAGTTGGAACATCTAAGCCCTTTGGTGGTTTCATAAATACAGGACGGTCGAGATACCCACAGAGGAAAGCTGCCTTGACATCATACTGGTAGAACTGTAGGTTCTTCTCCACAGCCATGGCCAAGAGGAGTCTTAAGGTGCTCATCCTTGCAACTGGAGCATACAGATCACTGCCACTGAGGTCGCTGGTGTCCTCCTGAAAACCTCTCGCCACCAGCCTGGCTCGCTTTATCAAGGAATCGTCACTCATCTTCTGTCTAAACACCCACTTTGAGTCTATAATTTTCTGATTCGTCGGCATAGGCACTATTTCCCATGTACCGTTGGATGCCATGTTGTCAAGTTCCTCTTGTATCGCCATTTTCCAGGTGAAATCCTTCAGTTTAGCAGCATCCTCATCTTCCGACTCCACGACTGACTTTTCAACGACATCCAGAACTCCGTGTTGTTCCAATTGAAGTTTCAATCTGAAAGACCAGTTAGAAAACCCGACTCCATTGAACTGCTTCATTCCCGGTGCCACGAGTAGCGCCGCCATTTCCGCGTACCGAACGAGAGTTATTCCGCGTTTCCGAGCAAAACTTCCGAGATTTTCCACTCAAATTTGCTCGCGCACTCCCGCAGGATAACTGGGCTCACAACCTAAAGACCAGAGTGAACACTGAGGGCTGAAGATATTAAAACACCGGATAACTTTTGACGAACAATTTTTAATGGCTGATCTGATTAATCACATATTAGACTGAATAAGATGGAAACCCTCCCCTACCACTACTAGGCAGTCCTACCAACTCACTATGAAGTATTGCGCCAGATTCGAACACAACAACACTGCTAAATCTAATTGGGATGAGCAGCAATTGGGAAGGTATAATAAGTATAACTAGCTAGAAATATACATCTTCCATTATTTTATTTTATGGATTCTTTTTTGCATTTTTTTTTTCTTCGAATTTTATTCAGTTTGGAATAGAACGAAATACATTTTATTCAATAACAATAATCATTCATCGGTGTACGTTGCATAGGTACTTACTTTACCACAAGTGTTGAAAATCTGTTCTAATTTCAACATTAACTAAATGTTGAAATTAGCAAAGATTTTCAACATTTTAGAAGCTTCTTCAATTCAACGTGTTTTGGAGGCGCTAAAGGGAGAAAATGTGAAGGAATCGCCATGGGTTACCTTTGCCAAGTACAGGGTTAAACAATGTTCATCTCATGACGTCATCATACGGTTTCCTGATGCTTCCAACTTGCTCCAAGGTGACTCGCTTTGATGAAAACAAAGAAAAAGAAGAAGCTAAATCTCTTGTTTCGTTGTTTACTCGTCTTTTTCTATGTTTATGTCTCGTTTTGTGCCGTGAATTCCGTTCGTTTTGTACTGTGCTGAATCGTCTTGAAAATGCCGCGATCGCAACAAATGCAGGGTATGGCGCCGGACTCTACTAGCGCAAACCCTGACACAGGTCAGTTTGCGTATTTATTTGACCCACTTCTCGTTCAAATTTTTTCATGATTTTTTTTTAATTGGTCCGTGATTATATGCACATTAATAAAAAATTATTTTTAAAAAATCGAATTTTTACTCGAAAAAATTTCCTTGTACCCTTAATTAAGAGTTGAAGACTCACCAAAACAATACGAACTAGTAATATTTCAGGGCACTTACTGTTTTTCGTGGTTCACCGGAATCTGTTGGTAGCAGTGGCGTTGGTAGCGTTGACTAGGTTTCCCTCTTGGGATAACCGAAAAATGTTACCTTCGTCTGAGTTATTCTGGTAAGTATGATTCTTTATTATTCTTGTATATTGTGTATAATTTGCTTTAATTCAATTTTAACTCTTTTTCTTGTTTCAGGTACTATGTGACTCAGCGAATAAGTGAATTTAAGTTACGTTATTTTCCAGGTGATTCTGCTTCTACTTCGATTAAGGTAAGTGTTTTCAGGTAAGTATTAAATTGAATTACTTTACTTTTGATTCTAATACGCTCCAGGAAAATGCTCAGGTAAGTATTCAATAATGGAACACCAATTTCAGAACAAAGGATAGAAAGTCTCTATTTGAATGAAAACAGACTTCAAAATATCAATAAAGTGGTAGAAACAAACAAATGACTTTAAAATCAAGTTACTAAATAAGAATGGTAAGTATTCTGGTCGGAGGTTCCTGATGGGACTAACCTCAAAGTGACCACGTGGAAATGTTCCGAAACATGAACATGAGATAACAAATGGAACGTCCTTTGGACAACGAGAACAAAAGAGACACCTAGAACCTAGGAGGAACAATATCAAAATTTGTACAAAATGACTTCTAAATTTCACTGTGATGGACTAGTTGAGAGAGAGAGAGTTCATTGGATGGTCCTTGGGATCGCGAGGGTCTTCCAGAATCGTCGTCAGAGTACTTCGGGAGGGCGAAATCGTGCACCGTAAGTCTCTAGCTATTTCGATGAAACTGCTTCCAATAAATCAAAAGTTCTTGGCTCTAAATTCACTGACTTGACTGTAAAACTGATTAACTTTCCTTACTACTGTGTCACCGGGCCTTGACTCGCCTCGAGACATTAACTCTAGGCAGGGGGGGAAAACTAGTATAAGTCAAAAAATGATCAAAATGAGTTAAGTCATTTATACATTCTTAAAGGTCTTTCCCACTTGCTGGTAAAAGTAGTTTAGGTCAAAATCAGTGTTGTAGCCAGAAAAACGCAGGGTTACCAACAGTATAAGTCAAATTAAGCCATGAGACGTTATGGTACTAAGAGGGTAGGTCAACTTAAACTATGAATACCGCCAAGTTACTCTTTAGTTTACCGTTCAAAATATTATATGTCAGGTTATACTAGTATGACCACAAACATTTGGTTGGAAGCCCTGACTTGAACTATTAGGGCAACACTGTTTGCTATTGTACTTTGCCCTTTTCTGTTGTTTACTGTTCGTGTTTCTGTTTTGACGTTTCGCCAAAATTCGTATTAAACAGTAAGTGGTACCTAAACCTGTGTGAAATGGGCCATAGACGCCCAGCCATAGATTTAAGGCGCGCCTAGACTAACCCGCAACACTTTCCAAGCCGCGCGGCCACATCATTCCCTTACAACAGAACTTCTTATTCGCCCAACTTCTCGAATCCATCAAAAAACGGATCTCCACTGAAATATTCTTAAAGGTCTGACATGAATGAAGCCTGTAGAACTATAGACAACCAGTTACAACGGTATTAATTCGTGCTTTCGACAAGATAGGTAATAGGTAGGTACAACAGTATGCAGAGTTGAATATACTGTTAAGTAAATTACTTTTTTATATCGAAATTCCCACCCACCATTTTTTAGTATAATGTTAAGGATATGTTACTTTAACATCCACCAGAGTTTGGAGGAATTTGAAGATGATCATTTTTTGTAAAGTGCGAAAGTGTTCAAAATTTCCACTGAAATCAGCTATCACCCAAAATCGGGCGTTCATAACTTTTCTCCTACTGATCCGGAATCAACCAAATTTCAGTATAATATCCACCAATTATATAAGAAACATATCCCATAATCTCGTGCATGTAGCTCAGTCGTAAGTACCCAGCCATAGATGATTTGTGCGAGAAAACGTGTGTTGCGGCATCAGAACAAGTGGCACACCAACTTCTTACATCCATTACTATTTTTAATCGAAATTCCCACCCACCATTTTTCAGTATAATGTTGATGATATGTTAGGTACTCTATCGTAATATTAGATGGAATATTAGTAATGCCACACTATTAGATGGAAACACCCTATCTCCTGATGAACTCAATAAGTAGGTAATTACCAAGGTTGTTAAATATTTTTGTCAATACCTACCAAACATTAATTAAGTATTGTTACTTTCCATTACTCACAATAGGTAATAATAATACTATCATTTTCACTCGTGTTCTGTAAACATATGTTTTGAATAAATTGCTCGGGCCTGTTTTTATACAATTTTTATAGATCAAGTCCCTGTCTGCTTCTAAACAAATACTGTGAATAATCAAGAAAAGTTTGATGTATGGAACTTTATTACAATCCTAGCTACTGTCTTGTTTCTTACTGTCTATATAAATGGTAAAAGAATAATCAATTCTGTGTTTGAATTGAATTTTATCTTCGAATTCAAGTGAAATTTCAGTAATTTAGGTACGATGATGAGTGGTTTTAGAAACATAAGTCAATTTTTCTTAAAGGTCGAAACAGTATAAGTCAAAAATTACAGCGAAAAAAAAAGTTATTGGAAAATGCACTAAATGCATCTTTGGTTCAACTATCAAATAGTAATTTAAAAGTAAAAAACCAAGGGTATCTGGAACAACAAGCAGGTAAGAAGAGTACAAACAGAACCATATTCAGGCCCACCACAAAAATGGCCTCCCCTGTAAAATTAGGCTTTTTGACTTATACTAGTTTTCCCGCCCCGCCTAGAACTGGTGTGTGTGGGCTCTAATACAACAAAGGGTGAGAGGTGCGAAGCTCCGTTCAAACACGACTGACGCCCCAAGATGGCGTAGCCTCGGCCGTTCCCTCCGTCACGTGACCTCCCCACTTTCCTCTATTCCGCAGTACAGGCCCGTCAGGTGCTGCTTCCTGTCGGCGCACTCACAAGTTCCACCTCCATGCCCTCCTCCTCGTATGGAAGGCTCTTCCTCGGGATCCCAGCTGGCGGCGCGGACACAGGTCTTTGTGACGACCCGTCACACTAGGCTATCAACCAAGTCATTACCCGGGGTAATCCGAGTGCTATCATCTCACATCTCTACACTCATTTTCATCTTTCAGCAAACCCATCATCAATCGAAAGCAGGCCTGAGTTTTGTATTACACACACTCATTTGTCATTTTTCTTGATCAATTTCAATACCTTTTGCAGTATTCTTCGTTCAATTTCGTGTCACTCCAAAACTTGGGATGTTTAACATTTCAAATATACGGTGGAAAAATGTTTAAAAACAACAAAACGAGTTTTGTCATACATTTTATTATTTCAATACACTGTTTTTTCCTTTTTCTTCAACATATTTATGAACTAAAAAATAAAGAAGTCAAACTAGAATATAACAGGTACGATTGCACCGAAAAGAAAGGAGGGATTTTCGTTAAAATAATACCGTAATTACGGGAATAATAAAGGTTACAAACGTGATGATTCGTGATATTTATAGACCTCATAAACCCCCTCGATGTGATACTCGAGACTTGAAAATCACCGTAGTCGAATCCTTACAAAAAGTACGAAATTGCCACTTGCCCATCTGGATGAGGGAATCGTTTCGAAAAATGGTTCCAGTTTGCATATTTTTAATACATTGGAAAATTTCCAATTTATTACATTTAATGTAAAAAAAAACCGTACTATTTAGATACCCAAAATGGTTACCCGTATTTCGAGAATTTATGAGAAAGTTTTGATAGTTGATGTTTCTGACTGAACTGTGAAGAGGAACAGCTGGTGAGGCTAAGGAACAATAGCCCAAAAAAAAGAGAAAAAAAAAATCATGTGATTTGAATGAAACTTGGTCTGTTCGGAGAAGCAGTCCGGAACCAGTTCAGAACCGAACCGGAACTGGAAAGGGGAGGGGATAGAGGGGTTTGGACTAGTGACGATTCGATGTACCTTTCGATGCGATATTCAACATCGAAATAATATCGAAAGAAAAAGATGTGACATTGAATAATATTCAATATCAGCGACAATGTCATATCTTTTTCTTTCAATATTATTAAACATTAGGTATGTTTTCACATTTAAAAAAAATCAATATCAGTGATATCGATAGAATTCTTTGCCAGCGCTACAATCCTGTGTGGATTTTGGCTTCCCGAACAACAGCCCTCCAAGCCGTTCGGTCTAAAGATGCAGTCCGCCAGTTGTTAATACCCATTCTTGACAGGTCCGCCGTCGTGTCATCAATCCACGATCTTCGCGGCCTTCCTCTTCTTCTTCGCCCCTCGAATCGGGCGTTCAAGATCTTCCGTGGCATTCTACTCTCGTCCATCCTGTTAACATGGCCAAGCCAGGATATTCTCCTTGCTTTGGCAAATCGGACGATGTCCTCCCCCTTCATCAGGCGTTCCAGTTCATTATTGGTTCGGATCCTCCAAACACCCGACTCGCATACTGGGCCAAAGATGCGGCGCATGATCTTCCGCTCAAATACTCTCAGGGCTTCGATGTCTGCTGTCTTGAGAATCCAGGACTCTGCACCATAGCATACAACTGGTCTCACTAGCGTTCGGTATAGAGTCATCTTCGTTTCTCTTGAAAGGAGGGAGGATTTAAACATTTTGACCAGGCTAAAATATGCCCTATTACCTGCCATGATTCGGTTCATAATCTCATTACTTACTTTGTTTTCATTATTAATTACGGCTCCAAGGTAAGTAAATCTATCCACTCCTTCAAAGTTGTAGGCACCAATCTGCAGGTCTCTAAGTGTTCTTTTGCTGTCATCAGCGGTTATCAGCATATATTTAGTCTTTTCCTCGTTTATATGCAGACCAGCTTCCCTACTATTCTTTTCTAGCTCAGAGAATACTTCCTTCAGTCTATTCACACTTCTACACATTATTGCTAAGTCGTCCGCATATCCTAGTATTTGACAGGACTTACTGGCTATTGTTCCTCTAGGTATCAATGTTGCCAATGCCTTATGTAGTGCGAGATTAAAAAGAACAGCCGAAATTGCATCGCCCTGTCTCACCCCATTTTCTACTTTAAATGACCTACTTAATCCATTACCCACAAGTATCTTGGAATTGGTTTCTTGTAGAGTCATCATTATCATGTTGGTTAGCTTCTGTGGGATCCGGAAACTTTGCAGAGCGCGTCCCAGCTGGTTCCTATTCACTCGATCAAAAGCCTGGCGATAGTCGATAAAGAGGAGATGAACATCTGTTCCCAGTTCATAGCATTTGTCTAGTGCTTGCCTTAGTACAAACATCTGATCTATAGTGCTCCTTCCAGATCGAAATCCACATTGGTATTCCAGCAGAACTTGTTCTGAATAAACTTTAAGCCGGCTCAAAAGTATGTTGGAGAGGATTTTATAAGCCACGTTCAGGAGAGTAATTCCTCTATAATTTTGGCATACAGACTTATCACCTTTCTTAAATATGGGAATGATGAGACCCGAGCTCCATTCATCTGGCATTCGCTCGTCTTGCCATATCATGCATATTAGGCGATGGATTCTTAGCATAAGCTCCGTACCCCCATGCTTAAATAGTTCGACAGGTATATTATCTTCGCCGGGAGCACGATTATTTTTAAGCAGGTTAATGGCGTCTGCAACATCAGTGAACGATGGTGGTTCCTGGTTGACTACTGCTTCCATTGGTTGCACGTCATCAACCGGCGTCTCTTGGATATTTTCTTCCCTTCTCGCATTGTATATATCCTCAAAGTGTTCCACCCATCTCTCCAGCACTTTGTCTGGCTCTCCAATCAATGTACCCTGCTTATTGGCATTGGTTGACCCTTGGTTGAAAACCCCTACGCATGAGCCGCACCGCCTGGTAAAATTTACGCTCCTCTCTACGTTCATTCAATAACCCCATATGCTCGATCCTTCCTTTAAGCCATTCCCTCTTCTTTTTACGACACAGCTTCGTGGCTTTTCGCCTGCTCAGCACATATGCCACTCTGTGGCTACGGATGTCTCTTTGCAGAAGCTTCGCTCGGGCAGTATTCTTCTCCTTAATAGCCCGGTCACATTCCTCGTCGAACCACTCCTCGTTTCTACTAGCTTTACACTCTCCAATAGTTTTTGATGCAGCTACTTCCAGAACATTCTTAATAGCATTCCATTCCTCGTTCACATCGTTCTTCTCAGCATTGGATATCGATAGAATATCGAAAGAAAAATACTGATTTTCATGATATCGAATAAGTTTTGCATTTAAAAAAAAAAAAAATATCAGTGATATTGATAGAATATCGAAAGAAAAATACTGATTTTCCTGATATCGAATGAGTTTTGCACCATTTTTCTATCAATCAAAGTGATATAGAAAGAAGTATACTGATTTCACTAATGTCGAATATGTTCTGCTTCTGTTTTTATCAATATAAGTGATATCGATAGAATATCGAAAGAAAAAAACTGATTTCACTGAGATTGCATATTTGTTTGCATCGTTTTTTTTTAATCAATCAGTCATCAGGATCAGTGAGGATCAATCAGTGATCAGGATAAATTATCGAAAGAAAAATATTGATTTCACTGATATCAAATATGTTTTTGCTTAATTTTTTTAAATCGATATCTGCTAACATAATCCCAGTTCAAATTAGAAGAAATATCCTTCAAAACCGATAATTTTTTTCTTCCAATATCAATATTTTTCTTTCAATATTCGATAATATCGTAAGAAAAATATCGATATAAATATCGATATCAATAAATATCGAATCGTCACTAGCTAGGACTCCTCCAGGCTTCTTCAAACCCCTCTGAACCGTTCAGGACTGCTTCCCTGAACAAACCTACTGATAACTCAAGGATCCGTAATCAACCCTGTGTGTGACATTCCTCCAGGCCGCCTGCAAGATACTACAGTTTGCAGTTTTGCGATTTTCGTGGCAGATCTGTGGAATGTCCCAGTTTCGATATCAGCCGATTATACCTGCCCATCCTTACCCAGGTAGGTTGAGACTGATTCCTCCGGGGCCATCGTCCCCTTGAACAGGTGTCTTCTCGGAAGACCACGAGGTCATCAACCCTAAAAGCCATAACTCACGAACGATTTTTCACCAATTTTACAGCGGGAAATTAATCTGGAACGTAAAGATGAAGAAGTGTGAAGTCCACGTGTCCATACAGCAGGTTTTCAAGGTCAACATCCCTCACCACTTCATAATACAATGAGGAAACGACCAATGAGGAATTTCACCGAATTCTGTTTGCATTTCTCCTGAATAGTTAATGGTGTGAGACAGATGAAAATCGGGTTGATTTCGGAAAATAAGCATACCCAGTGCATACAGTATGTTGGTATGGTATACTGAAAATCGAAAAAAACCAACAATAGCCATGTGGGTACTCTATGAGTTTGTAGGGACGAGTAGAACATGAATATGGACTCCTAACATCTTCAAAGCATACCCAGTGCATACAGTATGTTGGTATGGTATACTGAAAATCGAAAAAAACCAACAATAGCCATGTGGGTGCAATAAGAGTTTGTAGAGACGAGTAGATCGTGAATATGGACTCCTAACATCTTCAAAGCATACCCAGTGCATACAGTATGTTGGTATGGTAGGTATACTGAAAATCGAAAAAAAAAAACAACAATAGCCATGTGGGTGTTATATGAGTTTGTGGAGACGAGTAGATCGTGAATATGGACTCCTAACATCTTCAAAGCATACCCAGTGCATACAGTATGTTGGTATGGTAGGTATACTGAAAATCGAAAAAAAACAACAATAGCCATGTGGGTGTTATATGAGTTTGTGGAGACGAGTAGATCGTGAATATGGACTCCTAACATCTTCAAAGCATACCCAGTGCATACAGTATGTTGGTATGGTATACTGAAAATCGAAAAAAAACAACAATAGCCATGTGGGTACTCTATGGGTTTGTAGGGACGAGTAGATCGTGAATATGGACTCCTAACATCTTCAAAGCATACCCAGTGCATACAGTATGTTGGTATGGTATACTGAAAATCGAAAAAAACCAACAATAGCCATGTGGGTGCAATAAGAGTTTGTAGAGACGAGTAGATCGTGAATATGGACTCCTAACATCTTCAAAGCATACCCAGTGCATACAGTATGTTGGTATGGTAGGTATACTGAAAATCGAAAAAAAACAACAATAGCCATGTGGGTGTTATATGAGTTTGTGGAGACGAGTAGATCGTGAATATGGACTCCTAACATCTTCAAAGCATACCCAGTGCATACAGTATGTTGGTATGGTAGGTATACTGAAAATCGAAAAAAAAACAACAATAGCCATGTGGGTGTTATATGAGTTTGTGGAGACGAGTAGATCGTGAATATGGACTCCTAACATCTTCAAAGCATACCCAGTGCATACAGTATGTTGGTATGGTATACTGAAAATCGAAAAAAACCAACAATAGCCATGTGGGTGCTCTAAGAGTTTGTAGAGACGAGAAGATCGTGAATATGGACTCCTAACATCTTCAAAGCATACCCAGTGCATACAGTATGTTGGTATGGTATACTGAAAATCGAAAAAAACCAACAATAGCCATGTGGGTGCTCTAAGAGTTTGTAGAGACGAGTAGAACATGAATATGGACTCCTAACATCTTCAAAGCATACCCAGTGCATACAGTATGTTGGTATGGTATACTGAAAATAGAAAAAAACCAACAATAGCCATGTGGGTACTCTATGAGTTCGTAGAGACGAGTAGAACATGAATATGTACTCCTAACATCTTCAAAGCATACCCAGTGCATACAGTATGTTGGTATGGTATACTGAAAATCGAAAAAAACCAACAATAGCCATGTGGGTGCTCTAAGAGTTTGTAGAGACGAGTAGAACATGAATATGGACTCCTAACATCTTCAAAGCATACCCAGTGCATACAGTATGTTGGTATGGTATACTGAAAATAGAAAAAAAAACAACAATAGCCATGTGGGTACTCTATGAGTTCGTAGAGACGAGTAGAACATGAATATGTACTCCTAACATCTTCAAAGCATACCCAGTGCATACAGTATGTTGGTATGGTATACTGAAAATCGAAAAAAACCAACAATAGCCATGTGGGTGCTCTAAGAGTTTGTAGAGACGAGTAGATCGTGAATATGGACTCCTAACATCTTCAAAGCATACCCAGTTCATACAGTATGTTGGTATGGTAGGTATACTGAAGATCGAAAAAAACCAACAATAGCCATGTGGGTGCTCTATGAGTTTGTGGAGACGAGTAGATCGTGAATATGGACTCCTTACATCTTCAAAGCATACCCAGTGCATACAGTATGTTGGTATGGTATACTGAAAAAAAAAAAAAACAACAATAGCCATGTGGGTGGTCTAAGAGTTTGTAGAGACGAGTAGATCGTGAATATGAACTCCTAACATCTTCAAAGCATACCCAGTGCATACAGTATGTTGGTATGGTATACTGAAAATCGAAAAAAAACAACAATAGCCATGTGGGTGTTATATGAGTTTGTGGAGACGAGTAGATCGTGAATATGGACTCCTAACATCTTCAAAGCATACCCAGTGCATACAGTATGTTGGTATGGTATACTGAAAATCGAAAAAAACCAACAATAGCCATGTGGGTACTCTATGGGTTTGTAGGGACGAGTAGATCGTGAATATGGACTCCTTACATCTTCAAAGCATACCCAGTGCATACAGTATGTTGGTATGGTATACTGAAAAAAAAAAAAAAACAACAATAGCCATGTGGGTGGTCTAAGAGTTTGTAGAGACGAGTAGATCGTGAATATGAACTCCTAACATCTTCAAAGCATACCCAGTGCATACAGTATGTTGGTATGGTATACTGAAAATCGAAAAAAAACAACAATAGCCATGTGGGTGTTATATGAGTTTGTGGAGACGAGTAGATCGTGAATATGGACTCCTAACATCTTCAAAGCATACCCAGTGCATACAGTATGTTGGTATGGTATACTGAAAATCGAAAAAAAACAACAATAGCCATGTGGGTACTCTATGGGTTTGTAGGGACGAGTAGATCGTGAATATGGACTCCTAACATCTTCAAAGCATACCCAGTGCATACAGTATGTTGGTATGGTATACTGAAAATCGAAAAAAAAAACAACAATAGCCATGTGGGTGTTATATGAGTTTGTGGAGACGAATAGATCGTGAATATGGACTCCTAACATCTTCAAAGCATATCCAGTGCATACAGTATGTTGGTATGGTATACTGAAAATCGAAAAAAAAACAACAATAGCCATGTGGGTACTCTATGGGTTTGTAGGGACGAGTAGATCGTGAATATGGACTCCTAACATCTTCAAAGCATACCCAGTGCATACAGTATGTTGGTATGGTATACTGAAAATCGAAAAAAAACAACAATAGCCATGTGGGTGTTATATGAGTTTGTGGAGACGAGTAGATCGTGAATATGGACTCCTAACATCTTCAAAGCATACCCGGTGCATACAGTATGTTGGTATGCTATAGGTACTAAAAATCGAAAAACCGAGAAGCGTGTAAAATAACTTTCTAAAAGAAATTGCAACACCATTGTTCCTTTTCTTAACCATACCTTCAACTGAAAGATTTCTTTGAAAATTCGCTCATTAATTCATGCTGCATGAATGGACATTTAAAATTAAAATTCACAAGATAAGAGAGAAACTCGCTCGATGCTAGAATGCGCTCCACTCGAAGTTTTTTGCTGTTATTCTTCTTCAACTTAAGGCCCGATCACACAGGACGCGTTATAACGCGGCGCTCAGGGAACGCGCGTTCTCCCCGACGTTTGGCGATATAGCTACGCCACACACATCGCGTTATATCGCGCGTCATTTTGGCCTAGAACCCAGCATTGTGATAGTGTACTCCATAGTGTTCTCCTCTTTCTGTATCTTCTGACTTTCACATAAAGCTATGATAACTTCTAGTGATTCTAATGAGGAAGAAGCTCATCTTTTATTAGTTTTATTAGACGGCATTGGGTGCACCCAATCAATTAAAAGAGACAAGATTTTGGGGAATACCACCGTCTATGTCGGGAGCTGCGATCACATGAGGATCGTTTTGAACTTCTTGAATGAGAGCTTCTGAATCCTCACTCATCTTGAAATAAACTCCTCGAACAACGAGGATAACGCCCTCAGCGCGCGTTACTTTTGTAAATTTTTACAACCGGAACGCGTGACGTCGCGTTACTGAAAGTATCGCGGCGTCTTAACGCCGCGTGTGTGGCGGGGATGATGCAATTGCATTGCATACAACTGTAACGCCCTAACGCGACGTTACTCGAACGCCTAACGTCGCGTTATAACGCGTCCTGTGTGATCGGGCCTTATTTCTACTTCAGTTTAGCCCTCTTAAAAAGTTGGAAAAACCCCAAAAAATCGCTCGTGTGATAAGGCCTTAAAGCTGGATTCACATGGGATGGAAAGAACGTGGAAAGCAGAAAGACAGAACGGAATGTGACGGATGTGTGATGGCCGCCATTTTGTTAGAGCAATCACGCAGTAGGAATATCCATAGCGTTTATGTCTCTGCAGATGCGCTGGATGGGAAGACAGTTGAAGACTACAGGGGAAGAACGGGCTATCCGCCTTTTGGTGTCCGTACCTATCTGTACTTTTGGTTCTCTTAAAGAAAAAACATACAAGTCGTACGATAGCGAACACCGGAATGAATTTTTATTAATCTTCCAAAACTAGGGTAAACAAAAAACATTTGATGCACCATGCAACAATAAACTTCCAGTGTAGTGGATAATATTTTGGTACCCACTACACGATTCCCCTCCTCTTCTTTTTAGGAACCTGCTCCGCCACCATGTATGAAGGCTGGCTTCAAACGGTCGATGCTGACTGTTCTTGTCCCCTGAGGTGTTTGGAGCAGAAACACTTTTTCCCCAGCTTGCAGGACCTGGTATGGACCCTCATAGGGCGGTTTCAGCGCACCTCCTAACCCTGGAACTCTAACGAAGACATGTTCTGCCGTCTTCAGATCTTTGGGCACATAGATGTGGGGCTGTTGGCACCTTGTGTCTGGCATGCGGAGTTTCCCCATCTGCACCTTTAGCAATCGGGCGTATTCAGATGCACCCAAAGGATCTGCAGGTGGGCCTTCATAAAAATCTCCAGGCAGCCTTAAGGTTACACCATACACCAGCTCGGCGGAGGAAACACCAAAATCCTCATGGACGGTACTCCGTAACCCTAACATAATGGGTGCTAGACTCTCAACCCAGTCCCGTCTGTTTAGGCACTTTAGCCTCTCCTTTAGTGTTCGGTGCCACCTCTCAAGCAATCCATCCGCCTGTGGATGGTATGGCGTAGTTCTAATTCTTTTTGACCCGAGCCTTTCCAATAGACTAGCCATGAGTTGACTTTCAAATTGGGTTCCTTGATCAGTTGTGATGGTCAATGGTACGCCATATCGTGGCACCCATGCATCTCTGACTAAATTTGCAACAGTCTCGGCTCTGATGTCTGATATGGGGAACGCTTCAGGCCATCTAGAAAATCGATCGATGAATGTCAAACAATAACGTTTCCCCCAAACTGGTGGCAGTGGGCCTATAATGTCAATATGTATGTGGTCGAATTTAGACGCGGCCTGTGGGAATTTGGCGCATGGGCTCTTAGTATGCCTTACCACGTCGGGGTCACCACTTTGGTGTCCGTACCTATCTGTACTTTTGGTTCTCTTAAAGAAAAAACATACAAGTCGTACGATAGCGAACACCGGAATGAATTTTTATTAATCTTCCAAAACTAGGGTAAACAAAAAACATTTGATGCACCATGCAACAATAAACTTCCAGTGTAGTGGATAATATTTTGGTACCCACTACACGCCTTTTTCCTCAAAATCGAGTTAGGCGCTGCTCCATATGTATTTTTGGACGCCGAACACGGCCATCAGGTCAAAACAGCGAAAAAGTGGGTCTAAAGGCATCAAAACTGCAGGTGAGTGTTTCGTATGCAGGGAAAGAACGTGTTTATCCGAGCAGTACAGCGAAAGAACCCCCAATCAGAGTCTAGAATGTGATTCACAGGGCGTTTCCTGTGCTCCACAGTGTTCCTCCTGAGTACCTGTTGTTGTTCGCTCTGTGTTCGCGGACCTATTATCATTTTTCTTGTGTAAAGTACGTGCTTGTGAACTCGGTGGTAGTACATATTGTGGATTGGTTGGTGTTTTTTCTACCATTTTCATCGCTGGATGATACCCACCATGCGCTTCCTACAACTTTGTCCCGGAAACGAAAAATCACAGGTCGGCTTACGGATGTCAATAAAAAACTGAAGATTCAGTCACATTCAACTGGAAAAATACAATGATGTGAATCACTTGACGAAATTTTGTGAGCAGGGGGCAAAGGACTATTATGAGCAGCTACCGCACAAATAAGGAGTACCTTCCTACCAAAACCAGGAAAATTCGCCTGACATCAATTTTTGCTTCCTCACTACCGAAGGTAGGGAAGCTTTGTATTCGTGAAAGAAGTGAAAAAAAAAATGTCCTCCAAAATCAAAATTTCCACTTGTTTTTTGCGTTTTAGAGCTTCCCGAACAATTTTGGTTCCGTGTCTGTCTGTCTGTCGGTCTGTCTGTCTGTCTGTGGTCAATCCTTGTCCCGGGCAAAACTATACTAACCTGTGGTCCGATTTTGATGAAATTTTCAGGGATTGTGCGGGTTAGGTCCTAGACGGTCCCCTATAAATTTCAGCACCTTCGGATCAGCTGAGTGAGCTCCAAGGCCATTTTCTCTCCTGTTGAACGCAGGAAGCTGAAATTTGAGAGGCAGGGTCAATGGAGATTGCTGAAGGTGCCTGAGTGGTCACTGATCAGCTGAGTGAGCTCCAAGGCCATTTCCTCTCCTGTTTTTCGCCAACTGATTCTATACGTCCATGTTACAATGAGTGAGGAAGCTATACTGCCCACCCAACTTGGCAGACGTTTTTATTTTCACGTCACCTGATGTTAATTTTTTTTATTTTCAAGTTGCAAGTTTCCAGCGAGATGTATCAATAAAATCGCTTTTCCTGGAGCATTGTTTATTGTTTTCTGATGGAATACCCTGTTTATGATTTGACCGCAAAGGTGCCAACTCAACATTAACTCATTGTAGGAACGGTGGTTACTAGTTGAGGAAACAACTAGCAACATTTCTTGCATCATTCCCCTCATCGCGTATTAGAGATAGCCCGTTTTTCGCTGTTTTTTGGGACATTGGACACTTTGTACCGTTTTAACTTGAGTAAAACTTAATCTGGAGGTATTTCGACTATTTTATCACATGCACCAGTGTAACAGCTTCAGATTTTTTGATGGCTAACTATTGATTTTATTTTGTTTTTCGCATTCAACTTCATTTATCTCGAAAGTAGAAAATCAGCAGATAGCCCGTTCTTCCCCTGTAGTCTTCAGTTGAGAGTCAACCACGACCTGATGTTCGCGTCATCCATTCCATCCACCACTGAGACAGCCCATGTGAACACACTCTCCTCAATGGGGTTTTTCAGTCAATTTTTTTTTTTTTTTTTTTTTTTTTTCAAAAGAGTAAGGCTCAGGAATAACGGTAATCGGGTCTGTTCGTCGAGAAAATGTTTTTAAAAAATCAGAGAAGCTAAGGAAAGTTGAAGATTTGAATGGTGTGACGTAGCTAGCCAATCGTGACGTAGCTAGCCAACTGTCTCTGAAAAAAAGTATCCATGCACAGAAACCCTTGGAGGACCTCTTGGATACTACAAAATACTACTCACACACGCGCCCGGCGTAGTCCTTGCCTAGTGTGTGTGCATTTATAGCAGCCCGCCTTTTTCAAACGTGTGATCTCTTTAATTAGGGTGGAGTGGGGTAAATGTGGAAATGGGGCAAATGCGGAAATGGCTTTGAAAATGGCGCCATTTGAGCGCCTTGCCTCAGAAACCTTCTCAATGTGTACCCAGTTATGTTGGTAACCCTTACTTGTCGGAAAAGGCGGGCTCATTGGTCATAAAAAAGTGGAGGAGAAAAAATTAAATATAGCGTTCTGTTCGTATTGAAATGGGCTTTGTTTGCATTTACCCCATTAACGCAACTAAATGTTTTTATGGGAATATAGTTGGAATTCTTGACCGTTTTTTAAAAATAATATCGATGTGGAGGTTCTTGAGAATCGGTCGGGGAATGATAGAATTATTTACGCCAACGTTTCGTTCAATTTATTGAACATCTTCTACCTAACTTAATTCGTTCATTGTTTGTTGTATTAGGTAGCCCTGAAGATGTTCAATAAATTGAACGAAACGTTGGCGTAAATAATTCTATCATTCCCCGACCGATTCTCAAGAACCTCCACATCGATATGTTTTTATGGGATTCGCAGGCCGTTTCCGCATTTGCCCGGATTAGTGGGGCAAATGCGGAAGTCGGTCGGAATTTTAAAAAACACAGTTTGGACCATGAGAAGTAAATCTTTTGTACAATTTGAAGAGTGTATCGTAATCTACGTAAAATAAGCTACTCATTAAAAAAAAGTGAAAATAGCGTTTTCAAAGGAAAGTTACAGAGGATCAAAGTTGAACTATTGACATTTTGGGTCGCAATTGCCCCACTCCACCCTACCTAATATTTCTACCACATGTTATAGTATCATTGGGATTAAAGTTGTAGTATATAGGTTTTCAAGGGTGCTGAATCCAAATTTGAGGTCAAAAACCTGAATTTCCGACCCACCGAAATACCCCATTCCCCGACCTCCTCCACCACTTTTCTGTCAATTTTTTCAATTTTCAGCGTTCGCTCCACTCCATGTGAAACTCGCTCAACTCTAACAAGTGTGTTCAGGTTTTTGAAGTTGCAAATGAGGAATTAACTACCCTTAGGAATCCAAACAGAAAAAAAAAATCGTAACTTACCTGCCCTTTTACAACGTTTGGTGTATAAATTGACTGGGCTATAAATATTACCCTCAAATCAAAATAATTATTGTATTACGTTTCAATAAAATACGAGGGCACACAGGAGGAACGATCAGCGCCATTTTTCCAACCGCCAGAGTGAATTTATTGCGACGAATTCAACGGTGATTTTTGCTGTCTCCTCGAAATTTGAAATTTAATAGGTAGTTGAGGTGATGGCGGCATCAAAGGTGTTTCTTACTGCCACAAAGTGTTGGACAAGGTGGAACCAGGATTTTGAAGGTTTTGGTGCGATTCGGTCGTCGGTTGGAGGTTGAGACCAGAAAAATCTTGAACGAGCTGGAAAAATGGAACAAAAAAACCTAATAAATTGTCATGAAATGAGAGTAGGGAATTTGCCTTAAACTTTATTTTTTTAATATTAAATAAATTTTGCCTTAAATATTATTTATTTAATTATTTTTTTTTGGAAGAGGGTTCACAGATATGGAAGAAAACCATAGTGAACAGCTCGAAAACGCACTCAAAAAATTTAGAGAATTCAGGGAAGATGGAAATTTTAAATGTCGAGGCAATCTGTTCGTGGGGGTAGCCATGTTGTGACGTGACGAGTTGCCCCTTACGATAGCAGTGCTACCTCTGGAAGCGCACATGAAACTATTAGCTTACGTGAACGAACACAGGAGTGTACCACAAACTGTCAGAAAGAACCCAAACACGAAAGTGACTGAAAGAAGTAATTAAACACACACCTTTTCACAATACGATTCTCGATTTTCGCGGTGTTTTTTGACAGAGGTTTGTTTGCGCTTACCTTATTTTCGACCATTTTCTCTGCACATATTCACTAAACCAACACACAAAACTGGCACATTTCGAATAAATATGTAATTTTCCATTTGGTGACCATGCGGTTTTGTTTATAACCTCAAAATCGCAACCTACCAATAACCTCACCAAGTCTAGTAGAATTGTTGTTGCTTGTTAGTGCAATACATCCATGAACAGATAGTTCTCCATGGAGGAATAATGGATACGCTTTGACGTATGGATGCTATCCCTATTTATTTATTGTTATTTCTGGGAAATTAATCCCCATAATTTATTTATTAATATTTATTAAATTTTTACATATATTTATGTATTTTCTGTGCAACAGTGGTGGTTATTAGGGACTTTTTTAATATCACCTGTTGCCACTTTAATTTACTGGAAATCCAGCAACAATTCCTGGAAGCCATCTTGAGCTACTTCCCTTCTGTGAGCCCATGTGCTAGCATGTAAAAAACCAGCCATTTTTTCTACCTTTTTATAATCTAAAATTATCCAGTGAAATATTGATCATCAGTTAAAGTTTCTTTGTAAATTTAATTGAGTGAGTTCTCCTGCATCTTCTGGACTGATCACTGGTGGCACAACTCTACATCTATTCACCCAATTTCCACCTTGCAACTGGAATTGGAGGTTAGACTTGGAGGAGTGGACAAGCTGAACCCTCTTGGATATCCCTTTATACTTGGGATTACCATCATATCCTGCATTTGGAGTGCTGATCTGGGATCACCATCATATCCTGCATCTGGAGTGCTGAAGAATCTTGGGCTGGTGCTCTCTACCTTGGTGGTCAACCTCTGGAGGACTGGATTACCCTCACCCTGGATACAACTGCATCATCAAGGAAAAGGACATCTTACCCTCAGATAAGACTTGTAGATTTACCTTTTCTCTAATACCAACATTTGGTTTCTCTAGTTTTAAGTGGCCACTTTAGGGTTCTTACCAGTTGGGATAGGTACCTACCAAATTCCTGAACACTCTGAGCCATTGGACTTATATCAATAAACCGAGTACTGTTGATGCTTCATCAATATAGTTGTTTTCAATTAAACTACCTGACACCTTATTTTTCATCATTGTGAGTAGGTACTTCTATCATCATCTATCATAGTCCATCAATCTCATCTATCAATCCAATATCATCATTTTTTCTATCTTAGCATCATTAATCTTCATCATCAAATCAATCATTCATCAATTCAACTACCTACCACTGCTCTACCACATCCCTTCTGGAGGTGGTCCTTCGAGCTATCTTTGGCGATAGTATAGGTACTTGTAGTACTCCAAGCTACCAGTCTATACATTATCATTCAGGTTTCACTTGTTCAGGCATTTTCTTCTAGGGTAATTTTTTTTCCTTTGGGTACTCCTGGGAATCTAAAATTGAGGCAAATTCCCCGTTGAAAAATTTCAAACGTCGAAATATGAAATTTACCCGGTTGTCTTGAGGTCTATTCATTCCGCCGTAGAACGGGTTTGACGTGACGTAGGCCTGCGAGGGGGCCACGGCTCCACCCATTCCCATCATGTGGGGGGCGTGGCCTCCTATTTGAGCTCCTGGATGGGCTCCATTAGCCATCACTGGAAACTGCACCTGCTGAAAGAAGAAAATCAAAATTATTCAAAAAACGCTGCAAATTATTACACAATGGTTTATTATTTTTATATAGATCACTCGTCTGCAAAGCCACCAACCATCCAATATAAAGAGAAAAAAAAAAATAATAATAAAAAAAAATAATTTTAAAAAAATCAAAAAAAATCAAAAAAAAAATCAAAATTACCAAATATCGATTGCATTTCGGTTAGCTCTAATTTGAACCGAGATTAGGCCTCTTTTGCGATTCACACTCGTGTTTTGATTTATATATATATATATATATAAATATATAAACCCTTAAATTTTCGTAGGGAGCGAACGGTTTGTCCTACAGAGCTCCGCGTGGTCTCAAAAAATTCTAAAAATTCCATAGAATCTTAAATTGAAGGAAAAACAATACCTTTATATCGAAATTTTTTGAGTTAGGGCGTTTTCAAAATTTCAAAATTGATTTTGGAACCCTTTGGAGTGACCTACATCAACCAAAAGCTTCGGGGCACAACTAGACCCCAAATGGAGCCTACATACCAAATTTCATCAAAATCGGTCAATGCTAAGTGGCAAAAGTGCCGCGTACGGCGGACGGACGGCCAAATTTTTATTCGATTTTTGGATTCTACGTACCTTGAAACGTAAACCATCAAATTTTGAGGGGGTGTTAAAATTTTTTTTTTCTTGGTCGATTCCAAAGGTTCATTATTGAAAATAATAAACCAAAAGTAAAAACGCAGGAAACTATTAGTGACAGTTTTTTGCACCGCTCTACATAGCCGAATAGATGAACTATAACAATCAGCCACATATCGTAAACCAGGGTGAGAAAATGATAGTGAATGCTCTAGCTTTTTTCAGTTCTGCATCCTGGTGGCTGAGCAGTGGAAATATAGCTTTACATGACGGCATGTGGAGGGTGATTTTGCAATGTTGCAGAGCATGTCTAATAAATTTCAAACGAACGGTCGGTCCCAAGTAACTCTGGGTGGATTCATTCGATTCCATTTGTTGGGATGAAAAAGACACAAATTTTTCCAGATGATTTGAAGGTCGGGCAACAGCTTTGATCGCATAACGGGGTTTTGCAATTTTCTTAGCCAGAAAGCTGTCAATAATCTTGCTTTGGCGATAAACATGTGGGGAAATAACCTGAGCACCAAAGGAACTTGTAGTAAGCATAATATTCATTCAAGATTTAAGGGGATGGCTCTTTTTTTTTAAATTCAAAAAATGACCTAAGGTACAATCATGCATGTACCTTGGGTCAGCTATGATTGTACCTTAGGTCAGTGATTGTACCTTGAGTCATTCATGGAGTTTTCAATAAAATAATGCATTTTAAACTTGAAATTTTAATCGAAACATTCACTTCCTCGTCTTATAAACAGCAAGTCTTATAAACAAAATATCAGCCTTATTTTTTGATCATAAAAGGTAACAATGTAGGTAGGTAGAATTATATCAAGTTTTGGGTAACTTCAAAGTATCACAATCAAAGTATCACAATCTTCTCATCTTACCTGTAACAACGAGGTATCTTTCATTATTTGAGGTTGTGAAAAATTATCACTTCAGTAAAGGACGAAACTTCTTTCGAAAAACTAGGAACCACATATCGGCATTCAGCCTACCAGAAAACAAAGTGAACTAGAGAATAGGACTTTCAGTCCGATTAAGAAAAAAATGCTGGAAAATACTTGGAATGGCATACCTACCTATAGAAAAATGTAAATAGGTACATCAAGAAAATGTTGAAAAAATAATAAATCAACAAATTTGGAAAAAACTCCGTAGAAAATAAAAGAAACGTTTGAAAATAATCAAAAAGGTAGGTATGGCACCTAATTCAGAAAATTTAACTTCAAAACAAATTAATTCCTTCAAAGGAAACGGGGAATCTCATCTGGCCCCTTCGGCAGATGGAAGGATTGGGCAAGACCTTCTCGATGTCTCCAACCCTCACCTGAAATACGTCCTCCACATCTGGCCAAATTAAAAAATCTCGCTTTTTACGGGCAAATTTAACTGTCGTTTGTCCGTTGTCGTGAACACTTTTAACCACACCAACGTAAAATTTGGTCGCGTTGGCACAAATGAATCTCACTAGAACCCATTTTCCGAAGTTCCTAGGGTGGTTTTCGTGGTCCCAAGCACAAGCAGCTTCACGTTCTTCATCACTGGTATCTTGAATTTGTTGGGCGAACGTGTCAAAATCGATGTCGCTATCCGAGTCATGAAGTGATAAGTCACTTGAAGCATCAGAGGAACTAGAATCGTCTGCTAGAGCGTGGGAAGATGTCTTCGTTTTTTCTTTGACGAACAAGGGACGTCTAGCCTTTTCTGCTCCTGGTTTTGAGGGTTCTCTCGGTTTTTTGGCTTTTCTTGCTCTGGCAGCATCCTCAAGTTCGTTCTTTACTGGGGTATCAGTTAAAACCCTCGATTTGCCAAGTGGGCGTCCTCCTCTCTTCCTTTTAGGATCACGCTTAGTTTGAGGAAGCGGTCGTATTTCAGAGGGGCTACACAACACAAGATAATCCACAAGATCTTGTTCTTCAGCCTTACTAAACACTAGGCGGTATCCACAGTTGTTCTGATAATTGAATGGCCCGTTACCTTCTTTCCTTTTCAAGTGTCGCCTCAAAGTTTCGAAAATCAGACCATGATTTACTGCCGCAGATCTCACTGAGGCACCTGCTTCAACCTCTGCTATGGCCTCAGCCAAAGAATCTGATGAAACAGGTGACCGTTTCTCGCCAGCAGCACTTCGAGGCATCTGAATTTAAAGAAAATTCATCATTAGTTGGGTGACCTAAGGTACAAGCAAAAAATGACTCATGGTACACGTCAAGACAAACTCAAGAATAACATCCAGTGATGAAATACTGAACATGAATTGGCCCAAAAGCGAAATACCATCGGCTCTACTGATTATTCTACATCACTTTGCAAAAAAAAAATTTGGAAAATAACACTTACCGTTCTCTCAGGATCATGAAATGTGCGGCAGCAAAATATTTCGTATCGGCAACAAAAACTTCTACAATTTTTATCACTTCCTAATCGTTATCAGTGAAGGAAGCCGTGTTGCCCCTTAGTTTGTTTCCATGGAGGAAGTAGTTTTCGAGGGTTGGCACATTTTAGATGGCTGTCTTTCCCGCCGATTTCAAAAATGACTCGAGGTACATGCGACTCAAGGTACACGACCTTACCCTACTAATCACTGCCGTCTATGCAGAATTTTTACACGTAAAACATTGAATAACTGGAAAAAATAATCATTTTCAAAGAGAAATTTATGAAAATATCCGCTAGGAAGCGCTCAGTTCTGGGCCTCAAATGGTCCTTGGATTAGGTTATGTTTTTCCCCTAGATATCTAACCACAGTCTTTCCTGGTCTACGCGGAAGTTGTACCTACACGTTCTGAACCTCTAGTAATCAATCCTCTTGCCTTTTAACTCTAATTGGACCATGGTATCACTAGTGTCACAAAAAACATCTCAGGATCACAGCAGGAACATCTCTCTCTCTCTCCAAAGCTGTCCCAAGGTGTCACTGGAGTAACCGAAATGAAATTGCAATTCAGTAGACAGCAGAAAGTTTTGTGTGTTATAGGAAGTCTCGAAGTTGAGTTAACCCTAATTGGACCATGGTGTCACTAGTGTCACCAAAATATCTCAGGAACTCTACAGCTATCCCAAGGTGTCACCTGAATAACCGGGATTAAATTGAATTTAAAAACTAATGGTCAGATCCAAATTGTTTGCACCTTATTTTTTTGTAAGTTCAAAAAAGTCAAAAACGTCTGCCAAGTGGGTGTGGCACATAGCTTCCTCGTATCCATAACCCGATTGTATAGATAATCCGATGCATAGTAGTTGATCTCAAAACATCAAAACAAGTTAATCTGTAACATCCCTGAAAATTTCATTGAAATCGGATGGAAAATGTACAAGTTATGGCCGTTGCAAGGAATTCACGTTTGCGCATGCGCAGTCGCTTCTATCAGTCCGGGAATGATGATTTTCATAGGGGACCGTCTACACACCAACCCGCACAATCCCTGAAAATTTCATAGAAATCGGACAATAACTTACAGGATTACAAGGATTTCATGACAGACACACTGACACACAGACAGACAGACACGGAACCATAATTGTTCAGAAAGTCTAAAACGCAAAACGCGAGTGAAAATTTTGATTTTGGAGAACTTTTTTTTTCATCCTTGAAAAGTGAAAACAAAGCTTCCGCTACCTTGGTAGATTCGGAAGGAAAATGATGTTATCCAGGATTAAATTGAATTAAATTCAAATTTTGAATTTCGAATTAATTTTTGAATTTTTGAATTAATCGAAATTAAATTTCGATTGAATTTTTAAATTTTAAAAACTGAAGGTCAGATCTAAATTTTTTGAAACTTTTTTTTGTAAGTTATCGAAAGTCAAAAAATTATGTTATGACAATGATTTTGAAAAAAAAAAACAATTTTTTTCAACGATTTTTTTTTGGAAATTGTTATAATTTTTTTCGAGACTTCCAATGACCCACAAAAAATATTCTGCTGCCCATTTAGTTTTAAATTTCAATTCAATTCTGGTTACTCCGGCGACACTTCAGCTGTGGAGTTCCTGAGATGTTTTCGGTGACACCAGTGACACGATGGTCCAATTAGGGTTAAGTATGAGAAAAAGTCTGAAAAAGTCGGAGAAAAAAATTTCAAAATTTTTTTCATAACAATAACTTTTTGGTGACACCTTGGTAAAGCTGTGGGATTCCTAAGTTGTTTTCGGTGACACTAGTGACACCATGGTCCAATTGGGGTTAAGTATGACAAAAATGTCTGAAAAAGTCGGAGAAAAAATTTTCAAAATTTTTGTCATAACATAATTTTTTAACTTTTAATAACTTACAAAAAAATGGTTCAAAAAAATTCGGCCTTGTCCATTAATTTTTGACTTGCCATTCAAATCTAGTTAATTTGGTGACACCTTGGTATAGCTGTGGGATTCGTAAGTTGTTTTCGGTGACACTAGTGACACCATGGTGCAATTATGGTTAATGTAGATAAGGTGTATTTACATCGAGGAAGTTTTGTACTTACTTGAAAGTTAGGTTGGAAAGACGGAACGCCCTGATGATACACGCCAGAATGAGGTACTAGAACAAAAGAAAATCATACGTCAACAAATTTCATGGCGGAAATACACTACGATTACACAGATGATTTCCTCATCGTACAGCTGATTTGATTTCTCCCCAATCACTTCCAGAACCTGAGAGTTGTTAGACAAAAAATACTCAACTTGTCTACCCCAATACCCACAGTGTGGGTTCCACGCGTACATTAAATTTATTAATTTTTTTCGATTTTCAGTATACCACACCAACATATTGTATCCGCAGGGTAAGTTTTGAAAATGTTAGGAGTCTCTCAAAAACTCGTACCTATTGGAACTTTTTCTCCAAGTCCTCAAACCTCAAATGCCTATTATTTAGATATTTTCTGTCTAGGTATTCAAAAAAACTACGGAATCAGAAGACGTTCATTGCACTAGCAAAACTTAACTTTTTTTTTTTTAATTGAAATTAACAAATCGAGAAATATACCAAATGATAAAATTTAAACATATGTTAATGCCGGCAATAGTGGAGTAGATATTCCACAGAGTCTATATTCATGTTCTACCCGTCTCCACGAACACATTGAGTAACCACAATGCTATAGTTGATTGATTATGTTTTTGGCTTGGAAGAATTAAAGCTATTTTATGTACTTCATACCTTTTCGAACAATTTTTAATTTCTAGATTGGTAACTCTATCATTAATTATTCGATGATTCCAAACATACCGTATTAAATTACCATGATTAAAACAGCAATTTCTAATGAAAATGGTACACAGTGGAAACTTGGTGTTAGGTGAAAAAGAAAATATATTTTAAATTTGAGTTCATGCAAGTTAAACGAGAAAAACTAGAGTGCAAGATTTTCGGAATCCGCAACATGGTAACGAAGAGAACATCTTGTTAATAACAATAACTTGAATTATTAAGAATAACGGAGGCGCGATATCTCTTCCAATAATTTCCACAAAACGTTGCGATAGTTTATTAGATTATCTTCAAAAATTATCTGATTTCAAGATTCTGAGTGAAGATATTTGTGGATTATCTTTGAAAATGATTAAAAGAGGGCAAAATGGAGTCTAATGGAGTATTACCAAATTCAGCACACTAACATGAACGGAAGATTGTGAGGGAAGCCAAGGCCCACCCAGGGCTGTAGAGCTACGTAAAGAAGAAGAAGAAGAAGAACATGAACGGTGGAGTCTTCATCACTCACACTGCTGATCTTGGATGGTAAAAGTTGGATTTCAAAAACCAACAAGTCACTTTTTAGCACGGATAAAAGTAGTATTATTTTTTATTTGTTAAATTGTTAATATTTGTTTCTCAATCGTTTCCTATATAAAGTAGATATAGTTTGTAGACCGCATTAATTATGAATATTAGTTATTGTTATAATTTCGTAAAATGCATTGGGCTTAATTTCAGGGTTCGATTCTACAAGGTATTTCCAACAAAAATGTCTTTGAGCAATTTTGTATTGACCTCTTATATTTTCAAGTTTTTTTTTTAATTTAAAGATTTATTCGTGTTTCCGACCTTACGTCATTAAAACTGGCACAACTCCTATTACTTACCAAATAAATTGAAATTTTAGGATATCGTTGGAAAGAGCATTAAATTTCCAAGCCTTCTAGGGCAAAATCAAAATCGTTTAGCAATAAAACATTTTCAAAAAATCAAGTCAAAAAGAAATTTTAATTTTTTCTCGAAACTTGACGTTTTTTTAAATTTTAATAGAAGTTTTCACTCTGGGTGCTCTTCAGAAAGAGCGTGCTTCACATTGGAAGAGTAAAATTTACTCTACTGTATTTAAATGCTGAGTACAACATTTACTCTACTGTATTTAATACAATTTTAATGCCTAAAAACGAGTGTTTTACAAGAAAATTGAATGTATTACGCTACATCTCAAGATGACGAGTTAGGCGTCATTTCCTTTGTAATTTTTCAAGGAAAATCAAATGGTGATATTTCGGAGTAACCGCTCAAGCACTACGAAGTGTAGACACCCTGTATAATAAATGAATAAGTTATATTTTTCAGAAGAATGTATTAGAGAGAAGCCACAGCGCCACTCTCTGATGCCATAAGGAGTGGCAGAACTGTGGATGTTGCCCAGTACGAAGAGGGTGTGGTGTCAAATTTGCGAGAAGTGGCAGCACAGCGAAAAACCACTGAGCTTGCAGCCAGCGAGCAGCTTTTGACATGGCGCGGGGTGTGGTGCGGGAAAAGTGCCACGGAGTTGCGCGAGTTGGGCATCTCGGTAGGCGTACTCCGTGGTATCACCACCTGTGTCCTGCTCGGCTCGTATTTGAACTGGTGGTCGTTTTATAGAGGCACTTCCCTTCATCCTTCTCTCCCACCCCCACCTTCATCATGTTCCCTCATCCCTAGGGCCAGCTTCAGGTGAGTCCTGGGCGTCCTCCCCATTATATTTGATTTATTTATTTATTTTCATTTATGGCGTGCCCCCTCCGTCACAAAAGACATTTTGTCTTTGAGGGAAGTTTATTTAAAAAAAAAAAAAAAAAAAGCAACAGAGGACCATTCGGAGGGCTAGGGAGGCATCACAATGGCTCAGCGTCCTCCCACTTGCAGCAGACAACTTCGACTTGTCTTCCCAATTCAGTGACGCAGTAGACATTCGGTACGGCTGGGAACCAAGAGGGTTGCCAGTATGGTGCGACGGATGCGGGAGTCCCACGGATATGAACCACGCCCTCAATGAGGAATTTCACCATGAACTGGAGTCCTTATCCACCAATATTCCTTCTACAATGTTCAATAAAGTGTTTTTCTCTCTCACAGTAACTCCATCTAAAGTAGGATTTCACCTATCTAACGCGGGTTAAAACAACAATAATAATAATAATAGTCTTTATTGCATCATAAATTAAATTATAGCAACACGTCATAAATAGTCAATAATAAATTATAAATAAATTATAAATATGATAAATTCTGAATATAATAATAACAAAATATGGAGAAAATTCAACAATTTATGGTCAGGCAGTTGGACAGGTTGTTCTACATAATTCAAAAAAGTCTTCAACACAATAAATTGCTGGTTTTAGGCATACTAGTTTCATAGCACTTTTGAATTTTTTTTATTGGGAGCAACTTGTACGTGTCTGGTATAGCATTGTACAGCTTGGTGCCCGCGAAGTCTATGTTGAATTTTTGTGTCGAGGTTAATCTGCATCGGTCGACTTTCAGCAGATCGCGTGTTTTATCCAGACCTACTGTTTTGGATGCAGTTTGTGTCCGAGATAATTATTGTGTGATAATTGAATGATGAGAATGAAAAGATAAAGTTAAGAACTCGAAGGACCACCCCTATTAGGGGAACTGACTCTAGCTAGGTGAACTACCTACCTAAAGTATTGTGTGGTGCTTAGGGTGAGTCAAAAGAAGACACAAATTGTTAAATTGATGAAACATCAACGGAAATGCTCTGTTTATTAGTTTGCTTGCAGTGGTTCAGTGTCAATAAATGCTTTAGATCCTACTGGTGGCCACCTAGGTATAAGTAAATGCCTTAAATTCACAATTCCTATTGCTGAACTTAACCTAGGCTTATCTGCTTTTGAAGATGAAGTCCAGGTTCCTCCAGTCCAAGGTAGTGCCACTGATGGGGGAGATCCAAGGTGCCAGGTTGGAGATTCAAGGTGCCAGGTTGGAGATCCAAGATGGGATCCTCAGTATCAGTACTTCCACAATCCAAGGGGAGAAGGAGGTACAGGTAGCTCCAGTAGCCCAAGACTCCAGTTAGGTACTTCAGTGAGGTGAACACTCCACTGCTCCAAGATGCTTACTCCCAAGTTTCAATTCCAACTTTCTGGTAGAAACAGCATTCCTTCTTGGTAGAAAACAGTGCTCTTTGAGGCTTCTGGGAGGCTTGATTCACCAGTAACAGTTTTCTAGGGACCAGATATCAGGCACACACAGGCTACTTCCCATGAGGTTTAGAAATGTCAGAAATATCACTGGACACTGGGCAATTTTGTTGAAAATACTAATTTGGATCCAAAGAATGCAAATTTAAAACAACTAGATGATGGATGGCACTTGGTACAAGAGATACAAATGGATAAAGTTGGTTGGCAAGCAGAACAAGATATACAAAAAGAAAGATGGCAGATAGATGATTATTCAAGGAGGCTTTGAGTAGAACTGATCATAAAAAATGTCTGACTCCTATTCCAACAGGTGAGGGGCTCAAAATGGCAGATATAGTACCCACACCAAATACAAAGTTGGCTGTTAGCCTCAAAAATAATTTGTGGATATCACAAAAAATACTTAGTAATTTTGGTAATTATTGTTTTTACCAAATTAAAACAATAATGATAATAATATGAAACAAAAAATGTATGGATATTAAGTTACATCCATACGCCATGGAGGAAGGCCTCAAGAACTATAACTTTACATCCATGAACCCATGGAGGAAGGGCCCATTATCAACCAGGCCATTGAAACTAGTATGAATAAGCCAACAGCAGGAACAGTGATTGCTGTTACTATTATTATGCAGAGATTGATGTTACTGGTAGAGAAATGTGGAAAAAATACGAAAAAATATGAGTTTGATTTGAAGTTAAGTGCTAATAGTTTGATGTGTTTGGATAGAAAAGTGAAGTTGAAGGAATTTAACTGGTCGAAAATAGGTAAGCACAAACATCGCGTTTTCGCGTATTATATCCGTGTTCCGCAGCAGCATACCTATTTCGATGACTATGTACCTCCGTCAGGCTTTCAACAATGTACTTTGCTCGGACTGTCAGAATTCGGTGTTCTGGAAACAGGGGTTTGCATGACTCTCTCCGTCCTCTGCCACTCAGGATTCGGATGGCCGTTTTTTGGAGCCGGAAGATTTCATCAGTCTGCTGTGAGCCCCCCCACAAGAGAATACCGTACGAGAGACGCGAGTCGAAATATGCAAAATACACGCTACGAAGAACCCGTAACGACACCGTGCATTTAAGTTTTCGAAGGAGGAAATTAGTGTTTGGGTTTCCTAATTTTACGCCACTTTCCTACCTACCTACTTAGTTTTTTTTCACTTGTTTACTTTCAACCAACCTGTTGTTGTTATCCATGTTGATGATCATATTAACTTCGTTGTTGCTTGTTTTTCTTGTTACCTTCACTCTTTTCACCCACTAATTGCACGTATTTTGATGAAACCAACTCACTTTCTACTTAGATTCACGAAACTCAACCGGCAAAATATATTTACGAACTCTTGATAACAGAATAGTTCCCTGGTAAATTCAAGGACGGCCATTGTCGTCGTGTCTTGTAGCTTTGATTGTGCCAACCAATCAAATCGCATCATTTGAAAGGCACCCAGGGTTACCACCATAAAGTAATTTAATCTTCTGGTATCCTGCTTTATTCATACTTAATTGTTACAGTTATTTAAAGCCAGGTTGATCCCCATAATTCATAAATTCCCTAATCAACTAAGTTGGAATTGTGGATGCCATGCAAATGTCTCTAAACTGCTGGAATCAACTGAACACACCACTTCATGGATCAAGAGAGCTACAGAATCACAAGGATACATGAATTTTCTGGTGCTGCCAATGCACTCTGGCGGATTGTCTGCATTCTACTCCCCCCTGAAGCAGACCTGTTGAGTTCTATTCCAACCTCAAGCAAGAACAGTTTAAAAGTGTGCCTATCAACCGCCATTGACGCTCCTGTTGGTCAAATCCTTTAATATCAGGTCAATCTGTGAGCATCCACTCGAAATTCACCTGTATATCTTCAGTGATAGCTTTGTGCGCGCCGGTAAAGTGCTTTTCCCCTCGAAATTACGCGTATTTCCGCGAATTTCTCACTCAGGGAGTCAGCCATCAACCACCTGCTCACCACCTGTTTGCAGCTACCTACCTACAAGGATTCCTGGCCAGGATCCATCCCATTGGAACACCAAATATCAAGGTACCACACTTGATTTCACTCCCTAGAGTTATTTGTATGTGCATTTCACACTCCAACTTTACCTGCTTGCCCCTGCAAGCTTCCAGTAGTAGGTACCTACCTAACACTTTAAGTATCACCTGTGGTGGTACTTCCTGCTATTGTATCAACCAATTCATCACATTTCATTCATCAACCTTTCTTTCTCTAGGAAATAGTGTGTATCTTGGGTGTAGTCTTGGTGAGTTGAGTTCACACAACCCCCCTCCATTCTCTTCTGCACTGACCAGACTCACAACTCCATCAACCATTGCATTTCCCCATATCTCAAAATTCTTTAGCACTCATCATTCCTGAAAGTGTATTCAGTGTTCTACACTAATATCAAACAATTAGTTTGGGATAACTTTGACTTGAGGGCCGTTAAATGAGCATTCCACGACAGATTTTCTTGTACACTCACACCCAGCAGAGTGGCGGTCTGGGGTTCGGGACTACGTAGTGACAGTTCAAGTCGCTGAGTTTTCTTGACATTTAGGCTTAATTTATTCGCAACACACCACTCCACCATTCTTGACTCGACAATTTTTAGGTTTTCCAGTTTCTCAATTGAGGTTCTGCCTGATATGCAGGCTGTAGTGTCATCTGCATATTAAAAAAAATTAATTGGTTGCCTGTAAAGTCGGTATACGGGCGAAAGTTTTATTACGTGACAACGACTTTGAGTGGAAAAATAATTTTAACCCATTCAACGC
Source organism: Apolygus lucorum (assembly GCA_009739505.2). Taxonomy (NCBI): domain Eukaryota; kingdom Metazoa; phylum Arthropoda; class Insecta; order Hemiptera; family Miridae; genus Apolygus; species Apolygus lucorum. The sequence goes on from CM019175.2 coordinate 389,249, forward strand.
CACCAGACTCACTTGAGTCCAGCAGCTGGCGACCCCTGTGGCCCCAATAATCGATTCTCTCCATTTTTGATATGTTGTAGCAGGTTGGCCAACGGTCAAGAATATATATAGTGGTAAGGGGGGTTAAAAGGTATTTTTCTCGATTTATCGGCAACACTGTGCGGACTCACTTGAGTCCAGGAGCCACTGGCTTCCTTCTGAGTATGCAATCACGCAACACTCACTCCGATGGGGAACCCAGTGGCTCCTGGACTCAAGTGAGTTAGAGCTCTGCAATCTCAGAAATCCCTCTAAATTGCGTCAAATATTATTTGAAACTCACTTCACAGCAAACCTGCTTTCATTTTGAATACTGGTGAGCGCCGAGATAATAATGATATTGAATGGAAAAAAATTAAAAAATATTTATTGTACAAATTGAACTTAGGAGGTAGATAGGTAAGTACCTAATTATTTACGGCACAAATTGGGCAAGTAATGCAGAATAATATATACAAAATTTTACAAATGGTCTGGAATATCCATCAACTCGTGGAAGATTTTGAAGCAATCCAGGCAAAACCCAGGGTTCCCAGGGCAGCCCTCACACACCATCGTGGTTCTAGAGCTCAATCCGAGGCCTGAACACCTCTTGCACACCTGCAACTGACGTATCTGATTCAAGCTCATCATCAAGGTCAGAGTCCAACCCAAATACGAGGTGATGTAATTCATCATTTGAAACGTCATCTATCAGCACTTTCTGGCCACTGCTCATTCGTTTCATCACATCTGCAACTGGATTAGAAAGAACGAGTCGCGTGACAGTGTGAAGTAAAAACGAAAATATTACCTAAAAATTAGGTAGGACCTATCTTGCAACCAAGAGAGGGTTCGAAATGTTGAAAAAAAAGTGCACATACTTTTCTCAATGCGAGAGACTTTTGGTCTCTTTTTGGAAGCTCGGCCGTTCTGGGAGACTTTGGGTCGCTTTCGATTTGGGACGTCAACGACTTCGGGATCATCAGGATTGGGTGTGGATGATGATAATATTCGTAACTAACTAAATTGAGTATAGGCTCCTCTTGAAGTCGATGCAAATCATGATAATACTACTTGGAAAATTGCTAGACAATGGGGGAACACAGCAAGTAGGTAGGTGGTAGTGCTAAACCTCCCTAAAACATGATAATTCGGGAGGTTTATCAACCAGTAACAAACTGTAAGTCCGCCAGACAGAACATTTTCTTACTTTATTGATAATAGCAATAATAAAACATAAAAAATACTTACAATCCATAATTTTGCGTTGTCAAAATGTCAAACTGGAGTCACAACCGAAATGAGCGAATATAACCTTGCACATTACTTCGAACCTCTAGCTAACATGTGTCCAGCATAGAAGACCTCTCTAAGAACGGAGAAAAACACACACATTGCTGTTTGGGTTGAACTTCAGCCCGTGGGGGTCGAACAAAGACGATGGTATTTTGGAAAAAGGGCCGGACTCAAGTGAGGCCAGTGGCCACCAGCTACCCCCTACGGATTCGGCGGTGGCGTTGAATGGGTTAATGTTAATATTCATTCGTATAGTAGGAAGAAGGATAATATTATTATTATAATAAAAAATTGTATGCAGGCGCCTAAATAGAAGCGCAAGACATGAACCGGTGTGTATGCCTATCTCTCTCGCTCTGTCTCTCTCGCTCTTAGGCGGAAGAGAGAAAGAGCGAGAGAAGTGAAAGGGACGCGTGCCTCTCACTCGCTCTCATTGTGAGCGCATAACGTGAGCGGAGCGTTTCTTGAAGTGTCACCCGGCTTTCTTGAAGTGTCACCCGGCAAACCAATTAATAAGACGTTGTCACGTCAATATTTCGGAGGAGTCGTTGGCTATGTATCGAGGCAGATCATTTATATAGATGTTGAATGTTTTAACATGTCATGTTATATACGATAAACTAACCTTGAAACGCCGGTTGAACAGGAGGAGCTTTCGCGTAGAGAGCGAGGATCGAGTCGGTCGTCATCTTCCCGCCAGAGGTCAGGCCAGTCGCCGGGACGTCCGTCTGGTTGAAGAAGGAGTCTTCCTCTTCCGACCTGAAACCCGAGGGAGGGGCCTCCTCACTGCACCGTCCGTCAAGGCGTAACAGAACGGAACATGAACGGACAGGAAAGGGATCCGGGAGAGGACATCAAGAAGGAACGAGCGTGGAGTTGAAGAAAGGAAAAAAACAAAATAAAAAGAAAATGGTAAAAAAAATATAACAAAAGACAAAATGAAAGAAATTGAATGTTATTTTTAAAATAAATCCCAATTGTTCGAAAAACTTGTCGAGACACAAAACATCTTCAGAGACTCGATTTCACCTTCGATAGTTCGAGAAAGGAGGACGAAATCATCAAAATTACTTGGCTTACTCGAGAGACATGACATCTTGAGAGCCATCCTGTGTGGTTTAAGGAGTACTTTTTTGGGGAAGCCACATCTGTTGACTTGTGAGGTCATCGATTTGCTGAACGGAGATCGTTACGCTGCACTGATTGGCTACTACAAAGCAGCGTGGTCCTACGGAAGACTACTAGTAGCGGAGTTTAATGGTTGCAACCATTTGTGAATAATAAGCGTTCTCAGGAAATATTTTGTATATACCGTCATTGCATTGTTTATTAATTTTTAAGAAATATTTTAAAAAATCTAACAGTTGCCTGTAATGGTCCTCATTGAATACAATAAAAAATGCATGCTTATAAAAGTATAAAAATATAAAGTATAAAGTCGAATATTTAAACATACTAGGTAATTGAATTTTAGAACAATGATTGAACTTGTAAGCAATGCACTTGAGTTATGACGGATAAAAGTTGTAATAATAATTTATTAAAATAATAACATTGATAATTTATATACATAATTTTGGTTTTCTTTGTTTTACTGACTAATCTGTTCTCATTTATGTCTCGAGGCCATCTCCCGCCAAACGGTTTTTTTTCCAAGGCGTAATGTGTACCTGTTATACCTTTTCTGTTTGTTGTTTCTGAAGCTCAAATATACACTTTATCTATCTATCTATCTATCATCTTCAGAGTATTGTTTTCACCTTCTTTAGTTCGAAAAAGGAGGACGAAATCATCAAAATTACTTGGCTTACTCGAGGGACAAGAGTCTTCAAAGACTCGTTTTCATCTTCAATAGTTCGAAAAAGAAAATTTCGAGGAAAAAAATATTTCGTACTTCTTTTTTGATTTGAAAAAGAAGAATTCGTGAAAATTTTGTCTTTGAAGATTTCTTGTCTCTCGAGTAAACCAAATAATTTCAAAATTTTCGTCCTCCGCCGACTGGTACTAAACTAGAAGGTCTATCAACTTACTTCCCATTCACCGCTGTTGGCCTCAACACTTGGATACATCCCTTTCAGTGAAAAAAAAAAAAAAAAATCGGATTTTTGTGACTTACACCCTTCTCTTTGTCAGCGAATCGATTGATTTTATCAATTATTCGACAACTTGAAATTCACCTTTTTTTGACCGAAGGAGACGCAGCGACGGGCTGCGCCGAGAAGAAACTGGTGAAGTCGTCTTGCTGAGCGGCAGAGGGCGGCGGCTTGTCATCGGTGGGAGTTGCTGAAAAACCAAAATTATTTTCAACTTGAGAAGAAGAAAAACCTTCAACAAATGGTCTAGTCGTCTCCACAAACTCAAAAGTTGAGTTCACATAGGTGCTTAACCCTGGAATGGAATCGTCACGTAAATTTTACACCTGTGGCCTTGAAACAGTCGCCCACCCCACTAGCGAAAAGGGCGGGATGGCACCACCCCACCTATGCTATACATGACACTAGTTACACAACGTTCGGCTCCCCCTACCATGCCCAAGAATAAGAAGGAACCTACCGGCGCGCGGCCTACCGACCATTATGTTAACTAATCCACTGATATCCTTATCCGTTATCTTTATCTTTGTTGTTTTCGTTGTTCCTGATAAAGTTTCAGAAGTGCTGATTGATGTCGAAGTGTCAAATAATCATGAGCTGACCGAATTTTCAGAGATTTCGAACTGTTATTTAACTGATTCTAATTTCGAAGCGCTATTTTTGTGTAATCAAAAGGCTGCTGAAAAAGAAAAAATATTCATGTGATGTCGAAACGTGACCTTGTCTGTTCCTGGTCTTGTCGGGTTCCTGGTCCCATGTGAATCAAAACGAGAATCAAAAGAAGATAGGGTCACAAAAATTGAAGAAAAAAATTTATTAGGAAGTGTATTATTCGAGAACATTTACAGAGTATCTCAAAACATTACTTACTAAATTAATATAATATTAGACAGGTATTTAAATCAGTTACACATTGCAGTTTGGTTTATACCTACAAAATTTATGTTGTCTGATGGTAAGAGTATTGATAAAATGGGATGGGAAGAAGAACGTGGCCAAGAACAAGATAAAAAAAACTAATCTAGGTCGTTGATAAAAAACCTCAATCAATTCGGATATTTCCTTCAGCTACACAGGACGTATCTCTACAGGGTTCACACTTGAACATCGTAGGTCATCTGAAACAAAATATGGAAGGAGGGTATAATGAAACGAGCTGCGACAAAACTAAGTATTTAATACAAGGATGCACCTATTTTAGTATTAGGTATGTGAATTTTGAGCTAGGTAGCTTTAGGTACTACACGCTTCGTGGGAATGGGTTTTGGTAATAAATTCTATCAGGTTAGTTATCACATTGATACGAGGTACTACATCGACCAATATTCGGAACAATGTTGAAATGTAGCCATCTACAAACTTTCACATTATTGTCGCAAGCAATCATCGGCATGCAAAATTTAATCACCTAGGTACCTACCTATTACAATAAAATAGATAGCTCATGTCATGAGTAGTATTTTTATGTACAGAGAATCATAGAATGTTGTAAAAACAGACTGTTGCCGAGGGAAACGTTCACATTGGCGGGTCTACAAAGAGAATTTTGCCCCACAACTAACCAAATTGAGCAACAGAATTCGAAAATGAATTGATGAGTTTCGAATAATCTCGTTTAATGTTAAGAAAAACCATAAAATATAAAGAAAGTACTTACTACAACGTCACAAAACCGCTTGTCAGACTCGTTCGTGTATCACTGACTTTTGACAGTCGATTAAAAAGGTTCCAACGTCGTTTTCTTTGTTGGTTAGTTTTTATTTCTCTTTAGAAACTCTTCAAGTTCACCACTTGTGTATTCAAATCAATAATAATGCAAAAATAAAGGAGTTTGAGTCGATTTAAGTGATAGACGTCCGTTTTCAACCGGCTTTTGATATGGAAATATTTTGTTATGAGCCAATGAGGCAGGTTATCGCGGGATAACCTCAGATCGGTGAAGCGTTCCTGTGTTCCTCTGTTGAGAGCTCCTTGTTGGTGGGAGGAGCCGAACGTTGTGTAACTAGGGTCAAGTCTATGCTATCCCTAGGGTGTCCCCCTTCAGTCGCGCATGCCCTCTGCCTCCGAGTTTGTCGCTGTTGTCTCTCACAGGCCTGTAAACTGAACTCATGGTATAATTTTTACAACGTTTCCAATAAAGTAGACAGAACGGTGTAATTTTCACACCACGTTTCTGTGACCGGAGAGTCCCACCACTCCGGCTCACGGTTCGTTCCGCTACCCCTTCCTCCATCAAACGCGCGCGCTCCAGATCCACGGGCTCACCACCAATGTCCGCACCAGCAGCTGCAGAGTTGCCCCCGCTGCCGCCAGTTGCGCCACCAGCAGCGCCCCCGCTGCCGCCAGTTGCGCCACCAGCAGCGCCCCCACTCCGCGCGCATGCACCCTCTCGCCGCCCTGCCCCCTCCAAAACTGAAGGACCCCCGTGAAGCCTCTCCCCTACCTCATTCCTTGAGTAGCATCCAAGTGGATGAGAGAGTAAGCCTGCCGAGACTGGGGCCCCCCGACACTTGCCTGTTCACCCTTGGGATCACCGACCTGACCACCTCCGACTTCTTCAAGATTCAAGACTGCAACTGGACAACGACAGCACCTACCCTCCATGAACTGAATATAACTGGTAGGAGTGAACTTTCCTTGTATATAATAAGAGTTAGTGAATTTTCCTTCCTTGAAGACTGCGAAGTAGGCGCTTATAATACCTAAAAATAGATAGAGACTGAGAATGGCCCTTCCCTAAATTCCCCCGTAATTTTAAGCATTATTTTTCATTGTCCATAAATTGATATTGGTTTATTATTTCTAATAATAAGCCTATGTGATCGTATCGCAAAAAATTTTTATAACCCCCCCTCAAACTTTGTCACTTTACGTTTCAAGGTGCGTAGAATCCAAATTTGCCAAATTTGTCAAATGTCCGTCCGCCGTCCGCCGTCCGGGCCATAAAAGGCCTTAGAATCGGTCTAAAAAACCTGATCTTTCGCACATAGACTCCATTTGGGGTCTAGTTGGTCCTAACGTCGAACTATTCCGATCGCTTAATTCGTATAGAAGTTATGGGCAAATAACCGGCCAAAAAAGAGGTTTTTGCTTAAATATGCGTGGGGTGACATTTTCCAAGTATTTTTCTTCATGTTGGATGGTTGGTGGCTTTATAGACGATTGTATAGAAAAATAATAAACCATTAAAAACCAATAAACCATAAAAATAATAAACGTACGATAAATCAGAAACACGAGTGTGAATCGCAAAAGAGGTCTAATCTCCGTGGCTTTATAGACGATTATATAGAAAAATAATAAACCATTAAAATAATAATAATAAATAATAAAATAATAAACCATAAAAATAATAATCGTGCGATAAATCAGAAACACGAGTGTGAATCGCAAAAGAGGCCTAATCTCCGTTCAAATTAAAGCTGACCGAAATGCCATCGATGTTTCTCTTCATGTTGGATGGTCGGTGGCTTTATAGACGATTATATAGAAAAATAATAAACCATTGTGTAATAATTTGCAGCGTTTTTTTCCTTGTAATTGTGATTGACTACATTTCCTCGTGGTGTCCACCTTCAGTGACCACCTTTGGTGACCACCTTCAGTGACCACCACGATAGCATACCTATTCGAGAGATAGTTCCTAATTTCCAGTCGACTATATAGGTAGGAGCGATACCTATTCAAATACCTTTTATTTTGTTGATTGATGCGTATTTTTGTAATAAATTTCACGTACGGAAGTACTTATATACTTCTTTGACTACTCCCACTGACCAGGTACACAACACAAGTAAAGTAAACTCATGCTATTAACTTCATTTTATTCTTGCACATATAACAGTAACGTAACTTCATTTGCTAGTAAATTCCTTTATTTCAATCATAACTTTCTAACTTAGTCTCCTGACTAAGTCCTACTGCTTCAGTAGGTGGTGGCAGTACTACTCCATAGAAGACACTCAGACAGCTACGGTAAGTGAGATCCGCATTCAGCTAAATTAAATAATATCACAAGACTTGGTTAGGATTTATCATTATTGTTGAACGCAAAGGTAAACTCCCGGTAAATTTGGTAGTTTTCTCCCCTGATGTTCTTAAACAATCAAAATTGGGCGGAGGACTGTAAAAGCCGCCCAGGGCTGGTTCAATGAATAGCAAATTTATTAAAATCGCACACAGGAATGTGACTCACCTGGAGGGGTTCCCGCGGGAAGACTTCCGTGGCCACGGAGACGTAAGATAGGTAGGCGTTTTGAAGATTTTCCGAGAAATCCGACAGGTTTTCAGAAAGGGGCGGACGGGGGGCACTTCACTCGATCGACACAGTAGACGCAATGGCGACCGAAGAAAGAGTCTTATCCTGTTAGGTGCGGAGGGGGGTGGGTCTCTGAGCAACATTCCCTACTGGTGCGATAAGAGGCTCAATAATAAGTTCAATGTGCATGAACATCCCGCCCACCTAGGAATATATTCCTAAATTCCAGGATACTTGCAAGTATAAGGCCCATGACACCCAGCTTGTGAGAACCTAGACAGCAAGTGGCAATAACAAATTCAACTAGATTAGTATCAAACTAGTAACAAGTTAGTATAAATACAATTATTGTAAAGATCTATAAGAAACAAAACAACGCATTCACATTAGAATGTAATATATTATGAGGGCTCACACAGTATTAAAAATGCATAAATAGATTGAGATTTATCAAGGAAGGAACAAGGGTTGTACGAACTTCACTTCAGCCGGGGCAGTGGCGAAGACTTACGCGAAGAAAGGATTGCCCAACGGACGAGGAAGGAAAGGATACTTGTGTGGCCTCAAAATGACTAAATATTATTGTTCTGGCAAAGGGCAGAGGTAGACGATTGACCGACGGTAAACCCCAGTAGCAGTTTTGACGTCAGCAACTCTCGCTACACCATCCAATCCAGGATGCAGTGCAGTAATACGTCCAAGCTTCCAGTGTAATGGTGGTTGGTTGGAATCCTTCAGCAGTACCATCATCCCTTCCTCAAGATTAGGCACCTGACGATTCCATTTGTTTCGACACTGGAGGGTGTTCAGATAGTCGGATGACCACTTCTTCCAAAAGGATGTGACAAGTTGGCGCATCAGAATCCATCGATCACGAGGTCTGATGTCCACTGGAGGCGGTGGTTCCTCAAAAAGTGCGCCTGGGGCTCCCATCATCAAGAAATGACCTGGAGTGAGGGCTTGCAAGTCGTTCGGGTCAGACGACATAGGCACCAAAGGACGAGAGTTCAAAGTGGCTTCCACCTGCACCAGTACTGTGTAGAACTCCTCGTACGTGAGTATCTGATCGCCGATAACTCGTGCCAACAATCGCTTTGCCGACTTGATACCAGATTCCCAAAGTCCACCAAAATGTGGGCTGGAAGGAGGATTCAATTTCCACTCAATGCCAATAGTAGCTAGGTGCCTTGTTGCTGTGTCATTGAAGAGATCAGATTGGACTACATCTTTCCAACCTTCCATCCTGTTCTTGGCACCAATAAAGTTGGTTCCACAGTCACTATGCATGGTGGTGACAGAACCTCGGCGAGCAATGAACCTCTTCAGTGCCGCAATGAATGCTTCGGTGGACAAACTTGAAGCCAGCTCCAAATGAATAGCTTTTGTGGTGAAGCACACAAAAAGACAGACATAGGCTTTGAGAATTGCAGCTTTCCGGATTCGATTCATTTTGATCTGGAACGGACCACCGTAATCCACGCCAGTGACCTCAAAGGCTTTTCCAGGGTTGAGGCGATCAGCCGGCAAATCCCCCATCATGGGCTGGATTGACCTAGGATTAGAACGGAAGCATCGGACACACCTTGAAACTCGAGCAGATATGGCTGATCTGGCTGAGAGGATCCAGAAGTGACGGTGGATGATTGAATGCAGGTTTGATAGGCCAGGATGCAGATACAAGGAATGATAGTGTTCAATGACCAAGGTAGTGAACTCATGTGTTCTGGGCAACAATACAGGGAACTTCTGTTCATAAGGCAACCCCGAGTGCCTAAGTCGGCCTCCAACTCTTAGAAGTCCTCTATTATCCAGGAAAGGGTTCAACTTGCGAAGAGGTTTCGTGGCGTTTCGTCCTTCCTTTATCATAGCAATATCGGTGCTGAACACTATTCGCTGCACCCAACGGCAGCATGCAGACATGGCATCACGGATCTCAGACATAGTCAGAGGTCCCATCTTGAGTGGTAGACCCCGGGATAGATGCAGTACACGATTATTCCAAAAGCGCAAGTACCAAGCAACAGCCCGACAAAGTCGCGTTAACGATGAAAAATGACCAAAAACATTTGACAGGGGACGTTCATCAACTCCCAGTCCAACAGCAACATGACAGACCAATCGTGCCTCAATCCCAACCGTATCCGGTGGATCGAAAAGCTGCAAGCTTGGCCAATTTTCCTCAGGCAAGGCAAGCCAAGAGGGACCTGTAAGCCAAAGATCATGATTAATCAACTCCTGAGGGAACACTCCACGACTGGCACAGTCAGCTGGATTACAACTAGTAGGCACATGACGATAGCAAGCTGGAGGTACTCTTCTCTGGCAGGCACTAACACGATTAGCTACAAATGTCTTCCAACGATGAGGCGAATTCCTTACCCAGTGCAACGCAACAGTTGAATCGCTCCACACAGTAACTGATGGTTGGCCAAATGGTGCTAGAATACGAGAGACATGTTCTAGAAGTCGAGTAACCAGCTCAATTCCACATAGTTCAAGTCGAGGAAGGGTATGTCCGTTTATGGGAGCCACCTTGGACTTGGCCATCATGAGCGAGATTCGGGCTTCACCAGATGGCAGCAGACACCGCAGATACACAACTCCAGCATAACCTTGCTCAGAGCTATCGGCGAATCCATGCAATTCCATCGACCGATGGTTGTCAAGCTGAACCCAGCGTGGTAGAGAGAACTTCTCAAGAGCACTCAACTCCTCTCTAAAACGATTCCAGCGCTCGCAGACATCCTCAGGTGGAGGCTCATCCCATCCAATTCCCAGCTGCCACAACCTCCGAATCAAACACTTCCCCATGAAAACAACAGGAGATACATAGCCAACAGGATCAAATAGTTTGGCAATGTCAGACATTATTAAGCGTTTAGTGACTGATGCTGGTGCCTCAGAGATCTTGTAAGAGAACAAATCGGCCTTGGGCGTCCAAACCAAACCAAGGATCTTAGCAGATGGTTCTCCGTCACCATCAAAGGACAAAGATTCCGCAGACACAGCACAGTGTTCAGGAGGCAACGACCTCAGAACCTCCTCCCGATTACTCATCCATTTGCGTAATTCAAAGCCTGCCTTCCCAAGCAATTGCTCCAGCTCAAATCTCAATTGGATGGCCACCTCAACTGATGACACAGATTTGATGACATCATCCATGTAAGTGTCCTGCAACAGGGCCTCTGACGCTTTAGGGAAAGGTTGTCCCTCATCCTCCACAAGCTGATGCAAAGTCCTGATGGATAGGAATGGAGAAGATGATACTCCATAGGTCACTGTTGACAGGCAGTACTCCGAAATTGACTGCTCAGGTGAAAATCGCCACAGTATTCTCTGGAAATCATGGTGATCATCATGGAGGGCAATGTTGCGATACATCTGTCTAATATCAGTCACCAGTACAACTTCATGCAATCGGAAGCGCAGCAGGATGTCCAAAATATCAGCTTGAAGCTTCGGTCCTTTGTAGAGCACCTGGTTCAATGATGGTCCATTCTTGGTGGTCATAGACGAATCAAAGACAACACGAAACTTGGCAATTGAGCCATCAAGATTCTGCCGAAAAATGCAATGATGAGGTATATAATAACTTCCAAAAGGTTTGGCAGGAGCAGGCACCACACTCATGTGACCCTGATTCAAATAATCTCTCATAAATTCCTGATAATGAGTGTTCAGAGCTGGATTCCGACGCAACCGTTTCTCCAGCATCAAGAAACGACTCAAAGCACCCTGCCGACTGTCACCCAATGGTTCATGATCAGCCCTGAATGGCAGTGCTACAATATATCGACCAGAAGACGAGCGCGAGACAGTAGATTCATACAGGTCACGACAAGCTTGGTCTTCAGGTGACAAAATTTTCTCTCTGGGTGGCTCTTCTAGCTCCCAGAATCTTCGAATGAGTGAGTCAGTGGATGGTGGATCATTAGCCACAGCCATGCACAAGCTCTGCACAGCAGTTGCAACCTTCTGATGACGTCCCACCACACAGTGACCCCATATGGTTTTTAGCAAACTCGGAGTACCCAGCTGGCACTGAATCGGTTTTTCCAAAACGATGCAGCCAAACCATTCTGCACCAAGCAAGATGTCCACAGCTGCAGGTTTATTGTAGTCCGGATCTGCCAGTCGAAGTCCACGAAGTTGTCCAATAGGAAGCGGGCTGACCCATTCAGTTGGAGCACGAGTGATGTGGTCAACTACCAGTGCATCAACTTGAAGCTCGACCGATTCTACAGGGCGGAAATTGCAACGCACCATTTGACGACAAACTCCCAATGAGACCTGGCCCATACCTAATACTGGTACCTCTGCAGCGGAGATCCTGAGGCCCAACCTCAAAACACAAGATCTAGTCACAAAAGTTGCCTGGCTAGCAGGGTCAATCAAAACACGAACACTGTGATAACTGCCTTTTGCATCCATCACCTGAGCTCTTGCCGTTGCCAACAACACCTGTCCACTCTTACCAGATGTGTATATCTGCATTGACGACGTCGGACCTTGCCGCCCACCATTGGAAGACACAGCTGGCTGGACTGACTCATTAGTGGCTTCAGGACGTCTAATGTGCAAGAGAGAATGATGTCGTCCTGGACAGTACCTACAGCTGCTGTTCCTAGGACAGTCTCCTGCGAAATGACCACGGACAAGACAGAGCAAACATAGCCGTTTTTCTCTGACAAATGCAAGACGATGGTGCACATCATTCTGACGGAACACCCCACACTGGTCCAATACATGATTTTTGTTGCATTTTGGACAGCGATCAGTATTACCAGTAGCACCGACCATCAAGGTTGTAGTTCCTTTGGATGCCGGTTGCTTAACTGGGAATTTCTTCACTGGTATTGAGTCACTAACAGGACGAGATGCCTCTAAAACACGAGCCTGCTCCTGAAGGAACCAAGTGAACTGCTGAATGGATGGGTCTGGTGCGGTCAGCAGGTGACGCTCCCAATCCTCACGGAGTTTGCCATGAAGCTTCTTGCAGCAAATGAACAGCAGAGGTACCGCCCACCCTTCAACGTCGTATCCTAGAGCACTCAAAGCTCCAGTTGACTCAGTGACCTGACTAGCAAAACTGCGAATGTGCGCAGGGTTCTGAGTTGTACCAGGAAGGGAGTACAAGGTTTCCAAATGAGCAAAGGTCTGCAAGTGACGATTATCATACTGCTTCCTCAAGGTATCCCAACAAACCTTGAAGTTTGGTCCAGTAAGGGGGAGGTAAGCAACGAGAGACAACGCTTCACCAGAAAGAGCCGACCGCAAGTACATATGCTTTTGAACATCACTCAACTGGGTATTCGCATCCACGGTAGCCAGGAAGAGATCAGAAAACGCCTGCCAAGACCTGATTTCACCACTGAATTCAGGTAACTTAATTTTTGGCAACTGAATATTCAAATTTCCTCCACCAGGGTTAGATGGACTAGCGGACGAATCAAGCGACGGTCGGAGATTGGAAGGAAACGCTGCTGCCATAACCGCCTGTACACTATAGTAAGGATCTTCAAACTTAACTATTTCAGGGGATAAATCTTCCTCTATGCCATTTTTGAAATTATAAGCTACTATCTTCTGAAGAGTACTCATAAATTGTGCATGATAATCGTCTAACCTCTCTGCCATTACTTTCAATAAATTTTTATTTTTATTAGTAGGTGCCAATTCAACCGTTTTTGCGACATTATCAATACGAATCATTCGTTCCATAAGGGATTTAATTAGAAAACGGTGTTCATCGATAGCAGGCATGTTTAAAACAAATTAGGTAGGTATTTATACTAATTCAAATGTAAATACTGTACCAAATAACTAATTATTAATGTAGGTAGGTAAATATCTGAGATAATATAACGACCCAAATTCGATCTAGATATCAATAACAATTTAAACGAAAATAGGTAGGTAACAACTTTGCTTACGTTCGAACCAAAAACGAAGGAAGTCGTTCTATCCAAATAACGACGACAAATTATTACGTCACTGTATCGATCGAGATCGTCACTGCCCGTTTACTATATGTAACTATATAAAAATTGAATAAACTAGACAAATCTCACAGGTGCCCAAAACAATAATTCGATAATAATTGCACTGCACAGACTTTCCTACAAGGCGAATGACAACGGACTAACACGCTGTTGAAAGGAGACAAACTAGCTGCTGAATGTTGTAAACAAACCAAGGTGTCCAACTCGAACTAGGAACCTACCTAGTGAACTATCGAGTTAACGAGCGACAGGTAGACGGGCAGTTTTGCGGGGTCGACTGTTAGCTTGGTCAACAATAGAAAGAAAGTTGACACCTGGTTGTTGTAAACAAACCAAACCGTGCGAGTTTCTTGTGATTGAATATTTCTTCAAATAAGGTAACAACAGTAGGTAATTATGATTGCCTCTCAGTACAGTGACTAACGGGACAGTGACGGCCAGAACAAAATTGGAATGCGTATTACTAGTTGATACCACTTGCTGTTTTATACCATAATTTATTCGAAACAAAGGTAGCTAGAGGAAATAAAATGTATAGGGTTTACAAGGAAGCAGGTACCTATTGATTTTATTTATTTTCCTCAACAAGGATTGAAGTTGATTGGACAGAACAGGGACAATCACAGGATTCAGATCACAGGTAGAAAAGTGCAAAAGGATCAGGAATATTATCTGGATGTTTGTTCGTCAATCACTGACGTTTGATAACAATTATAAACAGTTCGACATATAAACAGGTTCAATGATCAATAATATTATTACGGTCTCACAAGCTGGTATCCAATAAATTCATGACTCCACAGGTAGGTAATACTTTGTCCAATGCCCCTCAAGTCAAGGCCCCTCAATTCAATTACCTATTAATAATTGAAATGCAACGATTTAACTATTCATTTATATTTGGCTTCGCAAGGACCAATGTTGAACGCAAAGGTAAACTCCCGGTAAATTTGGTAGTTTTCTCCCCTGATGTTCTTAAACAATCAAAATTGGGCGGAGGACTGTAAAAGCCGCCCAGGGCTGGTTCAATGAATAGCAAATTTATTAAAATCGCACACAGGAATGTGACTCACCTGGAGGGGTTCCCGCGGGAAGACTTCCGTGGCCACGGAGACGTAAGATAGGTAGGCGTTTTGAAGATTTTCCGAGAAATCCGACAGGTTTTCAGAAAGGGGCGGACGGGGGGCACTTCACTCGATCGACACAGTAGACGCAATGGCGACCGAAGAAAGAGTCTTATCCTGTTAGGTGCGGAGGGGGGTGGGTCTCTGAGCAACATTCCCTACTGGTGCGATAAGAGGCTCAATAATAAGTTCAATGTGCATGAACAATTATCTTCCTAACGTGCTCCCTTCCGAGGGTTCCCTATTAGAAAAAGGGGTTACATTTCCATTCCCTGCCCCATTCATGTTGTCAAAATAACATCATTTTTGTTTCACAAAACAGCCATATATAAAAAAAACACAGTAATATTCCTAAATCTTCTATTGCTTCCGAGTACTAATACGAAGCAATTTGCTTTCCTGTTCCTTTGAAGTGATTTTCATTGTTGGAGGTTACTTTTTCTAGTCCGTCAAATACCTTGAAAGACTGAGAGGAAAACTGTTGAGTTATATTTTGTAATACATTGGCCGAGACTATACACGCCAACTTTGATAGGGGTCTACAAGTGGACATGATTTCCACAGACTTTGCCAAGGCGTTCGATAGGATATCGCATGCACACATCCTGGCACTCCTCGAATCTTTGGGCGTCTTCGGCTCATTCCTTCAATGGATCAGGAGCTATCTTGTTGGCAGGCTCCATCGTGTGAAACTGAGAGATGTGGTGTCTTCTCCCTTCCCTGCATCGTCTGGCGTGCCACAAGGGTCAAATATTGGTCCCATTCTTTCCCTGTTGACCATCAATGGTGTTGCAGTGGCTCTTAAGGGAATTGAGTTCCTGATATTTGCAGACGATCTCAAGATCTTCACACCAATCGAATCACCCGCAGACTGCCTCCGACTACAATCTGCTCTGAATTCCCTTCTCGCATGGAGCACTTCCAACGGCCTGGCACTTAATCCAACTAAGTGCTCAGTTATGTCATTCAGTAGATCAAGATGCAAATATGAGCATGAATACACAATCGCTGGAACAGAGCTGGTAACTCGATCACACGAGATCTCGGAATCCTTCTCGATCCTAGACTCGAGTTCTCGGCTCACATGGATGGGGTTTGTAGCCGCGCTCTACGTCTCTTGGGGTTTTTGAAGAGGAGCTCGCGAGATTTCACGTCCCCGGCGGCCATAGTTTTTCTATATAAATCGCTCGTGCTACCTGTTTTGGATTATTGCAGCATCTTGTGGTCACCCTACTATGCCATCCATAGGGACCGATTGGAGGGGATCCAGCGTCGCTTCCTTCGCTTTCTTGCTTACAGAACTGGTGTACCACGAGAGGAAATAAATTATGCCCAGATGATGAGAAACAATGCCCTCGAACCTCTGGAGGCCAGGAGAAGAAGGGCGGACATGGTATTCTTCTTCCGATTGGTGAGAGGGGAAATCGACTGTCCTGAACTTCTCTCTGTTGTTCAGCTCTCAGTGCCAACATACCCCACCCGATCGCATCAGCTGTTCCATGTTCCCTTCGCTAGTCGTAACTACCTTTACCATCGGCCGCTGCTCCGGCTGCCAAGGGAAGCCAACGCTCTCATGGAGGGTGAGGAGTTCGACTTCTATGCCGACTCGCTCTTCCGCCTCAGGGCTCTCCTTAATCCCTGCACGCAGTAAGCATCACTTCTACAGCTTCCAAGACTAATGGACTGACCTAGCTTTTCAATGCACACTACAACCCACCAAAAACATACAAAAATGCACACTACATCCCACCTTACATATTCCATAATATATTTAGTGTGAAATTAATTATTGTAAATATTGCAATTGGCAGTTAATGCCGTTATTGTTTCAAATAAATAAATAAATAAATACGAGGTTGAAAATAAAAATGTGTTCATTGATGAAAAACTATTTATTGGACTGGTAATAGCACCTGGCAGTACCCCTTTTGCTATTGAAATCAGCAGAAGTATTGAACTTGGATATTGAGCCCAGGAAAACGAATAGAAATCAAGGGAAAATAGAGAAAGCAAAGAGAATTGGCTCAGAATCCCCTCATTTTAGTAATATAGAGGCAATAATTGTCTCGAGAATAGCCACAAATGTAGTAGAGAACTATACTTGAATGAAAAAAGTGTAAATCAATGCACAGAGCTGACGAAATAGGTTGAATATTGATGTTTTCTGACTGGTGTAAAAATTACACCTGACGTTTCCATTAAGCACACATCGGGTGACGATTCCATTCCAGGGTTAACACGGGCTGAAGGCGTTGTAAACCGAGATTCGAGGTCGAATCACACGATCACAAAATGTGATTCTAGCGCTAGCGGTAGTTGTGCGAAGCAACTATCATAACATCAACAAACAGATCGTCTCGTCCTTTCATTTTGAGTTCTTCTTTTAACAACACCTGTGAGCAACCAAGTTGCTCACTGTTCCCCCTCACAGGCACCTCCCATCCGTAAGTCCTGATCCCCTTCGGGACCAGGCCCCACCCCACTTCACAGGCCACAACACAGGGGCGTGGCCTCAGAACTACCGTATCCGAACACCAACTTAGGATACAACAAAAATCAACTGGCATGGAGGAGGCTAATCAACTAACCAGCATGGAGGAGGCTAATCAACTGACCAGCGTGGAGGAGCAGGAGTGCCAACTGAAGATGGAAGTGGCAACACTGAGCCCAGAAACCAAATGATATTATGATGTACCAACAGAAAGACCTCAGTCCTGATGCTAAAGCCTTGCCAGCTGTCTCGAAGTGATCTCCCCCTCGTCTTTGAAGCCTTCCCCCTTGTTCCGCGTCGACCCAGTATCGCGCCGAACCGTATCTCCTCCTGCCTCCCCCAAGTCGCTAGGTTTGCTCCGAGGAAAGACAGTAACCAGTGAACTTGTTCGTCCTGTGCCCCCTGGATCTCGTCGTGCCTGCCGGATCGTCGTATCGGAGGAAGACGCAGAAACAGTCCGTTCCCGGCTCTCCCCCTTCAAACCTCGCCGCATCGCCTCTGGACTCGCTACGGTAACCCGGAACGTGAGTGCAAACTAACTAACCTACCTTAAATATAATTGGCCAATTAAAGGTAGAGGTACCGTGACTCAGTGATATTTTACTATAACTAAAATAGGAACTAAGAGGAACTTACCTGTAACGTACCTAAAGAATAAGAATACTCACCTTGTTGATCCTACCCCTAAGAGTATCGTACCGTAACGTAAGACTAAGACTAGTCGCTAATAAGTATAACTTACCTTCTTACCTGATCGCATTCCAGCCGTAACGCCCCTCAGGCGCTCGATCCCTGGGATCGAAGTTGCAGAACTTACCCGTAACCACATTGGAACCATTTTACTTACCTGTATCGCCATTTCTAGTCCTGAGATTAAATCTAAAAAACATTTGGTTAAATAATTCTTCTCATTTCAAAACTTACCCAACATCCCAGGTTCTGAGTAACAAGAGTATTGCAAACCGTATCGATAATAGGAACTTGCTTGAAAGAAACAACAAACGTAACGTAACTTCATTTATTTACAACATATCGATACATAGAACCCTTCAGGTTAACAGATCCCTTCAGGCATAACAGTATTGCAAATATCATATATAACAAAGGTATCGACTGGAACGCTACGCCTCATCTCCAAGCCGCTCGGGAGAACGCCGCTACCAGAAACCAGTTAACACTTTCAATGCGGGAGCCTCTAGCCGCCCAACGCCACCCACTGCACGCTACCTGCCCGACCGAGCGTCAACGTACAAGGGTTGCCTCGAAGGTACGACTGAAACTTGTGTTCAAACCTTCCAATCTGCTTCCGACGCTATCTAGCATGAAGCCAGGAAGGTATTGAAGGAATTTTCCGCCCAACTGGCGCTTGTAACGGTTATTTCGGTAACTTACTAACCTTGGAATGCGATGAGTCAATGCAACGGGCTCAGTCTACCCGAGTAGACGGCAGTGGGCTGGGGAAGACTCTCCGTCTACCCGGGTAGACGCCCGCACTGGAAGTGTTAAGTACCACTAAATTCACTTAGTCTAAGATTCCGATATTCTTTCTTGTTTTGTATTTCAGTGTCGCGACCCCTTAGAACCCCCCCTTTTAAAGGAACCCGTTCACTGAAACACTCAACCAAAAAGCTTACACACCTTTTTAGTTTTTTATTCCGTTTTCCGTTCTTTTATTTCGTTTTTATTCTGTTCCAAATGGGTTTTTTCCTCGATTAAATGAGTGGAGCTGAGCCACCCAATGGTAGGTACCTGCCTTGGTCCCGCCCGGGGGTGGCATCCTGTCCTGGTTCGTCCTTGGGTCGAATGTGCGGAGCGTTCTCTGAGGACGCTGTGCTTTTGGCTTTGGGACGCCACCGTGGTGGGTGGGCCCGGGGGAACCCCGGTTGCGGCTCACACTCACCTCCCTTGACTTGCCATATTCATACCTCAAGTTGTATGTATTTGTTTATTTTGGCCAATAAAATTCATTATCATTATCAGCGAATATGGATAAGTATAATCCCGTATTTTAGAATAGTGGATTTCAATACTCACTCAAACCGAGGAGGTCGGCCGATGCGTTGGTCCTAGTCGCCCTGGGGGGCGTCCCCCGCGAATTTTTGGGCGAATTGCTCGGTTTCGGTATTGCTTGCGGTATCACCTATAACATTTTCATATAGATAATTACGACGTTTGTACAATAATTAGGGAGGGTATAGTAACATTTTGTCACGATTTGTACGTCAAATACATGTTATTATAGTTTCAATGTTTAATTTTAATGTTACATAAACTATATTAGTTGTCAAATAAAACAAATTATGAAACTTTTGGATCTGTTGAAAATAGCATGTTTTATGTGTTCTCAAATACTCGCCTTCTCCCAAGGACTCCACAAAACTTTAGTTTCGTGCGGAATTTTCACAGTATATAACTTGTGGGAGCTGAAACCGGTTCTAAAAATTTCAGATTTTTCTGGCACTCAGAATGACGGCGTTTATTTAATAAAACAGGGAAGGGATAGGACCATGGTGGTCCTCTCTTCCTCCCCCCCTGTACAATTTAACAATTTTTTACATCTCGCAGTCGTAAAACTAAAATATTGTAATACAAAATGACCATGAAAAGAAAATAAATACATCTTACTGATGATTAAAATAGTTATAGGAGTAATACAATTTATTTTATTTCATAGGACTTGAGCAGAATTTTCTTATATGCGATCTTAAAACTATTTACGGATATTGATAAGTTGAACAGATTTACATTTTCGTTATATAATTTGATAGATTGAAGTAGGAATGATTTGCTAAATAAAATGGTTTTGTGGTGGGGAATTTGAATAGTGGAAGCAGAATTACGTGTAGTTAAGTTATGAATGCTGTCTAAGAATTTATATTCGTCGAAAAGATAAGAGGGCTTTTGGAACTTGAGGAGTTTGAAAAGTAAGGTTGCCATTGTCAGTTTTTTTCTTTCAGGAATTTTTAGCCATCCAAGTTTAATATAGTACGGCGTGACATGTACGTCAAGCCTTAAGCGAAAAATGAAACGAATGACCGCGTTGAGTCCTTTTTGCAAAGTGTCCATTTGTTCACTACTCAGATCACAGTATGCTAGGGAGGCATATTCAAAGTACGGGACGAGTAACGATTGTGCCAGTTGTGACCTCACGTGCTGCGGAAAATCAATTGCTAATCTCCTTAATTGGTATAGGCTTTTAAACATTTTTTTGCAACTCTCAGTCACCTGGATGTTCCAGTTGAGAGTATCAGTCATGATTATCCCAAGGTTCTTGAACTGGTTAACCATTTCAAGCGTTGAATTCCCGAGCACGACTTTTGGGACTGAGGAGCGATCCATTTTCGTTAATAACTTGGCGTTCCCCATTATCATGGCTTTACTCTTACTGGCGTTCGTGACCATACCATGTTCGGAACACCATGAGTCAAGGCGGGCGAGATCTGAGTTAACTTTGTGAACCGCATCGTCTATATCGTCAACTTTACAAGATAAATATAACTGAAGGTCGTCTGCGTAGATACAATATTTACAAAATTGGAACGTACTTAAACTAGAATTAATGAATAGCGAGAAAATTAAGCCACTCAACACGGACCCTTGAGGAGTACCAATCACGACATCTCGCGATGACGAGAGCGTACTGTCAGGGGCTTTTGTACATTGCGAGCGTCCAGTCAAGTAAGAGGCAAATAAGGCTACTATTTCGCGTGAAAGACCCATAGATTTCAAAATTGCCAGTAAAATATCGTGTCTCAAAAGGTCGAACGCACGGCTAAAATCTATGCCCACAAATATGGTTACCATTCGATTGTCCATAGCTCTCCTAACATCGTCGAGGACACGAATGAGGGTTGTCTCCGTACTATAGTACATTTTGTAGGCTGATTGTCTCTCGTTGATAATATTGCGATCAATTACGAATTGATTAAGTTCTCTGTATAATATTTTATCGAATACCTTGCCAGGCGCGCATAAGATGTTGATTCCACGAAATTCACTTGCTTTAGATGGATTATTGACTTTTTTTAATGGGATCACTATTGCCTTCTTCCATTGAGTTGGGTAAAAGTGGATTCGCAATGCTTCATTGTAAATGTGGCATAATATGGGGACGATAACATCGGCTAGAGTATGAAGGATTTCAACAGAAATACCATCGGAACCAATTGCATTGGACTTCACCATGAATAAACATTCACGTACCATATCCTCTGTGATCTTGTCAAGTTTGAATTCTGCACCACTTACATTCATAGAGCTATATTGCTGGATAATGGAGGAGGCGTCAAAACTTGGTGCGACTCCCACAAAGTGCTCATTTAACTTATCTAAGGGTACAGGTAAAGTACGCAAATCGTCTCTACGTTTACAGAAACCTAACCCACGAACTATATTCCATAAGTCAGATGTTGAACGGTTAGAACAAAAAATTGCTTTGAAGTGTCGAGTTTTCGCGTTATGCAGTGCTTGTTTCACTTCGTTCCTTAATTTACGGTAGACATTCAAATTGTGGGGGTTCTTATTTTTACGATAAGTTTTTCTCGCCTGGTCTCGTACTGCCATGAGGGACCTAATTGCATCAGAAATCCAGGGAGCAGGCAAATGTTTCGGCTTAATTTTACGTAGGGGACAATGTTTGTTGTATAAGTCTAAGATAAATTTATTAAAGAGTTCAACTTTCTTGTCTATATCAGATTGTTGAAAAATTTGGTTCCAATTTAAATTTAGTGCATCAGAGATGAAATTTTCTTCAACAAATTTGCGTTTGTCACGTACCAGCTTCATACTATGTTGCCATTTGGGTGAACACAGCGTTAAGGCACAGTAAATCATATCATGGTTAGACGTACCCAGACATTGGCCAAATTTCGAAACTAACTCAAGATTATTAACCATGATAAGGTCAATGAACGAACTAGACGTAGGGGTGTGGTGCGTATTATTCAGTGGCAAAAGATGCAAATCACGCTTACTCATCAACGACTCAAGCTCGAGTTTGTACGATGAATCGCTGGACATATCAGCGTTGAAGTCGCCCATAATGATTAGATTGCCATGGTTCGCTAAAAGATTTCCCACAACATCAAACACTTCAGGAAGCCTAGGCACCTTCAGAGAAAGCAGAGTGCCTCTCAAGTGATGACTCACATGGGTAGCGCAGTATCTCTCATGAGGCACTGCTGGCCCCAGGATGTAGTGAAGTCTCTCCATGAGCACAGCTTTCTGTCGTGATTAGAGGTATAGGATCGCCTCAGTGGATCTTTTTCTGGCTCTCAAAGCTAGCGAAGTATCTCACATCAGCCACTATTAGCCCAAGTAGTAACGGAGTGCCTCTCTTGAGACACTGCTGGCCCTAATAAGCAGCAGAGCGCCTCTAAAGAAGTAAAGTATGTAGGTTATAATTCAATTTAAGGTTTATCAAACCTCTAAAGAGCTCACCGAATCGATTTTCTTCGGTACAGGAATCGGAACGCTAGCTACGCCTTTGCCCTCTCGTTTCTTCTTCTTCAACCTATCCGCCTCTTCGTCCAGCTCCTTATCCCAATTCACCTGTCGAAAAACAGTGTTTGATTTAGAGTACCACAATAATCCTCATCGACGGTAAGTCAGCGAAATCAACAGAAACGATTCTCATCTTCCTTTTGGAAGACAGCTGATGACATCCGCAAAGCCAGGAATGGCAGTTGTACAAAAATTCAACCTGAAATTGTTATTTACTTTTCCTTATGAATCAAGATACAACATTATATCACGAGAAACTCACCTTGGGAAGCGCTGGTGGTACCCACTCCTCGGCTATGTATTTCTTCGTCTCGTACTTGGCACGAATGAAAGATTCCAAAGCCGAGTCCGTTTGAGGACGTCGGAAAGTGTCGGGGAGATTCGCTTCGTAGACGGCTCTAGCCCGGGAATTCCCCATGTTTTGCAAGCTCTGAAAATACGGATATTTTACGAGTTCAATTAAGTTGAGAAAGAACAGTTTAAACCACTTACACGCCAACAAGTAATAATTTATCAGAAAGTGACATTGAGAAGAGATGGTTACAATTTCTTGAGAATGCCTTCTCTTACCAACAGATTAAATCCATTGCAAGCATTGGAAATCAGGAGACAATGATTTCTGGAGTAGAGAAGGAGTTGAAATACATTGAGAAGAGATGGTTGCAATGAGTGAGTTTCTTGAGAATGCTATCTTCTCTCTCTCTCTCTCTCTAACTCCTATATAATTTTAACAGATTACTTCAATTCAAACAATTGGGATGCCAAGAAACATTGATTTCTAAAGGAGAAGAAGGAGGAGTTGAAATACATTGAGAAGAGATGGTTGCAAAGTGTGAGTTGCTGAGTGTCTTGAGAATGCAATCTCTTACCAACGTATATCAGTGAAACAATTACATCCATTCAAACAATCGGGATGCCAAGAAATTGATTTCCATTGATTTCCAAAGGAGGAGTTGCAATACATTGAGAAGAGATGGTTGCAATGAGTGAATTTCTTGAAGATGCTATCCTCTCTCCCTCTCTAACTCCTGTATAATTGTAACAGATTGCAACAATTCAAACAATTGGGAGGCCAAGAAACATTGATTTCTAAAGGAAAAGAAGAAGGAGTTGCAATACATTGAGAAGAGATGGTTGCAATGAGCGAATTTCTTGAAGATGCTATCCTCTCTCCCTCTCTAACTCCTGTATAATTGTAACAGATTGCAACAATTCAAACAATTGGGAGGCCAAGAAACATTGATTTCTAAAGGAAAAGAAGAAGGAGTTGCAATACATTGAGAAGAGATGGTTGCAATGAGTGGATTTCTTGAAGATGCTATCCTCTCTCCCTCTCTAACTCCTGTATAATTGTAACAGATTGCAACAATTCAAACAATTGGGAGGCCAAGAAACATTGATTTCTAAAGGAGAAGAAGAAGGAGTTGCAATACATTGAGAAGAGATGGTTGCAATGAGTGAATTTCTTGAAGATGCTATCCTCTCTCCTTCTCTAACTCCTGTATAATTGTAACAGATTGCAACAATTCAAACAATTGGGAGGCCGAGAAACATTGATTTCTAAAGGAAAAGAAGAAGGAGTTGCAATACATTGAGAAGAGATGGTTGCAATGAGTGAATTTCTTGAAGATGCTATCCTCTCTCCCTCTCTAACTCCTGTATAATTGTAACAGATTGCAACAATTCAAACAATTGGGAGGCCAAGAAACATTGATTTCTAAAGGAGAAGAAGAAGAAGTTGCAATACATTGAGAAGAGATGGTTGCAATGAGTGAATTTCTTGAAGATGCTATCCTCTCTCCCTCTCTAACTCCTGTATAATTGTAACAGATTGCAACAATTCAAACAATTTGGGAGGCCAAGAAACATTGATTTCTAAAGGAAAAGAAGAAGGAGTTGCAATACATTGAGAAGAGATGGTTGCAATGAGTGGATTTCTTGAAGATGCTATCCTCTCTCCCTCTCTAACTCCTGTATAATTGTAACAGATTACTTCAATTCAAACAATTGGGAGGCCAAGAAACATTGATTTCTAAAGGAGAAGAAGAAGGAGTTGCAATACATTGAGAAGAGATGGTTGCAATGAGTGAATTTCTTGAAGATGCTATCCTCTCTCCCTCTCTAACTCCTGTATAATTGTAACAGATTGCAACAATTCAAACAATTGGGAGGCCAAGAAACATTGATTTCTAAAGGAGAAGAAGAAGAAGTTGCAATACATTGAGAAGAGATGGTTGCAATGAGTGAATTTCTTGAAGATGCTATCCTCTCTCCCTCTCTAACTCCTGTATAATTGTAACAGATTACTTCAATTCAAACAACTGGGAGGCCAAGAAACATTGATTTCTAAAGGAAAAGAAGGAGTTGCAATACATTGAGAAGAGATGGTTGCAATGAGTGAATTTCTTGAAGATGCTATCCTCTCTCCCTCTCTAACTCCTGTATAATTGTAACAGATTGCAACAATTCAAACAATTGGGAGGCCAAGAAACATTGATTTCTAAAGGAAAAGAAGAAGGAGTTGCAATACATTGAGAAGAGATGGTTGCAATGAGTGAATTTCTTGAAGATGCTATCCTCTCTCCCTCTCTAACTCCTGTATAATTGTAACAGATTGCAACAATTCAAACAATTGGGAGGCCGAGAAACATTGATTTCTAAAGGAAAAGAAGAAGGAGTTGCAATACATTGAGAAGAGATGGTTGCAATGAGTGAATTTCTTGAAGATGCTATCCTCTCTCCCTCTCTAACTCCTGTATAATTGTAACAGATTACTTCAATTCAAACAATTGGGAGGCCAAGAAACATTGATTTCTAAAGGAGAAGAAGAAGGAGTTGCAATACATTGAGAAGAGATGGTTGCAATGAGTGAATTTCTTGAAGATGCTATCCTCTCTCCTTCTCTAACTCCTGTATAATTGTAACAGATTACTTCAATTCAAACAATTGGGAGGCCAAGAAACATTGATTTCTAAAGGAGAAGAAGAAGGAGTTGCAATACATTGAGAAGAGATGGTTGCAATGAGTGAATTTCTTGAAGATGCTATCCTCTCTCCTTCTCTAACTCCTGTATAATTGTAACAGATTACTTCAATTCAAACAATTGGGAGGCCAAGAAACATTGATTTCTAAAGGAAAAGAAGAAGGAGTTGCAATACATTGAGAAGAGATGGTTGCAATGAGTGAATTTCTTGAAGATGCTATCCTCTCTCCCTCTCTAACTCCTGTATAATTGTAACAGATTGCAACAATTCAAACAATTGGGAGGCCAAGAAACATTGGTTTCTAAAGGAGAAGAAGAAGGAGTTGCAATACATTGAGAAGAGATGGTTGCAATGAGTGAATTTCTTGAAGATGCTATCCTCTCTCCCTCTCTAACTCCTGTATAATTGTAACAGATTACTTCAATTCAAACAATTGGGAGGCCAAGAAACATTGGTTTCTAAAGGAGAAGAAGAAGGAGTTGCAATACATTGAGAAGAGATGGTTGCAATGAGTGAATTTCTTGAAGATGCTATCCTCTCTCCCTCTCTAACTCCTGTATAATTGTAACAGATTGCAACAATTCAAACAATTGGGAGGCCAAGAAACATTGATTTCTAAAGGAAAAGAAGAAGGAGTTGCAATACATTGAGAAGAGATGGTTGCAATGAGTGAATTTCTTGAAGATGCTATCCTCTCTCCTTCTCTAACTCCTGTATAATTGTAACAGATTGCAACAATTCAAACAATTGGGAGGCCGAGAAACATTGATTTCTAAAGGAGAAGAAGGAGTTGAAATACATTGAGAAGAGATGGTTGCAATGAGTGAATTTCTTGAAGATGCTATCCTCTCTCCCTCTCTAACTCCTGTATAATTGTAACAGATTGCAACAATTCAAACAATTGGGAGGCCGAGAAACATTGATTTCTAAAGGAAAAGAAGAAGGAGTTGCAATACATTGAGAAGAGATGGTTGCAATGAGTGAATTTCTTGAAGATGCTATCCTCTCTCCCTCTCTAACTCCTGTATAATTGTAACAGATTGCAACAATTCAAACAATTGGGAGGCCAAGAAACATTGATTTCTAAAGGAGAAGAAGGAGTTGAAATACATCGATAAGAGATGGTCTCTGCGAGATAAGGGAGTTCTAATTTGTTTTGCTCTGTCCTTGTTGGTTGTCGCTCATGTTTTTTAAATACAAGTGACATGATTCACTCTATTTATTTCAACTTTTAAATTAGTAATCGTATATTTCGTTTTTGACGAGTTACTTCCAAATTCCATTTTCGTCCGCCTTCTATATTAATTTACAACGCTGTCTTTAATAGCTGAATAAAGCCTTTTTTTAATCAAAAGGTTTACTACTTATATCAACAAGTTGTATCGTTCCTGTGTTTAATTCATGCATTTTTTTTCCACTTATTTTGAAACTTGAAACATGACGAAGTCTGAGAAAATCGTATTTTAGGAATCTGACAATGTTTCACCTTTCAAATGATCTGCATACTACTGCTATCCCCGTTCCCATTCAAATAAGTCTTGGGATTCATGATGGCTGGAGTACAGAAATTGATAATTGCAAATCAGTTGAGCTAGCTATCAATTACTCGAATATTACTAGTACTTACAACCACTTGCTCGGGAGTCCAAGTGTCCAAATTGACGCTCTTCACCTTGGAAATATGAACGCCCAGGTTCCTGTGGATCCCTGCGCATCGGATGCACAAGAAAATCCCGATGTTCCAAGACGCCCAGCGAGGACCTGCACATTCATTTAGACAAATATTTTTATAATAATAGATAAACTTCATGATCAAAACTCGAGAAAAAAAATTGAAACTTTAACTCATTAGGGCAAATGTCTGCTGCGCATAGGTGCGCTACTTTTCAATTTAAATGAACACAATTAGCGGTAAAATGGAGTTTAAACGGTACAAAACGCGTTTCTTGAATAAAATCCGACTTAAGCGAATTCTTAAAACAAATGAAGCCGCTGCAATGGGAAAGTTTTGCAAGATAATCAGTTAATCACCTCAAGTATCGTCTTGAGTGACAAATTGCCCAATATTCATAATAAAGGTATATAGAAATTTACAGATTTAATTCAATCTTTTACAAAATCAGTTCAACCTTTTATTGAAGTTTTTACAATTTTAACTCATACCAACAATTCTCATGGGAAAAACATCTTTCCTATTACCCTTCGGGGGGTTAGGCAAGTATCTTTCAGTGCTTTCTCTGAAGTCAGAGGTTAGCGACAATTTGTCGGAATTCATCTCTATTCAATGCTTTATTTTTCAAATCGTGATACTTGAGTCCTGTCCATTGTAAAATGTTGCTGTACCACGAGGTCTTCCGTCGCCCAATACTTCTCTTTCCCTCGATCTTTCCTTCAAACACCAGCTGCAGCAATAGAGAGTTCCTAAAGATGATTTTGGCATAACGGCGAAGCTAACGGCGATCGTAGATCACCTTCTGCGCATGCGCAGAAAATTACGGCGATCAAATAACGTCCGAGCACATAACGGCGAACGTTCTGGCCGCTAACTTACGGCGATCTTGCTAACGTCGATGTGACTAACGGCCGCCGTTAGAGCAGAGTGAACCTGACATGCCGGTAACAGTTTTGCAACCACCAACATCAATTTCAAAACAAAGCCTCACCTCACCTCATGTTCCCGATTGTAAGGCAGATCAAAGCGAGTAACAACGACAACATTCAGTGTTAGTAAAATTACAAGTAAATTTTAGATATTTTTGTACTCTGTTAACAGAATGTGATGATGCATGTCAGTGGGGAGTTAGGTGTGAAATTAAACGTACCTTGGTAGCTTGTCTTTATGAAAAAAGGAGCTTAGAATGCTCTTTATTTTCTAACCTATCCGAAGTCATATTTCAGTTTCCGAGTAGCTGTGTGCATTTTTTCCGTATTGTGGGTTATTAGTTTTGTTAATTAAATGATTGTGAGAATAAAATTGATACATACGTATATAATTTCTGGTAAATATTTAAAAAATAATATCCGATCGTCATAATGAGTGGTTTTTTGACGTTTTATTATTTTTCGAACTGATTTTTTTATTAATTAATTATATTAATTGATATTATTATTAATATTAATTGATATAACTACGTAGCACTTTATTAAACCTAGTCTAGAAAGTATTTCCAATGGAATTGAGTTTTTGACAACCCAGCAAATTATCAACAGAATTTTTTATATCAATATTGAATGATGATGTCCATGTGACAGTAAGTGAGATTAAAACAATAAAAAATAATTATATCGTCATTTTCGGAAATTGTTAGGTACCTTAAAATTAAAATAGTTGAGTTAAAAAATAGGTAGTTAATTTTTAATTATTCTATAAAACTGCATAAAACCTACCTATCTGCATAAAAACTTCCAAAAATTAAGAAAAACCCTAAAATTGATCATTTTTGCTCAAATAATCACGCTGATAGTCGTATTTTATACCAACTTACCTTCTTTTACCTGAAAAACTATTTACCACGAATTTATGATTCTTTTAATATCCGTAATCGACATAGTTAGATGACGTATGACGAGATAGATGAAAATTGTAACATGAAATTGACTTGATATTGAAATATGAATGTGAAGGTAGAAATAACTTAGGTTATATTAAATCTTACGTTTTATTGAATACAATATTGAATACAATTTTGAATAGATATTGGGTTGAGTGAAATAAATATATTTTGTTCTGAAAGGACATCGGGAACTCCGAAATGTTCGTTAGTAGGTAGGTACTCGTTTCCCGGAATCTGGAACAAAATTTATACCGCACAGAATTAGGGATTTTGCTATTCTCTTCTCACTCAAAGTAGTTGAACATACCAATAAGTCGGTAGGCTATGTGTGAGTACCTATCACAGTAAATAACAATACGATTCCTTACCTTGTAGTAAGATAGACTTGGCAGTGAGAAACGCCCATACTCCGAGAGCCGCCGTCTTCGTGGAACGTTTTCGACGTACGTCTCCAGCACGGTGATCATATCTTCAGCGGAAAGTAGACCCGCAACGTACAAATTCATAAAATGATCCATCTCGAACAAACACCTTGACAAGATGTACTTGAAATAGCGAACAACGAACTTGAAAAACGAAGGCAGTCAACAGTAGAGAACTGAGGATCTAACGGCGAAGCCAGAAATTCCTGTCTCTTTAACTTTCGCGTCACTTTTGTCATCGCCGTTAAATTGTTCAACATCGCCGTTATTTTCGCTAACGTTCATCTAGGGTTAGCATCCGATTTGACTCGCCCTAGACAGATTCATAACGGCGATGCCTGTAACGTTCGCCGTTAAGCAAGATGCAGTTTAGGAACTCTCTAATGCTGTCATCTACGATTATAGCCACTCCTCGGGTATGCATTCCTCCCCCTGAATAGTAGGTTGTATAGCCATTTGATCTCAGGGTACCACTTCCAATCCATCTCGTCTCACATACGCCCAACATTTGTAAGTTGTGGCGATTCATTTCGCGCATCACATTAGTGAGCTTACCTCCTTCATAAAGGGTTCTCACATTCCAAGTCCCTATTCTTTCAAGGGATTTTATTGTTTTCCACCCGGGGATTCTTCGCACCCCTGCTCCATTTAAGGAGCGCCGGGGACTCGGGGGCCATATTAACATTGTTCTCCGACATAATTATCATTCTAGGGAGGAATAATGTGGTGGTTTCCCATTGCCTTCCACATCGCAGTATGGAGGCCAGTTTGACTGCTACCGTGAACTGGGGTGATACTGATATGCTGGGGTGATACTGATCAACACGCCTTTTTTCATTTGCATGCGATTGCAGCGCTCCACACAGTCCTAAATGGAAAGTTAGGTCGTGTTATGTGTTCGTAACAATGTCTTCTTTGGGGGGATATCGTTCCCGCCCGATAGTCTAGGTTACCATGGTAGCTGATAAGGAAATGAACAAACCTCAAAATCGGGCCCAGCTGACATTGTGATTGTAACTTCTGTTGTGCCGGTGTCGGGTGTTGTGTGGTGAAGTTCTTCTTTTCTTGGCTCTACAGCCCCGGGTGGGCCTTGGCCTCCTTCAAGACGGCTTTCCATTTCACTCTATCCCTTGCCGCGTTCCTCCAATCCCGGCATCCAGCCCTGGCAACGTCCTCCTCCACATTGTCGACCCATCTCTGTTTAGGTCGTCCCCTTCCTCTGCTCCCAAGTGGCTGCGCTTTGAAGAGTTTCTTTGCTGGATCATCGTCTGGGAGTCTTGCAACATGCCCAGCCCACCTGAGGCGCCCCAGCTTTGCAAAATGGACCACATCAATATCGTCGTACTGCTGGTATACTTCCTCATTCGTTCTCCGCCTCCAACTCCCGTGATCACAGACTGGGCCGAGGATCCTACGCAAAATCTTCCTTTCAAAGGCTCTGATCCTATTCTCCGACTGTTTGGTCATTACCCATGTTTCCGCTCCATAAACTTGGACAGGGCGGAGGAGCGTCTTATATATAGTGAGCTTTGATTTTCTTGAGAGTGTCCGGGACCTGAACAACGGGAGCAACCCAAAATAGCACCGGTTGGCAGACAACAGCCTCTTGTTGATCTCGACCACATTGTCATTTGCCATATGCACAGTGGAGCCAAGATAGGTGAACATTTCAACCCTCTGAAATGTCGAACAGCCGAGAGTTATGGCATTGGGGAGTCTTGAGCTGGGCGTCGGGCCAGACACAATGTACTTTGTCTTGTCCATGTTAATTTGGAGGCCCATTTCCGCTGCTGCCTGTGACAAAGATTCGAAAGCTTCTTCCAAACTCCTAACAGTTCTTGCCATCAAGTTTATATCATCTGCATAGGCAAGAAGCTGTGTGGATTTATAGAAGATATTGCCTCGTGAGCTCAACCCTGCCAGTCTCACCACTCTCTCCAGTGCTATATTAAAAAGCAGACAAGCGAGTGCGTCCCCCTGCCGTAGTCCGGCGCTGGTCTCAAACTCCTCCGAGAGGTCACCCCGAATCCTCACTCTGCAGATTGTGCGCCTCATCGTTGTCTCGATCATCCGGCACAGTTTCTCGGGGATTTCAAACTCTCGAAGGGCTGCGTACAATTTATCTCTGCGTATGCTGTCATATGCAGCCTTAAAGTCGATAAAAAGGTGATGCACGGACATTTGAAATTCCACACTCTTCTCAATTATCTGTCTGAGAGAGAAAATCTGGTCGATAGTGGATTTCCCAGGCATAAAACCACGTTGGTAGGCACCCACAACCCTCTGGGCATGTGGCAGAAGGCGGTCAAACAGAATGTTTGACAATATCTTGTAAGATACGTTCAGGAGAGTGATTCCCCTAAAATTGCTGCATTCCATAGGGTCTCCCTTCTTGTGGATAACACAGATTGTTCCATTTTCCCAGTCCGCCGGGATCTCTTCATTCTCCCAAATTCTGAGGATCAGTGTATGTAATCGAGCCACTAATTCGTCTCCACCAGCTTTGATCATTTCGGCTGATATAGAATCATCGCCCGCAGCTTTATTGTTTTTTAGTCGGGATAGGGCTCTCCCAACCTCACCGACAGTTGGTGGTTCACCCGGTTCGTGGCGATCCTGCCTCCTGGCTGGCTCCGCACCACTGTGCCGATCAGTGCATAGGAGCTGCCTAGTGCCTGCTCCATCTCCCCAGCACCCCTTGCTTGTCAGTGAGGAGTTCACCATTCTCATCCTTGCACATGCTACTTTCAGGTGCGAATCCCTTTCTTTTCTTGTTTACGTCTCTGTAAAATTTTCGGACATCCCTGTTTTCATGGGCCAGTTCAATGTTCTCGAGTTCCTTCCGATCATGAATCCTCTTTTTCAGACGATGCATTCTTTTTTCAACCTTCCTCTTGTCTCTATATTCCCTCTCCGAACATCGTGTATGTCTCCCCTGGATCATATTTTGATATGCCTTATTTTTCTCATCGGTCACCCTCTGGCACTCTGCATCAAACCAACCGTTCCGTCTCTGGGGTTCTGCTGCCCCTAATAACTCGTCTGCTACTGTCTGAATGGTATCCTTTATGGCACACCACTCAGCTTCTACACTGGTTCCAGATGAGTCCGGTCGTGCTCTCAACAAAGTGCCGACCTTTTCAGTATACGATTTCACTATCGCTTCATCCTTCAGTTTTACTGTGTTGAAAGGTCTGTTGGCTTTCTGGCCCCTTACTTGGTTGGCACTTGACAGCCGTGCTCTCACTTTAGCCTGCACCAGAAAGTGGTCCGAATCGACATTGGGCCCACGATAAGACCGAACGTCCAGAACATCGGAGGCATGTCGCGCATCAATCAGAAAATGGTCTATCTGATTACAAACTGATCCATCGGGCGACGTCCAGGTACCTTTATGGATATTTTTATGGTCAAACATGGTACTACTGATGACCATGCTCCTAGCAGCAGCAAACTGGATTAAGCGACTTCCATTCTGATTGGTTGTGTCATGCAAGCTGTGTCGTCCTATTATAGGTCTGTAGAACTCCTCCTTCCCCACTTGAGCATTGAGGTCGCCAAGGACCATTTTGATGTCATTGGACGGACAGTCATCATACGCTCTTTCTAGGTCTTCATAGAAAATATCTTTTTCGTCGTCGTCTGTCACTTCTGTGGGGGCATGCACACAAAGAAGAGAGTAATTGAAGAACCTGCCTCGGAGTCTGAGGCTTGCAATTCTCGGTGTTATGGCCCTGAAGCCCATGATTAGGTGTTTGACTCTCTTCCTAACAGCAAACCCCACGCCAAAGGCATGCCGTTTCTCATGGCAGCTATAGAAGATGCTCCAATCCTTCTTCTCCAGGACGTTGCTGCCAACCCACCGAATCTCCTGAAGAGCCACTATGTCAGCCTTGTGCATTTCCAATTGATCCAATAAGAGCCTCAACGCACCTGCTCTATATAAAGACAGTACGTTCCACGATCCCAAGTAAAACTCTTTCTTTCTTTCCGTTGTGGTAATACAGGTAGACGCGCCTGGTCTGTGCCAAAATATCAATCCGCTTTTCTTTTGTCTGTCTGGTTTCGTAACAATGTGGTTTTCGTGGAGTGGGGTCGTTAGCCCCACGTCCAACCCCCAACCTGGAGGACCAGGAGATTTTGGTCAGGCTCGTCTTGCCCTAGAAGCACTGCCTTCGCCACGGCTTGGAGATTACTTCTTCCCCTGGCTAGTTTTGGTCCGCCCCGGGTATTTTACCATGGTAGCTGATAAGGAAATGAACAAACCTCAAAATCGGGCCCAGCTGACATTGTGATTGTAACTTCTGTTGTGCCGGTGTCGGGTGTTGTGTGGTGAAGTTCTAGTGAAAAGATTTTGTTTCTACTAGAGGTAAGCATGAAATATCTGCAATTAGTTTGTTTTTTCCGTGTTACTACAGTTGGTTATCTGTTAAAAACAAGAAAAAATCATTTCCAGGGGGTGATCACGGCCGAAATGCCCCGAAACTATCAAAAAGTGATTGGTCCATCATTATTTTTAGTAACAAGTGCTTTAAAATAAGTTGTTTCTTGTCAGTTACCAAGCATGTGCCACGAATGGTCTCATTATAGTAATAAATACTGATGAGGATATTACGAGTCTTGAATTTTGGCTTTATTCTGATTTTTGTAAGTAAAGAGTTGGTTTTTATTAGTTTTTCAATAAAAATTGTTCTGAAATGAGTTGTTAGGGGTTTTTGACATTTTCATGTCTTTGCTTTGGCACATAAACTGAAAAATCGTCACGAAAACTAAGCAAGTCTTGCTCACGCGACCAATAAATAAAATAGAGTCACTGTGTTGCGTAGAGAACAATCAACTGTTTTCTTATTTTGATGCTTGGGTACATGAACTAACAACCTTACTTCACTACCTTGTTGTGTAGTGGTTGACATGAAACTGTCCCAATGCGTTGCAGACTCGTATGCAAGCATTTTCAGAGGTTTTTTTTTTTTTTTTTTTTTTTTATATTTACTCTAGAGGATTGGACCAACCCGGAACTGTTTAACACATTACCTCGGGCTGGTCCCTCCTCTTTTTGGCCGATGGCCTCTTCTTTCTTGCTCTTCACCCTCGGAGCCTCTATAATCATACTCTTCGGCTTTAACTACTCTAACCCTACGTCCCCCCCTTGGGAGGTTCGGGAGAAAGGCTTCCATCATTCTTCGTCCTCTTCTTCTTCGTCTCCATCCTCTTCCTCCTCATCCTCTTCCATCTCTTCCCCTGAAGACCAGCTGATATCCCTTCTGTCCGACGAGCTTGGCTCCAACCCATCCGCATCTTCCAGCTCCCGATGTTCTAGCATTTCCACCACCACCTTCTTCCTGCGGAGAACACCCTGAACATACCGCGCAACCATGCACCACTTTGTGCTACTCTGCAGCATGATGTCTACAGCCGTTTCCGGCCTAAAGACCCCAACCTCTCGTGACAGAGTCGCGCGGCACCCCGCATGGCCCTCACACCAAAAGAACGTGTGCTCCACATCGTCCCAGTCATCATCGCCGTACGGGCACCCGGGGCTCTGCGATCTTCCCATTTTCCATAGGTAGCCCATGAAAAGGCCATGCCCAGACAAGAATTGTGTCAGGAAATAATCGACCTCCCCATGGCCCCTTTCACACCAGCCCTTGAGATCAGGGATGAGACGTCTGGTCCATCTTCCCTTATGTCCGGCTGCCCATTGGGTTTGCCACTCATTTAGGATCCTCTCTCGCTCTTCCCTCCTTGCCATCTGTCTAGTGGTCCCGTCATGCCTGTTGTAAAGGGCACTCCTCTCGGAGATCAACAGATGGATGGGAACGACGCCTGCTATTACAACTATCGCCTCCTCGGATACAGTCCGATACGCGCAGGCCACTCGTAGGGCCCCCCTGCGCTGTACCGCCGCTAGTGGCTTCCTGTAGCACTCCCGTTTCACTGCCTCGCCCCACACCTCCGCTCCATACAGGAGTATATGAAGATAGAGAAGTACAGAAGTATATAAACAGGCGTCTCGTTAGCTGCCTGGGGCCGCCAGTATTTCGCATCAGCCTGCTGAGGGTAGCCACGGCCTGCGAGGCTTTTCCGGCTGCTCGTTTTATGTGTGCTCCATACCTTAGGCGGGAGTCAATTTGAACTCCAAGATATCTTATGTCAGGGCGCGTCGCGATCTCCTCCCCTCCCACCGACATCTGCATGGCTGTGGAAATCCTCCTCCTGGTGACCAGCACCATCTCTGTCTTGCTGGCAGCAAGAGAGAGGCCGTGTGCTGCCATCCATTCTGTCACCCTTCGCATCACCATGTCCAGCCTAATCTGAAGTTCTTCGTGGGTCCTGCCCAGAATGACGACAGCCACATCATCGGCATAGCCAATCATGCGTGTGTTTTCCGGCATCTGAAGAACTATCACTCCATTATAATTCATGTTCCACACCTGCGGGCCAAGGATGGAACCCTGGGCAACCCCAGCCGTCAGTGGCCTGCGTTTTGGTCCATGGGTTGCCTCGTATAAGAGTGACCTGTCCATAAGATAATGCTTCAGCATCGCAACCAGGTACGGCGGCCCCTCAAAGTCGGTCTCAAAGGCCTTGACTAAGTCGATCCATCTCGCCGAATTGAATGCGTTTGTCACATCCAGAGTCACCACAAGGCCCATGGGTCTGGAATAGTGGTTTCCCTCCATTACGACCCGCAGAGCACTCACCATGAGAGGTTTGAAGTAAGGATGTACACAAATACCTCACTGATTTCCTTGAAACTTTCCAAGTATTCAAAAATTTAAAAATATGCGTTTTTTTTACCTCAGGGTACTGAAAAACAATTTATTTTTCTTCAACAGTGATCAGTGACACTCCGAAAGCGTTTTGTTCGATTTTAAATTAGTGATCACTATCACCCCCACTATGTGGGGGGTGATACTGATCAATTTAATTATTTTTTTTAATGAGCTTAATTCATCGAAATTTCAAAGTTTGATATTGGATACTGTTCATAAGATGTGGAAGAACATAAACTATTTTATTTCAGATTTTTTTGAATTATTGCACTGGTAGTTTTCAAGGAAAAACTGTAGAAATTGATCACTATCACCCCAGTCTACGGTACTACAATCCTTCCCTCCATTGAGTTCGCCTGGACCAGTCCAGGATCATTTCCCTTTTGCTCCAGGACGATGATGGAAATGCTGCTGCCCATTCCCATAGTATACACTCCCAGGCAAGTATACACAACACTTTTAAGCTCTTTGTTTTACCTGCCTCAGCTACAAGACCCCTTTCACTATTAGCTAAGCTAATAGTGTTGTTACTTTCCTTACCGCCAGAAGGATAATAGGAAAGATGTTTTTTTTCTCATAAGAAGGGTAGGGATGAGTTAGTTTGTAAAAAGTTTAATTAAATCTGTAAATGCTATTCCTACCTAATAGAAAAAAGCTTGAGACTTTAAGAATCGTTTTAAAATGTTCCAAAAGGGATTTCAGAACTATCAATTTTAAGAACGTTGCATGGTTCCATTTTCTTCGAAAAGTCGTCGATAAAATCATACTCAAATTAGGAAGAACTTGTTTTTGGGCATCATAAACATCGCAAATTTCGAAATTCGTACCTTTGGCGTCGCAATCGACGCAATATTTGTTATCTTCGTTCCTCAACATCTGGTTCAATAGATTCTGACACTTGTCTTGTATCTGCTTCTGCCGATCTTTCTCCTGCCTGGACATCTTTGGTCGAAATTCACCGAAAATAGGACTCAAATACGAAAAAAAACCCGATTCGAGAGGACCACAAGTGCGAATTTCTTGGAGGAAAATAAGTGGAAAATTCCCGAAAAAATGGATTTCAGGAAACCTCTCAGAGTCGTTATCACTGTGACATAAGGGACGTGACAAATGGGTTAACAATGAGCGTTGAAAAAACGATTAAAACTACGAAATATCGAGCATTTTTGATTTCATCGACAATTGTTCACCAACGTGGAATGTTTGAAGGGACTTAATAGTAATTTAAGTACAAATTTAACGATTGAAAGCGAAAGAGCCGCGGGTATATCCAAAATTACTATCCCGTACTGATGAAATTTGACAACTGACATGAAACCACCAGGTTAGCCAACAAAACACCCAAATATTTCGACTGAATTAGAATTAGAGTATTAGAATGACGCAATTTAAAAGGTAAATTAGAAAAAAGAACCTTTTTTCAGTCAATTTTCCATTTTTTTAAATTCAAAAAGCTCTCCAAAACTAATTGAAATTTCGGCATTTGGTACGCGAATCAAATCACTGGAGACCAGTGTCTTTAAACCAAATAAATAGAGTAGTAGTAGAAATAGTAGATATAAATAATAGAAATTATAGAAATAAATAAATAGTAGAAATCCCAGTTTTTAGGACTTGAACGGGCTGCCTATTTTATTCAAAACTAGTGTCTTTTTTCCGGAAAAAATTAATGTTGGACAAAAAGACGACACAACGCAGCCAACTGTCTGGGTCTGAAAAATTGAAAATTGAGGCGAATTGAGGCTTTAAAAAAATTTTAATTGTCTTGATCGTGTAGTAATTTGGTTATGAACGGATGATTAATAAGCCGCTGTGTACTATTTTGCCGGAATAAGTTCGATTTCAAAAATCTTTTCATATTCTGACTATTTTTGGGCGGCAACGTTCGCGGAAAGGTTGTTATCATGTTGGCACCACTGCTTTATATGGACGCTATAAAGAAGATTTGACACGATGGAGCATCCATCTGCATAAAAGTGACCTCAGCCCTCAGTTGCGTTCTAGAATGGGCCAGCGATTTGTGAAAAAAACGTCTATATTCTCGAGTAATTTCCTAAATAGAAAATTCCTGTAGTTTTCATCGCGAGTGGAGTGAAAAAATTGATGATTTTCGACGCTATTTCGACGAGCGATCTATCAAAAACGAGCCAACTTCGCAGTGTCACAACATCCGCTTTCACATTTTCCTCCTCATTGTTCCTCTATTTTCGCGTAATTTCGACGTTCCGTTCCTTATTTTCAACTTCGTCTTTCGACGTCGAGGAAAAGGTCAATTTCGGTCGTCGGACGAGATGTACTGTTACGTCGTGCAGCCCAACGGCGTCGTGGTGGAGGTCCAGCTGGAGAATAAAACCAAAGGGCAGGACGTGCTTGAGAAGGTGGGTCGAAAATTTCGATTTAAAATTTCTCCTTTTAAATGCGGACCATGAATTCGCTTTACCATGGGGGTCCGCAGAAAGTAAACAAGAAGAAAAACAGAAAATCCAATTTTCGTTGGAAAGAGTGAGTTTCGATCTTTGATGTCATTTGGATTTGGACAACTCAAAAATTCGCTTTTTGGTGGATTCTGTGCCTTTTTCACAGAAGGTTGGGGCGTTAGGAGCAAGAGGTCCATTTGTTAGAAAATTGAGTCAAAATTTCGATTTTTGACCGTTGTTTCTATTTGAAATTACTTACGTCATTTTGGTTTATTATTTTCAATAATGAACCTTTGGAATCGACCAAGAAATGTTTTTCCTTCAATTTAAGATTCTATAGAATTTTTAGAATTTTTTGAGGCCACGCGGAGCTCTGTAGGACAAACCGTTCGCTCCCTACGAAAATTTAAGGGTTTATATTGAAATATATACATATATATAAAAATAAAAACACGAGTGTGAATCGCAAAAGAGGCCTAATCTCCGTTCAAATTAGAGCTGACCGAAATGCGATCGATGGTTGGTGATTTTGATTTTTTTTGGATTTTTTTTAAAAAAATTTTTTGGATTTTTTTATTTTTTCTTCATATTGGATGGTTGGTGATTTTGTAGACGAGTGATCTATATAGAAAAATAATAAACCATTGTGTAATAATTTGCAGCGTTTTTTCATTGGGTTTATTCCCGCCTCTGCCTACTAGAACCTCTTGAAAAATTTACTGTTATCCGAAATTAATACCTTTTCTTTTGTCTTGAAAGGCTCAATTCTCATTACCACCACCTGTAATGATTTCATTTTTGCCTACAAAAGTCTTCTCCTAGGCCTTGGAAAATATTAATTGCGTGAAAAAACGAATGAAACTGAAAGTCTACATGTAGATCTCATCAAAAGCAGAGTGGTGTGGTTTTTAAATCTATTTGGTGATGCCAATAACTTATTTCAAAAAGTGTAATGTCACCAATTACAATATGTCAAAAGAAGTGTCGTTATCCGACATCCTATTTAAATTTAAACTGAGGACTAAACAGCAAAATCTCCCCAAAAGTCCCTTTCAATTCAACGTGAAAATCTAGTTTTTTGTGTTCCCATTTTCTTCCTTTACTGACAACCCTCGTTGTTCTGTTCGTAGAGAACGTGATCTTCGAAAGTGTTTCGCCCAATTTCGAACCATCCTTGGTAGTGGTTCCTCTTGAATGACCCGGTTATTTTGACCGTATTTTTTTTTCTATAAAAAGAAGGATAATGGACCACCTGTAACGACCTTATTGATGGCTACGTGACGCCTCGCTCGCGTCCCTCGACTACGTGACATCGAATCCGAGTAGAGTTCTAATGATCCAAATCTTATTATCTTGTACTGAAGAAAAAAAAAAAACAGAAAAAAACCCATTTGTGTACCTAAAATGATTTCAATTCTAATTTTTAGTTTCCAATTTTTTTGAATTGTAATTTTCACGTGCGCTTATGGTGCCAAAGTACCCGAATCTATTTTGTCCATATCGCACATTGGGTAGGTATCTCTACTCTGTGGAAAATTCAAAAGTTGATTAAATACCCCTAGAAGGTTTTATTCACTAATTTTCTAGAGAAACATCACGGGATATTTCATGTCAAAAGAATACAAAATTTGGAATAAACTTGTACTACTGAAAAAAAACAAGAAGAAATCCTTCCATCCGTATACCTAAAATAGTTTTAATTTTCAGTTTCCAATTTGTTGAATTTTCGCCATTAAGTTCTCAAGAGTCCCGAATATTAATGAAGTTTTCTTAATATTTTGGTCTCAAAATGTATTCGGGATCCTTATCTCAAGTTGGGTATCTCTACTCTGTGGAAAATTCAAAAGTTGATTAAATACCCCTAGAAGGTTTTATTCACTAATTTTCTAGAGAAACATCACGGGATATTTCGTGTCAAAATAATACAAAATTTAAAATAAACTTGTACTACTGAAAAAAAACAAGAAGAAATCCTTCCATCCGTATACCTAAAATAATTTTAATTTTCAGTTTCCAATTTGTTGAATTTTCGCCATTAAGTGCTCCAGAGTCCCGAATATTAATGAAGTTTTCTTAATATTTTGGTCTCAAAGTGTATTCGGGATCCTTATCTCAAATTGGGTATCTCTACTCTGTGGAAAATTCAAAAGTTGATTAAATAACCCTAGAAGGTTTCATTATTATTTTCTATATATTTCTTTATTCTATTTTCTATATTATTTTCTTTTATTAATTATTATTAATTAATATATATTAATTAATTATTTTCTAGAGAAACATCACGGGATATTTCGTGTCAAAAGAATACAAAATTTAAAATAAACTTGTACTACTGAAAAAAACAAGAAGAAATCCTTCCATCCTATACCTAAAATAATTTTAATTTTCAGTTTCCAATTTGTTGAATTTTCGCCATTAAGTGCTCCAGAGTCCCGAATATTAATGAAGTTTTCTTAATATTGTGGTCTCAAAGTGTATTCGGGATCCTTATCTCAAATTGGGTATCTCTGCTCTGTGGAAAATTCAAAAGTTGATTAAATACCCCTAGAAGGTTTTATTTACTAATTTTCTAGAGAAACATCACGGGATATTTCGTGTCAAAAGAATACAAAATTTAAAATAAACTTGTACTACTGAAAAAAACAAGAGGAAATCCTTACATCCGTATACCTAAAATAATTTTAATTTTCAGTTTCCAATTTGTTGAATTTTCGCCATT
Source organism: Apolygus lucorum (assembly GCA_009739505.2). Classification (NCBI taxonomy): domain Eukaryota; kingdom Metazoa; phylum Arthropoda; class Insecta; order Hemiptera; family Miridae; genus Apolygus; species Apolygus lucorum. The sequence continues at coordinate 430,908 of CM019175.2, forward strand.
AAGTGCTCAAGAGTCCCGAATATTAATGAAGTTTTCTTAATATTTTGGTCTCAAAGTGTATTCGGAATCCTTATCTCAAATTGGGTATCTCTACTCTGTGGAAAATTGAATTCTTGACTGGACGAGCTAATTTTCAGTTTCCAATTCGTTGAATTTTAACCATTAAGTGTTCTGAGTCCCGAATATTAATGAAGTTTTCTTAATATTTTGGTCTCAAAGTGTATTCGGGATCCTTATCTCAAATTGGGTATCTCTACTCTGTGGAAAATTCAAAAGTTGATTAAATACCCCTAGAAGGTTTTGTTCACTAATTTTCTAGAGAAACATCACGGGATATTTCGTGTCAAAAGAATACAAAATTTAAGATAAACTTGTACTACTGAAAAAACAAGAAGAAATCCATCCATCCTTATACCTAAAATAATTTTAATTTTCAGTTTCCAATTTGTTGAATTTTCACCATTAAGTGCTCATGAGTCCCGAATATTAATGAAGTTTTCTTAATATTGTGGTCTCAAAATCCTTATCTCAAATTGGGTATCTCTACTCTGTGGAAAATTCAAAAGTTGATTAAATATCCCTATCACGGGATATTTCGTGTCAAAAGAATACAAAATTTAAAATAAACTTGTACTACTGAAAAAAACAAGAGGAAATCCTTACATCCGTATACCTAAAATAATTTTAATTTTCAGTTTCCAATTTGTTGAATTTTCACCATTAAGTGCTCAAGAGTCCCGATTCGGGACTCCCGAATATCAATGAAGTTTTCTTAATATTGTGGTCTCAAAATCCTTATCTCAAATTGGGTATCTCTACTCTGTGGAAAATTCAAAAATTGATTAAATACCTCTATCACGGGAATTATAGCATATATTTGTAACATAACAATTATTTGGAACAATAGCCGTGTGGGTACTCTAAGAGTTCGTCGAGACGAGTAGAACACGAATATGGACTCCTAAGATCTTCATAGCATACCCAGTGCATACAGTATGTTGGTATGGTATACTGAAAATAGAAAAAAAACAACGATAGCCATGTGGGTACTCTATGAGTTTGTAGGGACGAGTAGAACATGAATATGGACTCGTAAGATCTTCAAAGCATACCCAGTGCGTACAGTATGTTGGTATGGTGTACTGAAAATAGAAAAAAAACAACGATAGCCATGTGGGTACTCTATGAGTTTGTAGGGACGAGTAGAACATGAATATGGACTCCTAAGATCTTCATAGCATACCCAGTGCATACAGTATGTTGGTATGGTATACTGTAAATAGAAAAAAAACCAACAATAGCCGTGTGGGTACTCTAAGAGTTCGTCGAGACGAGTAGAACACGAATATGGACTCCTAAGATCTTCATAGCATACCCAGTGCATACAGTATGTTGGTATGGTATACTGAAAATAGAAAAAAAACAACGATAGCCATGTGGGTACTCTATGAGTTTGTAGGGACGAGTAGAACATGAATATGGACTCCTAAGATCTTCAAAGCATACTCAGTGCGTACAGTATGTTGTTATGGTATACTGAAAATAGAAAAAAACAACGATAGCCATGTGGGTACTCTATGAGTTTGTAGGGACGAGTAGAACATGAATATGGACTCGTAAGATCTTCAAAGCATACCCAGTGCGTACAGTATGTTGGTATGGTGTACTGAAAATAGAAAAAAAAACAACGATAGCCATGTGGGTACTCTATGGGTTTGTAGGGACGAGTAGAACACGAATATGGACTCCTAAGATCTTCATAGCATACCCAGTGCATACAGTATGTTAGTATGGTAGGTATACTGAAAATCGAAAATAAACCCAAGCAAGAAAAACCTAAGAGGCATCTGGGCCCGAGCAAAGATTAGTTCGGTTTTTTCCCGCTAGCTAATCTAAAATTCATTTTCACCTGCAATAATTGTCAAACTCTGATTCTGTATGCAGCAGCTCCTAATCCATTTGAAATGAGTTTTAGGCTCTGATTGGTCAATAAATGACTCGATCCGATGAAGAGCGGATGTGGTGTTGACAAGGAGTGGAGTGGTCAATGCAGTGGTTAAGATCTTAACCATAGCTTCAACTGAAAGATTTCTTTGAAAATTCGCTCATTAATTCATGCTGCATGAATGGACTTTTTCGTTCATTCCGAGCGAGATAGTTGAAGGAGCGATTCCACGAAAAAGAATCAAAAAATTCCCATTTGTAGGAGGTCACCAACCTCTTTTGCACAGTTTATCAATCGAAAATTATCTAATTTGTTACATGAGAGGTACCTTTATCAACTGATTCATTCTTACATCGAACCATCCTTAATTTTACCCGTTTACACGCTCGTGACGGTTATAAAATCGTATTATAAGACAGTGTAATCGTGAAATGGAGGGAAGAAGAAGAAAAATTTAATCGAAAACGATCGACCTCGAGCGACCTTACCGCAATTAGATTGATTTGAAGGGAGTGCATTCGATTCGAAATAAGACGTTATCGCGGAAAAGGTCATCTTCGATCGGATCAATGGAGGTCGGGATTCCTTCACCTTCGGGTCGACGAGAAATGGGGCAAAAGGAATTTTCCTATGATATTTTTGGGGGCCACGCCATCTAACGGACTAGAATTACTCCAAATCGGTGCAAATGGAGGATTTCAGTGTATTTTTTAATTCTTTATTTTATTTTTTATCGTTTAAAATAGTTTAGAACACAAAAAAACGCTGATCCAGTCGCTTTTTTAGGACGTCCCACAGTTAGACTTGGGCGTCCTTACACGATCGATCTGGGGTGAAGGAGGACAACACTCAACAGAAAAAAAATAAACACACAGTAATCCGTTGCAGACCATTCTGAATCCAAATCCGCGAAAAAAACTATAGGTGTATGTCTGTGTGTGTGTGTGTAACAAAATCTTGTGTCGTCTGCACAGCCCTTAGTTCTCAACCGATTTTCCTGGTTCTTTTTTTGTTCGATGCGGAAAACTATCTAGTTGTGCACTACGGCGCCAGAATTTCGAATTTCGCCTTTCAAGGGGGGAAAGGGGGGGTTAATGCTCAAAAAACGTGTGTTTGCTATAGGCTGCTATAGGCTGGTTTTGCGTTTTTACTTATGCCCGTATACAATTTATTGAATGTTAGTCAAACTATTAAAAAACGAGGCGTGAAAAGTGGTTTAAACTCTAGAAATTACGGAAATCGTGATGGGTGAGTATACCATACTCACCTGGCGCGAGGGAGGATTTGGAAGCACCTGGCGCGTTAAGGGTTAATGAAGAGGGTACGGTTGTACCCTACGGCAGCTTAAGGGCTTTCTCCTTCACTAGCTTCTCTAACTATACATATGATTTTGTTTCGCAGGTCTGTGACATTTTGGGGATTCGCACCGAAATGGACTACTTCGGCCTGAAATACCAAAATGGCAAAACCTCCGGGTCCGAGCTCTGGTTGAACCTGAGAAACTCCGTCGAACGGCAGGTTCAACATATGCACCCGATTCGGTTCAGGCTGAGAGTCAAGTTCTGGGTTCCACCGCACCTGGTACTCCAAGAGTCTACCAGGTAAGTCCCTACAACAATATTAGAGAGTTCCTAGGAGATAGCTACCCTAAAGATACGAATTGTGGTACATATCTACTGTGTCTAGAGCGACTGAAGTGGAGGCTAACCAAAAATGGTGGCGATACAGACTCTAGCTTATGAAAATTCTTTTCAGCTCGTTTTTCATCTGCACCTGCAAGTCACATTAACGTGATTTTAACTGTTTAGTTTACCTACCCTCGAAAAAAAAAGTTTTCCGAAAATTTTAAGAATTTGCTATTTCTGGTTTAATCTCTCTGCTGCTGTTTGGTTTACTCTCGAAAAAAAGTGCTGATTGTGATAATTTCTCTAGTATGGCTCAAGTGGAAAATATTTTCTGACTACACTCCAGTGGCCTTTTGACAACAGTTTTTGAGTATTTAGTTTTTGAGAGCTGTTACTCTTCTTATGAAAGTTAGTCGTATGAAAGTATACCTATATGCGCCTCTACAATATTAGTTAGTAGACTACTCAAGATATTACCTGAAATATATTTGCTTTCTTTTTCATTTCTACGCCAAAGATGCAGTTTTCTTACCTGACCCTTTGACAGATATTCGTAATAGGTAGGTACGTTTTTTCAAATGTGTTCAAAACATCGATGTTTTTCAATAAATATCGATGTTTTTAACATCGATGTTTCGATGGCGATGTTTTCACAACATCGATGTTTCTTACCGATGTTTCAATCGATGTCGTACTTCCCCCGATTTGTTGTTCCCATTGGTTTTCTCAATAGTTTACACATTAAAATAATGAATTAAACAAGCGTTAAAATACCAATCGCGATGAATTATTACATACTTGTATTAAATGAATGGGGTTAGTTCCGCTAGTTATAAGAATACAATTATTATCTACGTACCGTATTGGAGAATCCGTCGTAACCAGCAAGTCGAGTACAGGAGGCGAGCGCTTTCGGTGTAAAGACATCATCTTCAGGCCGTCGAGAGAGTACTAAAGTTTGTCAGTCAGTCGTTCTATTTATATAGTCTGGGTGAAAGGGAGGTGAAAGGAAAGGGGGGCAATTCCTTTCTAATCCTTTCACCTCCCTTTCACCCAGACAAGTACAGGCAAGTCGAGTACAGGAGGCGAGCGCTTTCGATGTAAGGACATCATCTTCAGGCCGTCGAGAGAGTACTAAAGTTTGTCAGTCAGTCGTTCTATTTATATAGTCTGGGTGAAAGGGAGGTGAAAGGAAAGGGGGGCAATTCCTTTCTAATCCTTTCACCTCCCTTTCACCCAGACAAGTACAGGCAAGTTGAGTACAGGAGGCGAGCGCTTTCGATGTAAGGACATCATCTTCAGGCCGTCGAGAGAGTACTAAAGTTTGTCAGTCAGTCGTTCTATTTATATAGTCTGGGTGAAAGGGAGGTGAAAGGATTAGAAAGGAATTGCCCCCCTTTCCTTTCTAATCCTTTCACCCAGACTATATAAATAGAACGACTGACTGACAAACTTTAGTACTCTCTCGACGGCCTGAAGATGATGTCCTTACATCGAAAGCGCTCGCCTCCTGTACTCGACTTGTCTGGGTGAAAGGGAGGTGAAAGGATTAGAAAGGAATTGCCCCCCTTTCCTTTCACCTCCCTTTCACCCAGATTATATAAATAGAACGACTGACTGACAAACTTTAGTACTCTCTCGACGGCCTGAAGATGATGTCCTTACATCGAAAGCGCTCGCCTCCTGTACTCAACTTGCCTGTACTTGTCTGGGTGAAAGGGAGGTGAAAGGATTAGAAAGGAATTGCCCCCCTTTCCTTTCACCTCCCTTTCACCCAGATTATATAAATAGAACGACTGACTGACAAACTTTAGTACTCTCTCGACGGCCTGAAGATGATGTCCTTACATCGAAAGCGCTCGCCTCCTGTACTCGACTTGCTGGTTACGACGGATTCTCCAATACGGTACGTAGATAATAATTGTATTACATACTTGTCTCTTGGAGGTATAAATAATAGCTAATTTTTCGACCGATTCAGTTTGAAAACTTTTATTGAAAATAAATAAGAAGTACCTACTGGGGAGAGAACATGTAAAATGGAAAAATTGTCCCCATTGTCTCCATTACTCTGTGGAAAAACCTGAACCTGAATGAATGTTTGAGTTTTGGAAATATTATGTACCATATGTTTTTGTTCATGTGTCGTTCTACTTCTTGAAAATACTTTAATAAACAAGGTTTATCATTAATTTGCAATTCCTTGCTTTCAATGCTTTCCTATTTAAAAAAACACCTGGGCAAGTGCTATGAAAATAATGAACAATATAGACTTTTGTTATTCACTCACGTATTTTTTTAATTTATTATTTATTTTTTTTTTACTGCTTTAAATATTCATTTGGAAAATGTACTAGGGTAGAAATTGAGTAGGTACCTACAGCCAAACGCTATCGAATATTTATTATTATGTAACTGTATATAGATCGGGCACATCGATGTTGTGAAACATCGATGTCGAGAAACATCGATGTTTTTGGTCGATGTTTCCACTTGACATCGATGGTGGATTTCAAAAACATCGATGTTGAGAAACATCGATGTTTTCCATCGATGTCGCATCACTAATCACCACCCGTGTCCTGCTCGGCTCATATTTGAACTGGTGGTCCTTTCATAGAGGCACTTCCCTTCATCCCTCTCTCCACTCCCACCTCCCTCATCCCTAGGGCCGGCGTCGGGTGAGTCCTCGGCGTCCTCCCCATAATGTTTCATTAATTTATTTATTTTTATTTAAAGTTAAAGTAGTTTATTTAGAGTGCATAAAAAAAGCTTTCCCCCTCCCTAAAGCATAAAATTGTCAAATCCAGCGAATTTCGGATGAGCTTATTGGAAGTTTTGATGTAAAGCAGGTTCCACGTTTCACAACGCACGGTTAAATTTCTGATACGGGAAGAGTAATGTGCACGATGCAATTTGAGCACAACTGTGCAAAAAAATCTACTTCCTTCCCATCAGGCACATGTATTTTTGTACCAGTTTTGAGTTGACTGAAACCAGTTCTGGACAGACAGACAGTGATTCTCGTAACTAATGAGGAATTTCACCGAATTCTGTTTGTATTTTTCCTGAATAGTTAATGGTGTGGGATAGATGAAAATCGGGCTGATTTCGGAAAATAAGTCTCCTGTTATTTTTGGGAGACAGTCAAAATTTTTAATTTCAAAACCAACCGGGAAAACGGACGTGAAGCGGGAACGCTCGCTGATTGGGCTGTTCGGATCGCCGTCTCCTCCCAGTGTTGCCCATTGGGACGACAAAATCGTGTTTTCTAAGAGAAAAGTTATCAAACAAGAACAGAGGAAACATAATTTTCCCCATCTCGCTTTTTCTATTTTTTTCTTCAGTTTTTCGATTTCGAACTTTACTGTTTCGTGAAATTTTGCATCTGGGGACTATGGATTTCTCGATCTCAGCGCTTCAAGCGGCCATAAATGAACTATTCCAGCATGACGTCATTTTCCCGTTTTTTTTTAAACATTCGTATTTTCTACACTGTTTTGTTTATTCGTAAATTAGGAAGTTCGGGCTGAAAGTTTGCCTTAGGGGGTTTTTCGAGGTGCTGAATCCGATTTTGGGGTCAAAAATAAGAAATTCCGACATGGTGAAATTCCTCATTTGAGCACAACTGTGCACAAAAATCTACTTCCTTCCCATCAGGCACATGTATTTTTGTACCAGTTTTGAGTTGACTGAAACCGGTTCTGGACAGACAGACAGTGATTCTCGTATCAGTAAAGATCAACTAATTATTCGTTCCTTAACCCTTAATTTCCCACTTGATCAAAAAATGTGTTTTTTCGAATTTTTGAAATTACATTTAGATGTATTTTGACAAATCTGTAGAATATCTGAGCAGAAAGTACCTCAAAGGCCCTATTACATTCTGTCAGCTCATGACTGATCTTTCCAAGGACCATACTAGCGCTATCTAGGTCAGCTGGATCTGTCTATAAACCCAATTTTGTTGTAGTCGAAGAAGGAAACTTGGAAAAATCCTCGGTTGGATGTTGGGGTCTGTTAGTTCTCATGAAGTAAAGAAGCAATGAATAAGGTAGAGAAAGTTTAGTTCATAGAGGGACCCAATAACAGCCTACACGGTGAGAAATAAGGGTAGAAGTTACCTCAAAGGCCTTACTATAGTCTGCAACTCGAGAATTATTTTGTTTTTCTTTGACTTAATATGTTTTTATTGTTACGTTTTCTTATCCAATTGATAATTGGAGTACCAAGATACCCATCGGTTATCAGTTTTGGTTTATAAGTGGATAAACTGTTGTACGTGAAAATCGGACTTCCGTAAAGATACTTCAGGATATTAAGGGTTAATCACGATAACTGCCGAACTGGGATGACTTTGAAATGCGGGGAGAAACGATTTGCGTCACCGCTGCTCTCCAAGTTCCTCCGCTAAGCCCTCGCTCGGGGGATTTTCTTTTTTTTTTCTCTTTGTTACGACTTCTGCCAGCTGGTCGGTCGGCGATCACGAGGGCATCACGTGGTCCCGTACTCACACGGCCGCACGCCGACGAGATGACGACGACGATGGTGACACGAGCCCCACCTGAGTAATCTTCTTCCCTCCAGGCGGATGTCGTTAGGAGGTCGAAAATTATCCCTCATCCACATTGACACAACTAATCTACACTAACTAAACGAATAAAAATAGCATTTCCACGTCAAATTCGAAAATTTTCAAACCAAATTCAAGATTTTGGTTTATTATTTTCAATAATGAACCTTTGGAATCGACCAAGAAAAAAAAATTTTTAACACCCCCTCAAAATTTGATGGTTTACGTTTCAAGGTACGTAGAATCCAAAAATCGAATAAAAATTTGGCCGTCCGTCCGCCGTACGCGGCACTTTTGCCACTTAGCATTGACCGATTTTGATGAAATTTGGTATGTAGGCTCCATTTGGGGTCTAGTTGTGCCCCGAAGCTTTTGGTTGATGTAGGTCACTCCTAAGGGTTCCAAAATCAATTTTGAAATTTTGAAAACGCCCTAACTAAAAAAAATTTGATCTAAAGGTATTGTTTTTCCTTCAATTTAAAATTCTATAGAATTTTTTGAGACCACGCGGAGCTCTGTAGGACAAACCGTTCGGTCCCTACGAAAATTTAAGGGTTTATATTGAAATATATATATATATAAATCAAAACACGAGTGTGAATCGCAAAAGAGGCCTAATCTCCGTTCAAATTTTAGCTGACCAAAATGCGATCGATGGTTAGTGATTTTGATTTTTTTGATTTTTTTTTTTCTTCTCTTCATATTGGATGGTTGGTGGCTTTGCAGACGAGTGATCTATATAAAAATAATAAACCATTGTGTAATAATTTGCAGCGTTTTTTGCTAACTTTAATACACCCAAAAATAAGTTATCCAAAGAAAGAGATGTCAGTTCCAGACGACAATTTTGGCGAATGTTCAAAAAAAAATGAAGCTACTGCAATCAACTCAAAATTTTTTTTTCTCACGGAAATCTGTTTTCACTTCAGCTTTTTTTCTTCGCCACTTCAACAAATTACACAAAGATGATGCACCACCACCTTCAGCTCTCAATGGGGTATTTCGGTCAATTTTTTTTATTTTTTTTTTCAAAAGAGTATAGCTCAGGAATAACGGTAATCGGGTCTGTTCGTCGAGAAAATGTTTTTAAAAAATCAGAGAAGGTAAGGAAAGTTGAAGATTTGAATGGTGTGACGTAGCTAGCCAATCGTGACGTAGCTAGCCAACTGTCTTTGAAAAAGTATCCATGCACAGAAACCCCTCTTGGATACTACAACATTCTACTCACACACGCGCGCGGGGCTGTCCGCGGCGTAGTCCTTGCCTAGTGTGTGTGCATTTATAGCGGCCCGCCTTTTTCAAACGTGTGATCTCTTTAATTAATTTTTCTACCACATGTTATAGTATCATTGGGCTTAAAGTTGTAGTATGTAGGTTTTCAAGGGTGCTGAATCCAAATTTGAGGTCAAAAACCTGAATTTCCGACCCACCGAAATACCCCATTATAACTTGCTGTCCTCCATCATCCAGGAAGGACCACCAAAATGTTAACCCAAACAAGTCCAATGCGAAAACTAGTGCCTGAACAAAAAAAGTATTAAATAAAAAAATGAGTGTATTAAATAAAAAAAATTATTGTTTTGTTCATTCTATATTAATTATTATCCTCGCGATGGAGAGATGTCACACTGATGGATAGAAACTTAAACGACTTTTTTTTTTTTTGTGAAAGTACCTATCAAAAAGTATCAATTTTTCAAAATATCGATACTTTTTGAAAGTATCGTATCGATACTTTTTGATACTTTCTAGATGTATCGATACGATGTTATATCGATACTTTTGAAGTATCGGACATCCTTAACCTGAGTAACAAAAACCTACATGTCCTCGAAAGAATCCAAGAATTCCTTCTGTATGTCCGTTGCTTCTTTACAGGCGCATCCCTTCTTTACACGCATCTCTTTCAAATGCATGAAGGTGGATGTCGTTAGGCGGTCGAAAATCAATCCCTCTTCTACGTTGACGCAACTAAACGAATATAATATATATTATATGTAGCATTTTAACTAAACGAATATATAGCATTTTCACGTCAAATTTTTCCAAACCAAATTACACATTTTTCAAATCAAATTCAAGATTTTTTTCGAACCATATTCAAGATTGTTTTTGAATCGAATTACACATTTGTAGAGAGTTGAAAAGTCAATTTCAGTACGAACATAACTGAAATGTTTCTAACGGTGATCGTCGCTCGCAAAGCTCAGTAGGTACCTATGCGAATAAAATCACTCGCGACGAGATTATGAAAACCCATTCTAATAAAAAGCGGAGTTGAAAATAATGCTGTATATTACCACGAAAATAATTTAAAATAAAATATAACAGTTAAAATAGTGAACATAATAAATTATAATATGAAATAATTAAAAATACATCAAATTTTAAAAAAAAATTAATCAGTACTTTTCTGTCTTAAATTTAAGTTCTGTAATGAAAGAATCCAAGAATTCCTTCTGTATGAGCATCCCTTCTGTACGCACGCGCATCTCTTCCGAATGTCTGAAGGTTGATAACTATCGATGTGTTAGTCTGCTTCTCTCTTCTAACGAGTTCAATGCCTAGTTTGTCCAAAATTGGCATACCTTGGTTTGGAAAATCTTGAATTTGATTTTTAAAAATTGTGAATTTGACTTGGAAAATCTTGAAATTAGTATAAAAAATTTTGGATTTGGTTTAGAAAATCTTAAATTTGATTTTTAAAAATTGTGAATTTGACTTGGAAAATCTTGGAATTAGTATAAAAAATTTTGGATTTGGTTTAGAAAATCTTAAATTTGATTTTTAAAAATTGTGAATTTGACTTGGAAAATCTTGAAATTAGTATAAGAAATTTTGGATTTGGTTTAGAAAATCTTGAATTTGATTTTTAAAAATTGTGAATTTGACTTGGAAAATCTTGAAATTAGTATAAAAAATTTTGGATTTGGTTTAGAAAATCTTAAATTTGACGTGGAAATGGTATAAATTTATTTATATGTTTAACGGCTCTCCTATGGACTAAATGTGGTAATTTTACTACTGATGGTAAATCCAAATCAGCGTGAAACTTCTAATAGAAATATTACTCTAATAGAAAAAGCTTCGGGGCACGACTAGACCCCAAATGAAGCCAATATACCAAATTTCATCAAAATCGATCAATGCTAAGTGGCAAAAGTGCGGCGTACGACGGACGAACGGTAAAATTTTTATAAGATTTTCGGATTCTACGTATCTTGCGTAAACCGACATATTTTGAGGGGAGGTTAAATCTTTTTCTTGGTCGATTCCAAATTTATTATTGATAATAATTAACCAAAATGGCGAAAACTGATTTTATTGATGAAGTAACAATCGGTTGGACAGATCGATCGGATCAATCGAATACCCAACAGTTCAAAAATCGCTTAAAAAGCGTGAAAATTCGCTCATTCACTCATGCTGCACGAATGGGACTTTAGTGGCCTTGAACGTACTCGAGATAAAACGTAGTACCCACTTTCGTCGTGAGAAATACCTCGAGAGATTGTTTCACGGGCCATGAATTTATCGTAACGAGCTGTTTGGTGGATTTTTTTTTTTTTTCATTTACTTTTTAACTGCGCAATCCGTTACAGAGTCGGAAATGATTTCATCTCAATGGAATTGTACCATCTACAGCCCTAACCACAATATTTCATCGAATTTGGATGGAAATCGTGGAAGTTATGCTCATTACTAGGATTTCTTGCGCATGCGCAGAAGCTGCTATCGATTCTGGGTCTCCACCTCAACTCGTACTATACGCGAAAATTTCATTGTGCTTTGGGAAATCGGTTTGTGTATTTCGAATCGTCTCTTAACACGTTGAAATCTCAAAACTTGCCTCCAGGCTGACATTCTCTGTGCTGATATTGTTGTTCAGGATTGTTTCAAATGGTATTTTATCCAAAAAAAAAAAAAAAAAAACTGCTAAGTTTTAGGGATTATCATGAAAATAAGTGCAGTTTTAACCCATTTCAAGCCAAGGGTAGAAATAACTGAATAATGAGGAGAGGAGGATGAACTGTTTTACAGAATTCCGGCTGAAATAAAGCATCATTTTTTGCTCACCAATCGAGAGCAAAAATAATCGATGAGATTTGACAGTTTTCCAAATCGATATAATTTATCATAAAAAAAAAAAAACATCATCATCATTTTTTTGTCATTTATCATTTATCATCTTTTTTTTTATTTATTTATTTTTTTTTTTTAAACGTTTAGGAACAGCATGAACGAGAAAAAATTCTTCTGCAAAGATTTTCCACTACTTTCAATATGTAAAAAATCATAAATATTACGATGCGAAAACGCATCAGTGGCTGGAAATGGGTTAAGTGAGACCCACCAGTCCCAGCAAATTTTCGTCATTTGGGTTATGAAAGAGATGTTTAGAACAACTTGGCTTCTGTAAAACGTTCTAGAATTTTTTACGAGTACAACTGAGTGGTAAAGTTGTTTATAAAGATGAAGAATCAAAATCGTTCTTAGAAACTGAAAAAAAAAGAATAAAATTACACTATTATCCACTAAGAGACGCTTCGTTTCGTTTTTTGAAGTTTTGAAATTATTGGAGGAAAAAGCCACTCAGAACTAAACCAGAAACAGCTAAAAATCGCTTGGAGAAAACAACAAAATCTAAATCAGAAGTGGAAGAATCCTGAACAGAACTGGTAACATTTTTGAGAACAACAAAAATGAGAATTCAGATCTTGAAGATTCCTTGTTTCGCCTTATCACCATGAGAATGCAATTTGCACTACATGAAACTAGAAAAATGTGATGCTGGGCCGAGTCAGTTTAGGCTCAGTATTGCAACACATCATAGAGAAGGTTTACAAATTTAAAAATTGAAAAAAAAAGTGCTTGGGCTCTATAATTGCCTTTAGGTGGAGGTAACTCCTGAGTCCCAATTTGAGTTTCCTATCCAGGGGGTGAAGGCAGCTGAATGAATGTTTTTTTATTTACCTTTTCACGCTTAGTGTATTGACAATAGGAAAGAACGATTACCTAATTTGATTGGGAACAAATCTTTAAAAAAATAATACGGAGAAACAAAACGATGGGATACAGAACAAAAGGGCTCGCGGTTAAAAAATTTGAAAAAAAAAGAAGAAGAAAAGGGAACCTTTAAGGCACAAAGGCACCGAAGCCCAGCCTTGAGGTACCAAGCCGGGCCTGGACCCGCCCACCATGGCCGCGCCCACTGGGCTCCTAAGTGCCAACAACACGGAGGAGAACCACCAAGGGGGCCGGACAAGACACCGCAGTCGACTCCCACGAACCGGAAGAGATAAAAAAAGTGATAACCCGTCATGACTAAAAATGTCAAGAAAAAAATATAAAATATCAAACAATGAACAACAGAAAAACGCTGCAAATTATTACACAATGGATTATTATTTTCTATATAGATCACTCGTCTACAAAATCACCAACCATCCAATATGAAAATATTTTAAAAAATCAAAAAAAAATCGAAAAAAAAATCAAAAAAAAAAAATCCAAATCACCAACCATCGATCGCATTTCGGTCAGCTCTAATTTGAACGGAGATTAGGCCTCTTTTGCGATTCACACTCGTGTTTTGATTTATATATATATATTTCAATATAAACCCTTAAATTTTCGTAGGGAGCGAACGGTTTGTCCTACAGAGCTCCGCGTGGTCTCTAAAAATTCTAAAAATTCTATAGAATCTTAAATTGAAGTAAAAACAATACCTTTATATCAACATTTTTTGAGTTAGCGTTTTCAAAATTTCAAAATTCATTTTGGAACCCTTAGAAGTGACCTACATCAACCAAAATCTTCGGGGCACAACTAGACCCCAAATGGAGCCCACATACCAAATTTCATCAAAATCGGTCAATGCTAAGTGGCAAAAGTGCCGCGGACGGCGGACGGACGGCCAATTTTGTATTCGATTTTTGGATTCTACGTACCTTGAAACGTAAACGATCAAATTTTGAGGGGGTGTTAACATTTTTTTTTTCTTGGTCGGTTCCAAAGGTTCATTATTGAAAATTCCTAATAAACCAAAAATCAGAGAAGCTAAGGAAAGTTGAACATTTGAATGGTGTGACGTAGCCAATCGTGACGTAGCTAGCCAACTGTCTTTGAAAAAAGTATCCATGCACATAGAAGAGATGCAACCCTTGGAGGACCTCTTGGATACTACAAAATACTACTCACACACACGCGCGGCGTAGTGTGTGTGCATTCATGGCGGCCCGCCTTTTTTTCAAACGTGTGATCTCTTTAATTAATTTTTCTACCACATGTTATAGTATCATTGGGCTTAAAGTTGGAGTGTATAAGTTTTCAAGAGTGCTGAATCCAAATTTGAGGTCAAAAACCTGAATTTCCGACCCACCGAAATACCCCATTGTTTGAAAAATCCGAAGCATTCCACTGTTTAGTTTTATGCACATTTATTATTATTATTATTATTTTATTTATTTATTTATTTTTCAGGCATCAAATGTGCAATCAAGTGAAGGAAGAAGTGAAGGAGGGACGGCTTCACCCGACAACCAGAGAATCCAGATTGCGGTTGGCAGCCCTTCTTTGTCAAGTAAGCCTTTGTTTCTTAGAAAATTCCTTGATTTCTGTTAGATTTAGGGTTTTTAGTCTCGTTAGGTTGGCACCACTGCCACCTCAATAATTTTTCCAAAAAACAACAATGGCCCGTATTCACAAAAATCGCCAAAGTGAAACTTGAAGTCGCACTTCCGAAAGTGATACTTCAGGCCAAAGTGAAACTTGAGGAGAAATCGCTATTCACAATCGTTTTTAGTGTAGCTGCTCTTAGGTCAGCTTTAAGCTCAACTGATAAGGAAGTTGAACTTCCGAAAGGGTAACCCTTAGGGCGACTCGCTCCTATTGACCAATGGGAATATTCAGTGATAAGATTGATAAGCGGTTGGTGATCAACAAACAATTGTCCCGGTCGGACTAATTTGAAGACCAGAAGACTGGAAGACCCAATGAAGGAAGACCCGATGGAAAACTGAGGAAAGGCCGACATGAAAGGTTATTTTGGGCTTACCTACTGGTTCTTTGAAATAGAATTCACATAAATCTGACTACATTTTGGACACTTGAACTATAATGTCCTCAAATTGAAATGAACTGAGCACAATTATACGTGCTCAAAGGTAGCTGTAAAAAGGAAAAGTAGGAAATTGTTTACCTGTGACGTGCGCGGAAGGTCTTCTGACCAACACTCGAATCCATTTTCGCTTTCTTGGCCTTCTTGGCACAATTTGTACACGTCTCCTTTCCGTAAATACTGCAAATATTCCATGTAGTAGTTTTCCATTTAAATCCGAACGGAAAAACTTCGTAAAACGGGTGTCGAAGCAAGCAAAATAGACGCACTTCTTGACAAAAGCTGTACTAAGGGCCAGTAAAGTGTGGTAGGAGCCAAACTTACCCGGAGAGTGTAACTTGACGAAAGTTCAGCTTCGGTAAAGTGGAGCTGAAGTGACGCTTCTTCTAAAGTTCGGTTTGTGAATAGCGTTTTCTCTAAAGTACGGCTCTAAGTGGAAATTTCAGGCTTCACTTAGTGAAAAGCCCCACTAAGTGCGTTTTGTGAATACGGCCCAAAGTGTTCTAAAGTTTGCTCAAAATTTTTAAAATAGTAAAAGATCGAAACACGTAAATGTCAAAGCACATTTTATTAAAGATATTGTCACTAAAAATATTGTTAAATTGGAATATGTTCAAACTGATGATAATGTTGCCGATATTTTAACAAAAGCTCTAAAAGCGACAAAATTTGTTCATTTTAGAAATTTGATGAATTTGAAAAAACGCTGCAAATTATTACACAATGATTTATTATTTTTCTATATAGATCACTCGTCTACAAAATCACCAACCATCCAATATGAAAAAAAAAAAAAAAAAAATCAAAAAAAAAAATTTTCAAAAAAAAGTCAAAATTACCAACCATCGATCGAATTTCGGTCAGCTCTAATTTGAACGGAGATTAGGCCTCTTTTGCGATTCACACTCGTGTTTTGATTTATATATATATATATATATTTCAATATAAACCCTTAAATTTTTGTAGGGAGCGAACGGTTTGTCCTACAGAGCTCCGGGTGGTCTCAAAAAATTCTAAAAATTCTATAGAATCCAAAATTGAAGGAAAAACAATACCTTTATATCGGATTTTTTTGAGTTAGGGCGTTTTCAAAATTTCAAAATTGATTTTGGAACCCTTAGGAGTGACCTACATCAACCAAAAGCTTCGGGGCACAACTAGACCCCAAATGGAGCCTACATACCAAATTTCATCAAAATCGGTCAATGCTAAGTGGCAAAAGTGTCGCCTACGGCGGACGGACGGCCAAATTTTTATTCGATTTTTGGATTCTACGTACCTTGAAACGTAAACCATCAAATTTTGAGGGGGTGTTAAAAATTTTTTTTTCTTGGTCGATTCCAAAGGTTTATTATTGAAAATAATAAACCAAAATTGATTAACTAAATTGGTACCTATGTTACAACTATGACGAAAGACAAATTAAAATAAATTATTCACTGATTTATATTTGTTGAAACTGTAGATTAAGATTTTAAGAAACTTGATGAAGACTGATTATATTGTGATGAATATTAAGTTTTAAAATGTTGTTCATGTTAAATGATATTTTGTTTGAAAATTGGGATACAATTATATATTTTATGATCTCATATTCTTTTGATCTCTTGACTTTTTTGTTCAAGTCTATGATGCTATATACAATTTCAATGTTTTGTCAAAATGATTTAAATTGAGGGGGGATGTTAGATTTAGGGTTTTTAGTCTCGTTAGGTTGGCACCACTGCCACCTCAATAAACTCTCTTTCTCGTTCAAGTGTCTCCGTGTATAATTCGCTCTGCCTTTTTCCCTTTATTAAATCTATATTTCTACTAATTTCTGCCCGACTTCGTCAAAATGGCGGTTGATCCCTCGCGTTTTATAGAATTTTCGGTTGTAACCGGCGAACTCCAGCCAAAAAATTTGATCATCTGAAATTTGCAAGAATATCAGGCCTTTCAGGTTTATTATTTTCACTAATGAACCTTTGGAATCGACCAAGAAAAAAAATTTAACTCACCTCAACATTTGTTGGTTCACATGTATCCTATTTTGATACCTACTAATTTTCAAAATTTTGACGTTATAGAAATTTTGACTCCTATTTGATTATATCTTTTGAGATTTTGACATTTTGGTTCCTATTTGATTCTATTTTTCGAAAGTTACCTAGTAGTTATTTTGAATTTAATATGATCGAATACAATTTTGGCCCTACGCGGCACTTTCCTTACCTACCATGGACCGATTTTGATGAAATTTGGTTTACAGGCTCCATTTGGGGTCTAGTTGTGCTCCGAAAATTTTGGTTGATGTAGGTCACTTCTAAGGGTTGAAAAATAAGGTTCGAAATTTTGAAAACGCCCTAACTCAAAAAGTTTTGATATAAAGGTAGTTTTCCATCAATTTAAGATATTATTGGATTTTTTTGAATTTTTAGAGATTACGTAGGACAATCTGTAGGACAAACCGTTCGCTCCCTACGAGAACTTAACCCATTTCCGGCCAAGGGTAGAAATAAATTTAAAAGTTGAAATTTTTATGTAAAAACATTATATTTAAGAATGTATGGACATGAAATGAAGCTCAAAATGTTTCAATAATGTTCAATACAAAAGATAACGAACGATGCGAAAACGCATCGTTGGCCGAAAGTAGGATCACTTGACATGGAACCCTTTGAAACACTGAGTGCGGATGAACGTCCTATTTCTCGCAGACACACAATTTCTGTCCACCACAGCATCTGCAGCGTTTCCTTGAAGCTGTGGAATGCCGTATTATGAATCAAATTATGATTATTATGAGTCAAATCTCACATCACTCCGTTAGCAGGCATTTTTGGAGCTTCAGTAGTTTCAGTCTCTCAGTGGGATCTTCGTTCCACAGCAAGCTCAGACAAACTCTTGATCAGAAATCCACCAGCCACACTTGTCATTATTCACATATCGGTAAAGTTTTCAGGCGCCGACAGGCATTCCCGATCCCGTTTGTGAAGAGAGTAGCAACCACCAATTTTTCCCCCCGTCTTGATGCGGTAATTTTCAACGCCGTTGATATGGAGGTCCACCCCATCCCATGAATTTATTGTAGTCCGAAATCATCTTAGGCTGATCAAATGCACCACTGGCTTTCTGGTTCTGTCGTATCTTAGCTCTTTTTGAAGTTCAAACGTACCTGGGATGTCTTTGTTGTCGTGTGCCAGGGCTATTCCGTTGAAATTTTCGTCAATGTTCTTCCTCGTCTCTTACTGTATCCACAGGTGGGGGTGTATTATGCTACATAAATAATTTGGGCATCGTATCGTCATCGAAAAGTCCGAATTGCCTAGGTCATCCAGAATGGCGAGGATCTCGTCAATAGACCAAACTTTGCCGCTTTTTGGATCCATTGAAAAAATTTAAAAAAAATAAAAATAAATAAAAAACTTTGAATACACCAATGAGAATAATAAAAATGAGATAAGCTGAACCGAGCATGCCGGAAAATGAACGTGTAGGCACTCAGGTATCGCTCATTTGCCCAGGATCGAATTTGAGCTTCCATGATCATGCTTTCGGCCAAAGGTGCGTTTTCGCATTCGTCTGTTTTCGTTGTTGTACAACCAATACCATTATTTATTTATTTTTTGTTTTGAATGTATTTGGCTCCTACGCCATTCTAAGCATTCAGGATCAAGAGAGGAGAAGTATTGTTCCTTCTTTATCGTCACGAAAAATTCCACAAGGTCAAAGCTCCTCCAGACCATCAAAAATGCATACTTTTCGAAAAATTCTCCAAATTCGCAATGAGT
Source organism: Apolygus lucorum (assembly GCA_009739505.2). Taxonomy (NCBI): domain Eukaryota; kingdom Metazoa; phylum Arthropoda; class Insecta; order Hemiptera; family Miridae; genus Apolygus; species Apolygus lucorum. The sequence continues at coordinate 449,944 of CM019175.2, forward strand.
TCCTGTACGGTGCAGCAAAAATTTTTTGAGCAGTTTAGGATCAGTATAAACGAGAAAAAATTAATCTACTACGATTTTCCAATATTTTCAATTCATAAAAAATGCATAAATATGACGATGCGAAAACGCATCATTGGCCGGAAATGGGTTAAGGGGAGTCAGCCCGAAAAAAACATTTTTTTTCAATTTTTTTTTTTATAATTTTATATTATTCTCCATTCAATTTCGAACAATTTGATATATAATAATTGATTGTTCCGAATACGGAACCCTAAGATAATTGAGGTCAAAGTTGGCCATCTCATGGCTGCGCTCCCACTCTACACAAGAGAGACCGCCTTGCTTCCGCCTGCTTGGTTGGTGTACCACCACTTATTGGTCAGAAACAAATTTAGAAACTCGGAAACTGTCAAAAAACCGGCAATAAACAAACTGTAACACTGAATAACCCTTACCTTATTCCTCTTCTCATTGTTCTTATACAGCCAAGTTAGAACGCGGGCGGTAGTAAACCGCGAAGCTCGAAAATTGTTCTTTTTCAGAAAAACGCGTTTTTCCCGAAACAACATTTTCTGATGCTTACGTGCACTTTCTGCGGTACCCATTCAACCGATTTTGATTCTGTTTTTTTAGTGTTGTTCGTACGTTGCTAATACGTCGATAGACGAGGGGGTTTTGGATAATTTTGTTTTGGAGAGTTTGTGGTTAAAAAAATGTTACCTACCAAAAACCCGGTTTTTTATTTTTTTGAGAAAAAAAATGATAAAACTATTGAAAATGAAAAAGCCCTCGTCTGTTGATAGAGCTTAGTAAGATGAACAAATTTAAAAAAAAAAAATTGAATTCGGACGAGTACTTACCGAGAAAAGTGCACGAAAACAGGTGAAAGGGCCCAACTTTAGGTACTTATAGCGAAGTACCTAAATGATCAATTATGATTTTTTTTACATAATTTTGTTCATCAAGATCTAAACTGTCGAATTATTGACCATTTTCATTTTTCTACTAAGATTTAAGCAACACAGAGGCGTTTGCAAAAAACGCTGTTTTTCGGGCTGACTCCCCGACAGCCCGGGTTGGACTTACGACAAATCAGAAACACGAGTGTGAATCGCAAAAGAGGCCTAATCCCCGTTCAAATTTTTGCTGACCGAAATGCGATCGGTGTTTTTCTTCATGTTGGATGGTTGGTGGCTTTGCAGACGAGTGATCTATATAGAAAAATAATAAACCATTGTGTAATAATTTGCAGCGTTTTTTCATATTTATTTCGCGTTACTGGCGAAAGGATCTCACAAATAATTGCTCGTCCTAAACTATCGATTTCGCCCACCTGATGTCACCTGCGTCCTTGAAACCTCCACTCGACCTTTTGACATGAAAAATTGATAACTCGGTGGTCGATGAGTGGTCTTATTCTTTCATTTTACCGCTTGAACCTCAAAATCCGTTTCGTAACGTCGAAAAAAAACGACGTTTTATTATCTTATCTCGGATTTTTATAATTTTTCTTTCCACTCGTAAATTCGTTTTTCTCTAACTACCCACCTAATTGCACTACGAAGTTACGTAATCGTGGATTTATCTTCAAACTTCTTAGAATTTTACCTTAGACATTTTATCCTATTTTGATACCTACTAATTTTCAGAATTTTGACGTAATAGAAATTTTGACTTCTATTTGATTATATCTTTTGAGATTTTGACATTTTGATTCCTATTTGATTCTATTTTTCGTAAGTTAGTCGTTATTTTGAAATTTAATATGATTTAGACGGTATTTACTTGGGATTCAGGCGTTATTTTGAAATCCTGATCCCTATTTGATACTATTTATCAAAATTTAGACGCCTATTTAATTATATCTTTTGAGATTTCGACATTATTTTGTTTCTATTTTTCGTAAGTTAGTCGTTATTTTGAAATTTAATATGATTTAGACGGTATTTACTTGGGATTCAGGCGTTATTTTGAAATCCTGATCCCTATTTGATACTATTTTTCAAAATTTAGACGTTATAGACATTTTGACGTTTATTTGATTATATTTTTTTGGTTTTTCGCGTTATTTTGAAATTTTGATCCCTATTAGATTCTCTTTTTTGAGATTTTGACTTCATTTTGAAATTTGGAAATTCTATTCGATTCTATCCTTCAAAAAGGTGACGTTATTTTTATATTTTGACCCTTATTTGATTATATTTTTTGAAATGTCTAGTTTTCTTTTTTTTTCTAATTCATTTTATTTTTTCGGATTCAGACCTTATCTTGAAATGTTCACCCTATTTTTGTACATTAATTTGATCCTCCATTTTTACTTATATTTTTTGAAGTTTTGACCCTTCCAAAAATTCTATTTTGGCTTTTTACTGTTTCAAAAATTTTACACTTAATTGGCTTTTAAAATTTTTCAAAAATTTTGACCCTTCCAAAAATCCAGAGTAACAAACTTCTATAGTCTGTGTTTTTTCTCAATTCAATTTTAAGTAATTTGGTGATTTAAATTTTTTTGTAGAAACATAGAATTTATAGAAAGAAACGACTATTATGTTTAAAGTTTTGTTAAATTTAAAGTTTTGAATTAATATTTGCAGGTAGAATTTAACGATCCAACGTGGTCGCCCACCAGGTACTCGCAGTGGGCCAAATTGCTTCTCGGAGATGAGGACACGGATGTGAACGAACTGAGTACCACGCATAAGGAGTTCGAGGTAATCTACGATAACGATTGAGTTGTTTATTGAGGTTGACGATTGCCATCTTTAGAGGCCTATTAATGGGAAATTTGCCTTAAGGGGGTTCGACCTCAAAAAAATTTTTTTGGTTTATAATTTTTTATCAAACTAGACAGTTTTGTGAACATTTCAAAAAAAATATCTCAAAATTCCAAGTAGAAATATGTTTTTCAGCCTCTCAAACATAGATCAATATCCTCCCGGAGCGTAGGATGGTTCATCGCCTTCTTTGATTGTCGTCGTTTATTCATGTTGAGGACGTGCGATTTAGGTCGCTTTTTGTACACTCGCGTACTTCCAGGCTTTTTTTGAGAAAAAACAAACAATACGGACACTTATAACTGGAAATTTTAGGTAAAGGCCATATCACACGAGCGATTTTTCAGCTTTTTTTCGCAGAAAAATCGCTGGAACGTGAAGAGGAAGAAGTACAGTGATTCAAGTATCCATGCAAGGGAAGAAGTACCGTGTTTCAAGTATCCATGCAGCGGGTTTTTAATTCCACTTCCCCACCCCCCCATAGCGCAGCCTGCACCCTGGTGGAGCAATTTTTCTAGCTTTGGAATATTTAGAACACGTTCTAATTTTTCTAGTCCGCCATTTTGTGCGGGAAAAAAAGCTGGAAGGAAACCATTCGAAGGTTCTCCATCGATAAGTAATTTGTGGTTGTAGCATTCCTTGATCTACTAGTCGACGTCTGTTCAGTTTTCTGCAGTTTTCCGAGAGAAAAATTATGCAGTTCTTCGTTCATTTTTACAATGACGATTTTTAACAATGAACCATCACATTTCAGTAATTCTTTCTGTACAAATACTCACATGTTTGACAGACAAAATACTGGACAGTGGTACATAATTTATATACTTAAGTTAAGATATTGTAGTTGGTATGTACTCACCACTAATGATCAAGGAAATAGGGTCCATTTTGAAGAATAATACGACAGGAGCACAAAAACTGAAGAAAACGAGATCGTAGTGAAGCCACGGAGACAAGTAAAGTGATTACTTTTTCTGGGAGTGGGAGCGACGCTAAAACGTTGCTTCAAAATTCCACACTATTATAACCTGATCCAAAACTTGTAGTCACGTTAGAGTGAAAATCGCTGGCCGCCAGAATGCGCTCTATTCGCAGTTTTCTGCGGTTATTCTTCTTCAACTTCGCCTAACTTATTCTAACTTCCTCTTCACGTTCCAGCGATTTTCCAGCGGAAAAAAAGCCAAAAAATCGCTCGTGTGATATGGCCTTAACACGATGGTAAAAACCACAGAAAAATTGACCAAGACAAAAAACACAACACCAACAGTAAAATAAACAAAACCTGTATCTTTGTAACCTACTACATCTTCTTCCTCTCCTTTTCGAAACATGGATAGTATAAAATGAAAGTAGCTGACCTTAGAAAGAAGAAGAATAATTACACAAGAGTAATGGAAGAGTTGCACAGAGCGTGAACTCGCTTGGTAACACTGCTGGTTGACATGACTTCAGAAAATCAGCTGTTCTGAAAAATGATGTTTTTCGACGTTCATGTACCTAATTCTCTAGAACTACTGGAGGTATCCACTTGATTTTTTTTTTGTTTTCAAGGTTTATTGTTTGTGCGTATTGGTATGAGACGAATTGTCAATATTTTCGTTTTGAAATAAGTTATGAGCGACTGAAGCCTTCGAAAAACGGGCTAATTTACCACATTGAATATTTGATCGTCCCCACCCACCCTGGTTCGTTTTCTTCAAATCCCTTCCACCACAATGTTCATGAAGACTATACCTACAACTTTCCGAAACATAGTTTCACTGGTGTGTACCGTTTCTGAGAAAAAGGTACATAAATTGGGTATTTCTGTTGTTTGGAAATCTATCTTTGGCGATTTTTGTAATTTTTGTTTCTTACCGTAACCGATTCAGATGTTCACAGTAGTTTAGTACAGATGTGTAGAATATTTTGTGAAAGTTTGAAAATAATTGACTTGATAGTTTTTGAATCATAATCAAATGAAGACGTGAGGTGCGCTCCTGGCTCATTTTGCAGTCGAACCCCCTTAATTTTATATTCTGGAATTTCACGTCAAATCCTATAATGGTCTCCGGGAGCTCGACTGTGCTAGTCTTAAGGCCATATCACACGAGCGATTTTTTGGCTTTTTTTCCGCTGGAAAATCGCTGGAACGTGAAGAGGAAGTTAGAATAAGTTAGGCGAAGTTGAAGAAGAATAACCGCAGAAAACTGCGAATAGAGCGCATTCTGGCGGCCAGCGATTTTCACTCTAACGTGACTACAAATTTTGGATCAGGTTATAGTAGTGTGGAATTTTGAAGCAACGTTTTAGCGTCGCTCCCACTCCCAGAAAAAATAATCACTTTACTTGTCTCCGTGGCGTCACTACGATCTCGTTTTCTTCAGTTTTTGTGCTCCTGTCGTATTATTCTTCAAAATGGACCCTATTTCCTTGATCATTAGTGGTGATTTCTCTGATATTTTCTCTGATATTTCTCTACACAATTGATGAGAAGCGAAGTTTCACTTGTTGTCCACCTATTCACTATATCCTTCGGCGGCATACTTGTTGGAGGTTTAAAAATGAACGAAGAGCTGATTAATTTTTCTCTCGGAAAACTGCAGAAAACTGAACAGACGTCGACTAGTAGATCAAGGAATGCTACAACCACAAATTACTTATCGATGGAGAACCTTCGAATGGTTTCCTTCCAGCTTTTTTTCCCGCACAAAATGGCGGACTAGAAAAATTAGAACGCGTTCTAAATATTCCAAAGCTAGAAAAATCGCTCCACCAGGGTGCAGGCTATGCTATGGGGGGGGGGAAGTGGAATTAAAAACCCGCTGCATGGATACTTGAAACACTGTACTTCTTCCCTTGCATGGATACTTGAATCACTGTACTTCTTCCTCTTCACGTTCCAGCGATTTTTCTGCGGAAAAAAGCTGAAAAATCGCTCGTGTGATATGGCCTTTACGATTGGTTTATGGTCAGCAACCAACACTGGTACTGCGGGCAGGGGGAGCCCTAGGCTACCGGCACAACGACAGAAGTCAAAGTGCCCCTTGAGACACCCTTAACCCGTGTCCCCTCAACAATCTACGATCTTTCACCTTTTTTTCCCCGCAGAACATGAAAAGAACAGCGGCCGAGTACTGGATCCTCAACGAGGTATCCACTCTCGACCAGTTCGGCGAAGAAATCTACGAGCACAAGTCGATGAAAGTCGGGATCGGTCCGAACGGAGTCAACGTGTACCACGCGACCGGAGAGCAAACCATGTGAGTGGACCAATTTTTGGCTAACTTTAATACACCCGAAAATAAGTTATTCAAAGAAAGAGATGTCAGTTCCAGACGACGATTTTGGCGAATGTTCAAAAAAATGAAGGTATTGGAATCAACTCAAAATTTTTTTTCTCACGGAAATCTGTTTTGGTACATTCTACAATGATTCTATCGCCGATTGGGTATTCTATGCGTTCGTGGAAACGAGTAGAACATGAATATGGACTCCTAACATCTTCAAAGCATACTCAGTGCATACAGTACGCTGGTATGGTATACTGAAAATCGAAAAAACCAACAATAGCCATGTGGGTACTCTATGAGTTTGTGGAGACGAGTAGATCGTGAATATGGACTCCTAACATCTTCAAAGCATACCCAGTGCATACAGTATGTTGGTATGGTAGGTATACTGAAAATCGAAAAAATCAACAATAGCCATGTGGGTACTCTATGAGTTTGTGGAGACGAGTAGAATGTCAACATGGACTCCTAACAACTTCAAAGCATACCCAGTGCATACAGTACGCTGGTATGGTATACTGAAAATCGAAAAAACCAGCAATAGCCATGTGGGTACTCTATGAGTTTGTGGAGACGAGTAGAATGTCAACATGGACTCCTAACATCTTCAAAGCATACCCAGTGCATACAGTACGCTGGTATGGTGTACTGAAAATCGAAAAAATCAACTATATCCGTGTGGGTACTCTATGACTTTGGGGAGACTAGTAGAACGTGAATATGGACTCCTAACATCTCGAAAACATACCTTGTGCAAATAGTATGTTGGTATGGTATACTTAAAATCGGAAACTGATTGTCATATAGCTAATATTTCGGTTTTCTTAACCGTAGCTTTGAAAATGTCTCTGAAAATTCGCTCATTAACTCATGCTGCATGAATGGACTTTGAAAAAACTGTCTGCACGCCATTCTTCATTTTTGTAACGATGTGCATGACTTTTGGTTTATTATTTTCAATAATGAACCTTTGGAATCGACCAAGAAAAAAAAAATTTTAACGCCCCCTCAAAATTTGATGGTTTACGTTTCAAGGTACGTAGAATCCAAAAATCGAATAAAAATTTGGCCGTCCGTCCGTGCCACTTAGCATTGACCGATTTTGATGAAATTTGGTATGTAGGCTTCATTTGGGGTCTAGTTGTGCCCCGAAGCTTTTGGTTGAGGTAGGTCACTTCTAAGGGTTCCAAAATCAATTTTGAAATTTTGAAAACGCCCTAACTCAAAAAATTTCGATATAAAGGTATTGTTTTTCCTTCAATTTAAGATTCTATAGAATTTTTAGAATTTTTTGAGACCACGCGGAGCTCTGTAGGACAAACCGTTCGCTTCCTACGAAATTTAAGTGTTTATTTTGAAATATATATATATATATAAATCAAAACACGAGTGTGAATCGCAAAAGAGGCCTAATCTCCGTTCAAATTAGAGCTGATCGAAATGTAATCAATAGTTGGTGATTTGGATTTTTTTTTTGATTTTTTTTATTATTTATTTTTTTTCCTTCATATTGGATGGTTGGTGATTTTGTAGACGAGTGATCTATATAGAAAAATAATAAACCATTGTGTAATAATTTGCAGCGTTTTTGGAATGCATTCTCCTAGTATCCATGGTCTTCCCTTCTTTCCCAAGATATTTATTGAGGTAGCAGTGAAGTCAGTGTTGCCAACTTCAGCCACCTCAAAAAACATTTGACTCTTCGCTTCTTTCCAGCCCTGTGATTCTGATTTAACGCTTTCTTCTCTTTACATTCAAGGATCTCCTACACTTCCATCCTCAGCACTTCGACTCTGAGAAGCAAATTCCAGCTCTGGTTCCTCAGCGACAATCACGTTGAAGAAACGCTTGAAATCAAATGTGACTCCAACGCCACTGCTTCCTGCCTGTACAGGTACGAACATGCTTGTGTCCCCATTTTCAATAATATAAATATACAGGGTGTAAGCCTAACTGGTCTGCCATACGGTACCAGTCGATTCTACAACTAATTTGCAACAAAAAATGTCTACTAGCAATTTTTTTTTTAAACCCTTCGTTTTCGAGTTATTTCAACTTTAAACTTTTTTTCTTGTGATTTTGACCTTATGTCATTAAATTGGTCATAACTCCGTTAATTAGCTGTGTAAATTACAATTTGAGGATACCGTTGGAAAGAGCAATAAATTTCCTATCGGATAGATGCCTTAACTTTTTTTTTGAGTCAAGGTTTGAGACATGAAAACGTCCTCTAAAAAGATAATTTTACGTAATTTTGGAAACCTCGCATTCTTTCCATCTCAAATTGAACTACGAGAACCCATACTTTTTCAAGATGCAAGAACAGTGAAAACTGCGTCAGAATCTCAGCTTTCCAATGGTATAATCAAAACATATTCTACAATCGAATTTAGGGGAGAAATTCGGGTTTGAACGCGGGAAAACGTGCATTTTTTCAACGAAATCGGCGCTTCGCCTAGTCGATCTGAGGGGTCAGACGATAGCAGTGGGGGGGGGGGGGGGGGACAGTAGACCGCGAGGCCTCCGGATTTCGTTGAAAAAATGCACGTTTTTCCGCGTTCAAACCCGAATTTCTCCCCTAAATTCGGTTGTAGAATATGCACTACAGAACTACATTTTCGCACTTTACAAAAAAAAACGTCATCTTCAAATCGCTTCGAACTCTGGTGAATGTTAGAGCAACATATCCTCAACAATTTTCAAAATATGGTGGGTGGGAATTTCGAATAAAAAAAAGTAATCGACTATGTTCAACTCTTCATAGTACTGTACCTACCTGTTAGGTAGGTACCTTCCTTGTTGGAAGCACGTATTAACCCCTAATAGCCCAAGACATGAAATAACTCGAAATTTTCCGATTTTTTCTTGATTTCTCATTAAAAACAGCTCTTGCTACGTGAAAGTGAAGAAAAAAAAAATTATTTGCTCATATATCAAATTTTAAAATTTTGTCGCTCCGGTGCAACATTGGGCAGCCGGATAGTATTTCTTGTTGCTCGGCTGCAACATTGGGCTATGATAGTCAAGAATCGACTGCAATACTCGGAATAGTAGAGCTTTCAGAGGTACTCATTTCACTAAATGATTCCATAAATCATTATTTGCAGGCGTCTTCACCAACAATCAGTAGGTAGGTATTAGAAAAAAAAAACTTTTTTCTCATTCCCCTACTGACTATACAACTCGTAAAAGTAACTTGACTCAGTTAGACAAATGCATAGGCCATTTATCATGACCAATTCAATATTTTTATAACATCGTTGTCGAATATCACATACCTACCTGGTTCCCAAACGATCACTTATACATAAGTTGCTCATATGATTGGATCTCTAAAATGAGGTGTTTTGGAACTCTTTCAACATTATACTTAGCTAACGACAGCAAACGAAAAATTTTATACTAGCAGTCTAGCAGTCGTCAAAATGCATCACAGATGACGCAAATATTGAGAGAAAATCCTGGCGAAATTAAAAAAAAAAGATAATCCAGATAAGGAATTGTCTCTAACGAATAGAACAGATGTGATATTCAATGAATAATGAACAAAATCCACTAGTTTCTTATTCTGAGAATAATGAAACAAAGTGTCAGAATTAGGAATTTCAATTTGAACTTCCCATAGGAGGCAATTGATATTAAGACCCCTCCTTTTTTTCAGAAAGTAGGTATTTCAGCGAAACCCAAAATGCAAAATGTAACACCCTCCTGAAAATTTATGTCATATTGAAAAATGAAACATGAACAAATTGAACAGTGTGGATAATGCAAAGGGCTCAAGCACTGCCAACTTTTGTAAATTAAAACATTGAATTATTATTGGTTCCCTCATGAGAACTTCTAAAACAATTTTTCTAATGGCGATAAAGCACAATAGGACATTTCACTTCTTCATTTTTGTAACTTTCGTCATCATCGTGTAATTGCAGAACTTCATCATGTCTGATCTTGATGTGAACAAAAATTTCTATAGGAAAAAGCACATTATTGCTCAAATAAATGTATCTAGTAGGTAGGTAACTACTTCTGTCCAAATCTATGGACTAAAATCCCCAATGCTGCGAAATTATCCATCTTACGGGATTTTTGCACTAATGAGGCAAAATCAACTGACCTAATTAGTATGCTTGAAACCATGTACTGACTGCCCACTGTTGGCCGGGAGCAACAATCTACCAGCGCTGGCTGCTAAACGTTGCCTGGGAGCAACAATCTACCATCACCGGCTGCCCAGTGTTGCATGGGTGCAACAAACATATTTTGACTTCTAGCAAAGTTAAAAATGGAGAAAACTTGGAAAAAGTACATGCTACATGATCTTTACAACTATGCCAGCGACGAAAGATGAAATTTATTGAAAATAGATTTATTCAAATAGGTAAAATGCGGTGGGAAACTTACCTTCGCGCGTCACAGCGCCATGTTCAGCGCGGTATCTCGGAATCAGAGATAAAAACCTCTTTATCAGCTATCCTAATGCTAGCAACATAACCAAAAAAAATACACGAGCTCTTGAAGGTTGTCTAATGAAAATAAAACCTTCATCAGCCGGAAATAATAGTTCGCCTTTGTACAAAAAATCGCGGAAGTTCATGTTGCACGGGTGCAACATTGGGCTATTAGGGGCTAAAGAAGTAAAGTATGTAGGTTATAATTCAATTTAAGGTTTATCAAACCTCTAAAGAGCTCACCGAATCGATTTTCTTCGGTACAGGAATCGGAACGCTAGCTACGCCTTTGCCCTCTCGTTTCTTCTTCTTCAACCTATCCGCCTCTTCGTCCAGCTCCTTATCCCAATTCACCTGTCGAAAAACAGTGTTTGATTTAGAGTACCACAATAATCCTCATCGACGGTAAGTCAGCGAAATCAACAGAAACGATTCTGATCTTCCTTTTGGAAGACAGCTGATGACATCCGCAAAGCCAGGAATGGCAGTTGTACAAAAATTCAACCTGAAATTGTTATTTACTTTTCCTTATGAATCAAGATACAACATTATATCACGAGAAACTCACCTTGGGAAGCGCTGGTGGTACCCACTCCTCGGCTATGTATTTCTTCGTCTCGTACTTGGCACGAATGAAAGATTCCAAAGCCGAGTCCGTTTGAGGACGTCGGAAAGTGTCGGGGAGATTCGCTTCGTAGACGGCTCTAGCCCGGGAATTCCCCATGTTTTGCAAGCTCTGAAAATACGGATATTTTACGAGTTCAATTAAGTTGAGAAAGAACAGTTTAAACCACTTACACGCCAACAAGTAATAATTTATCAGAAAGTGACATTGAGAAGAGATGGTTACAATTTCTTGAGAATGCCTTCTCTTACCAACAGATTAAAAACATTGCAAGCATTGGAAATCAGGAGACAATGATTTCTGGAGTAGAGAAGGAGTTGAAATACATTGAGAAGAGATGGTTGCAATGAGTGAGTTTCTTGAGAATGCTATCTTCTCTCTCTCTCTCTCTCTAACTCCTATATAATTTTAACAGATTACTTCAATTCAAACAATTGGGATGCCAAGAAACATTGATTTCTAAAGGAGAAGAAGGAGGAGTTGAAATACATTGAGAAGAGATGGTTGCAAAGTGTGAGTTGCTGAGTGTCTTGAGAATGCAATCTCTTACCAACGTATATCAGTGAAACAATTACATCCATTCAAACAATCGGGATGCCAAGAAACATTGATTTCTAAAGGAGGAGTTGAAATACATTGAGAAGAGATGGTTGCAATGAGTGAATTTCTTGAAGATGCTATCCTCTCTCCCTCTCTAACTCCTATATAATTTTAACAGATTACTTCAATTCAAACAATTGGGATGCCAAGAAACATTGATTTCTAAAGGAGAAGAAGGAGGAGTTGAAATACATTGAGAAGAGATGGTTGCAAAGTGTGAGTTGCTGAGTGTCTTGAGAATGCAATCTCTTACCAACGTATATCAGTGAAACAATTACATCCATTCAAACAATCGGGATGCCAAGAAACATTGATTTCCAAAGGAGGAGTTGAAATACATTGAGAAGAGATGGTTGCAATGAGTGAATTTCTTGAAGATGCTATCCTCTCTCCCTCTCTAACTCCTATATAATTTTAACAGATTACTTCAATTCAAACAATTGAGATGCCAAGAAACATTGATTTCTAAAGGAGAAGAAGGAGGAGTTGAAATACATTGAGAAGAGATGGTTGCAAAGTGTGAGTTGCTGAGTGTCTTGAGAATGCAATCTCTTACCAACGTATATCAGTGAAACAATTACATCCATTCAAACAATCGGGAGGCCAAGAAACATTGATTTCCAAAGGAGGAGTTGGAATACATTGAGAAGAGATGGTTGCAATGAGTGAATTTCTTGAAGATGCTATCCTCTCTCCCTCTCTAACTCCTATATAATTTTAACAGATTACTTCAATTCAAACAATTGAGATGCCAAGAAACATTGATTTCTAAAGGAGAAGAAGGAGGAGTTGAAATACATTGAGAAGAGATGGTTGCAAAGTGTGAGTTGCTGAGTGTCTTGAGAATGCAATCTCTTACCAACGTATATCAGTGAAACAATTACATCCATTCAAACAATCGGGATGCCAAGAAACATTGATTTCCAAAGGAGGAGTTGGAATACATTGAGAAGAGATGGTTGCAATGAGTGAATTTCTTGAAGATGCTATCCTCTCTCCCTCTCTAACTCCTGTATAATTGTAACAGATTACTTCAATTCAAACAATCGGGAGGCCAAGAAACATTGATTTCTAAAGGAGAAGAAGAAGGAGTTGCAATACATTGAGAAGAGATGGTTGCAATGAGTGAATTTCTTGAAGATGCTATCCTCTCTCCCTCTCTAACTCCTGTATAATTGTAACAGATTACTTCAATTCAAACAATTGGGAGGCCAAGAAACATTGATTTCTAAAGGAGAAGAAGAAGGAGTTGCAATACATTGAGAAGCGATGGTTGCAATGAGTGGATTTCTTGAAGATGCTATCCTCTCTCCCTCTCTAACTCCTATATAATTGTAACAGATTACTTCAATTCAAACAATTGGGAGGCCAAGAAACATTGATTTCTAAAGGAGAAGAAGAAGGAGTTGCAATACATTGAGAAGAGATGGTTGCAATGAGTGAATTTCTTGAAGATGCTATCCTCTCTCCCTCTCTAACTCCTGTATAATTGTAACAGATTGCAACAATTCAAACAATTGAGAGGCCAAGAAACATTGATTTCTAAAAGGAGAAGAAGAAGGAGTTGCAATACATTGAGAAGAGATGGTTGCAATGAGTGAATTTCTTGAAGAGGCTATCCTCTCTCCCTCTCTAACTCCTGTATAATTGTAACAGATTGCAACAATTCAAACAATTGGGAGGCCAAGAAACATTGATTTCTAAAGGAGAAGAAGAAGGAGTTGCAATACATTGAGAAGAGATGGTTGCAATGAGTGGATTTCTTGAAGATGCTATCCTCTCTCCCTCTCTAACTCCTGTATAATTGTAACAGATTGCAACAATTCAAACAATTGGGAGGCCAAGAAACATTGATTTCTAAAGGAGAAGAAGAAGGAGTTGCAATACATTGAGAAGAGATGGTTGCAATGAGTGGATTTCTTGAAGATGCTATCCTCTCTCTCTCTCTAACTCCTGTATAATTGTAACAGATTACTTCAATTCAAACAATTGGGAGGCCAAGAAACATTGATTTCTAAAGGAGAAGAAGAAGGAGTTGCAATACATTGAGAAGAGATGGTTGCAATGAGTGGATTTCTTGAAGATGCTATCCTCTCTCCCTCTCTAACTCCTGTATAATTGTAACAGATTGCAACAATTCAAACAATTGGGAGGCCAAGAAACATTGATTTCTAAAGGAGAAGAAGAAGGAGTTGCAATACATTGAGAAGAGATGGTTGCAATGAGTGAATTTCTTGAAGATGCTATCCTCTCTCCCTCTCTAACTCCTGTATAATTGTAACAGATTACTTCAATTCAAACAATTGGGAGGCCAAGAAACATTGATTTCTAAAGGAGAAGAAGAAGGAGTTGCAATACATTGAGAAGAGATGGTTGCAATGAGTGAATTTCTTGAAGATGCTATCCTCTCTCCCTCTCTAACTCCTGTATAATTGTAACAGATTACTTCAATTCAAACAATTGGGAGGCCAAGAAACATTGATTTCTAAAGGAGAAGAAGAAGGAGCTGCAATACATTGAGAAGAGATGGTTGCAATGAGTGAATTTCTTGAAGATGCTATCCTCTCTCCCTCTCTAACTCCGGTATAATTGTAACAGATTGCAACAATTCAAACAATTGGGAGGCCAAGAAACATTGATTTCTAAAGGAAAAGAAGAAGGAGTTGCAATACATTGAGAAGAGATGGTTGCAATGAGTGAATTTCTTGAAGATGCTATCCTCTCTCCCTCTCTAACTCCTGTATAATTGTAACAGATTGCAACAATTCAAACAATTGGGAGGCCAAGAAACATTGATTTCTAAAGGAGAAGAAGGAGTTGAAATACATCGATAAGAGATGGTCTCTGCGAGATAAGGGAGTTCTAATTTGTTTTGCTTTGTCCTTGTTGGTTGTCGCTCATGTTTTTTAAATACAAGTGACATGATTCCCTCTATTTATTTCAACTTTTAAATTAGTAATCGTATATTCCGTTTTTGACGAGTTACTTCCAAATTCCATTTTCGTCCGCCTTCTATATTAATTTACAACGCTGTCTTTAATAGCTGAATAAAGCCTTTTTTTAATCAAAAGGTTTACTACTTATATCAACAAGTTGTATCGTTCCTGTGTTTAATTCATGCATTTTTTTTCCACTTATTTTAAAACTTGAAACATGACGAAGTCTGAGAAAATCGTATTTTAGGAATCTGACAATGTTTCACCTTTCAAATGATCTGCATACTACAGCTATCCCCGTTCCCATTCAAATAAGTCTTGGGATTCATGATGGCTGGAGTACAGAAATTGATAATTGCAAATCAGTTGAGCTAGCTATCAATTACTCGAATATTACTAGTACTTACAACCACTTGCTCGGGAGTCCAAGTGTCCAAATTGACGCTCTTCACCTTGGAAATATGAACGCCCAGGTTCCTGTGGATCCCTGCGCATCGGATGCACAAGAAAATCCCGATGTTCCAAGACGCCCAGCGAGGACCTGCACATTCATTTAGACAAATATTTTTATAATAATAGATAAACTTCATGATCAAAACTCGAGAAAAAAAATTGAAACTTTAACTCATTAGGGCAAATGTCTGCTGCGCATAGGTGCGCTACTTTTCAATGGACAATTTCAGTGTGTAAGAAAAATCTCGTGAAATTTTGGATTTTTAATCAACTTGCTCTAAAAACGTGAAAAAATTGAATAGTTGAGGAATGTATTGTTTATTGGAAATAATAAACTGATCTGAATGATTTTACAATTTGGAATAACCGCTCAGTGACGAGGTGCTGTAAATGGACGCCCATTGGCTGGAATGTGGGGTAAACGTCCAAATAAGCCGAATGCACTAGTCTCGTCCAATCACAGTACATTCCCGCACCACGTCATCGCCAAATTTTACTTTTTTTTTTCTCCGCTCATATTCAAAATCTCAATTTTGAGATGCTTCTGAAAATTTAGAGAAAGGAGAATTTTCGATTCCACCTCGATTTTTGCTCGTATATTAACATGAACGTTCGAGAAAAAATAAAATCACAAATCACTGAAATTCCTCATTTAAATGAACACAATTAGCGGTAAAATGGAGTTTAAACGGTACAAAACGCGTTTCTTGAATAAAATCCGACTTAAGCGAATTCTTAAAACAAATGAAGCCGCTGCAATGGGAAAGTTTTGCAAGATAATCAGTTAATCACCTCAAGTATCGTCTTGAGTGACAAATTGCCCAATATTCATAATAAAGGTATATAGAAATTTACAGATTTAATTCAATCTTTTACAAATTCAGTTCAACCTTTTATTGAAGTTTTTACAATTTCAACTCATACCAACAATTCTTATGGGAAAAACATCTTTCCTATTCGTTTTATCCGTGTGACGTCACACAGAATGGATGTTGGAAGAAGAAGAAGAATAAGACTAATCTCCCTGAAAGGCGGCCATGTCGACTCCGTTGTAAACAAAGATTGTATAGAATATTGCGTAGGATTTTCATTATGCCAATCTGTGCGGTTATTAGTTGCTCTTCTCGTCCCGGAAGCGGTATTTAATTTTTTGGTTTGCCAAAAGTGATTAGAAACAGTGTGCAAAGACAAGAAATTTTCCGAAAAAAGAAGAATATCAGCCTTTTGACGTCGCTGCTTCCCAGCCTTCTGACAACCATGATTTTCGATGAACTGACACTTTTATAACCAGCTTCAAATTATCTTATTATTATTATTTGTACAAGTTTTCTTTTTCATCAGTTAGGTATTTGTTTGTTTCCCCGTGAAATATCATGTTGTTCACCTCTCGAAACCAACTGCTCATCACGAAAATTCTGTAATCTTCACATCAAGTTCATGGTGTAGGTACTGCCTATCGTTAATTCTGTGCGAATTGTATATTGTTTCAATGTACAATGAAATTTCTGAATAAATTGCGTGTTTTTCATTGAATGTTGTACATTATTCCATTATATCAACACACCTAACTTCAGATCTACAATAAACAGACGATGGGAGTCAGCTCACGTAAGTAGTTACCATTTAGGGTTTCAAGGAAAGAAGTTACAATAGTTATGAAGTTTACCTTTGAAAAATACCTTCTTTTCTAATAATGGTAGGGATTTGGTTCATTATGGATGTCTGCATTTAGTTGTTGCGTCTATAAGTTCGTGTATCAATCATAGTAGGATTGATCTGTACTACTTCCCTGTTTGTGAAAGTCTGTATGTGCGTGGTAGTTAGAAACAAAACACTTGCTCTAAACTATCTAGAGATATGTTGTTGGACAACTAATGAACCAGTAGATAGGCAGCTACTGAATAATCGGTAGTTATTACTTATATGAGACCCAAAAAAATGCATTGAGAACTCTGGAAAATCTAGGTTTGTGGTGTTCACTAGGTACTTTCTAAAGGCGAATACGATCAACCATCAGTAGGTAGGAACGTTTTATATTGCAATCTAAGGTCAGATTGGGATGTAAATAGGCACTTGTCTCTGGTTCTCTATGTGAGTAGGTATCGATCAACACACCTAACTACAGATCTACAATAAACAGAATATCAGTTCACATAAGTAGGTACAATTTAAGGTTTCAAGAAAAGAAGTTCGTAGGTACAACATTTATAAAATTTACCTTTGAAAAATACTGTCTTTAGCAGTTAGTTGTCTGTAAGTTCGTATATCACTATATCTATCGTAGTAGGTTTGATCTGTATGTCCGTGATAGGTAGAAACAAAACACCTCCTCTAAACTATCCAGAGATATGTTGTTGGACAAACAATGAACAAGGAGACAGAGAGCCACTGCAAAATCGGTAGTTGTTATGTTTGAGACCCAAAAAAATGCAGTAAGAACGCTGGAAAATCTAGGTTTCTGGTGTTCACTAGGTACTTTCTAAAGGTGAATACGATCAAAAGGTAGGAAGGTTTCATATCACAATGTAGGGTCAGAAAAGCATGTAAATAGGCACTTGTCTCCAGTTCTCCATGTAAATAGGTATCCAAGTAGTAATACGTTTGTTCAATGTGGCGAATAAATATTCAAATTTTCATTCTGAAAAACTTATTTCGAGAGTTTTTAATTGACACTAATGTTTGTGTCAGCCTGGTTTGCTTGTCAGCATGACAGTTGACACCTGTCATGTCCCTGTTCATTGTGTCTAGACCCCTCAGTGTCTGTATCAGCTGTTTGCAATCTGATCGCAACTTACGATTACTTAATTGCTATAAAAGAATAGAAAGAAGAAAATAATGAATATACCACTATCATTCTGTTTGCATACCAAGAAATAGAACCTATGTGGTATGTAAACAAAATGACCTTGCTGACAGCGAGTCAAAATGGCGCCCTTTCACGACCAGCTGATCGGGTAAGCTGAGAAGGTTAGGTTTTATAACCTAAGGTAGGTTAAATTGAGTCTCACGGATATTACCCATTACCCTTCGGGGGGTTGGGCAAGTATCTTTTAGTGCTTTCTCTGAAGTCAGAGGTTAGCGACAATTTGCCGGAATTCATCTCTATTCAATGCTTTATTTTTCAAATTGTGATACTTGAGTCCTGTCCATTGTAAAATGTTGCTGTACCACGAGGTCTTCCGTCGCCCAATACTTCTCTTTCCCTCGATCTTTCCTTCAAACACCAGCTGCAGCAATGAGTATTTCTCACCACGTAGTAGGTGACCAACGTATGAAACCTTTCTCCTTCTAACAATTGTTAGAAGTTTTCGATCGGTATTCATCAATTGCAGAACATTTTCGTTGGTCATCCTACGAACCCATGAAATACGCTGCATTCGCCGGTAACACCACATTTCAAAAGCCTCGATTCGGTTCAAATGGGAAGCCTTCAATGTCCATGCTTCAACCCCGTATAAAAAAACCGACCATACATAACATTGAAGGAAGCGCAGACGAGCTGGTATACTGAGATGTTTGTCACAAAGCACGGCTTTATGCTTCATGAATGATGCTTTAGCCACAGCTATCCTCGTTTTGATCTCAGTGTCCACCTCGGTGTTCTCGTGCAAACGACATCCAAGGTATTTAAATACTGGCACTCTTTCAATGGGTTCCATACCAACAGACAAGCAAGCTGTTTGCTGTTCGGCGCGGCTCACTGTTATGATACTCCACTATCTGTCAACTGTTACGTAGTAACGTCTTGTATACTATCATCTTTCAGATCAAGAATTTCTGATGTCATCCAATCTTTTTTCTTCTCGTCCTTAGGACAGGGGAAAGACAGAGTCTCCTCCATCACTCCCAAAGCCACCTGCCTGAATGAATGCCATTGGTCGTCGACATTTGATGATGACAATGCTCAGAATCTAGATCACGCAGTCCCTTGTTGAAAAGCTCTGCGGTCTTCAACTTCAACTCCTGGTCTCTCAAAGCCCCGACATTATATTTCCTGTTAACGACAGACTTTTTAACAGCCTTCAACCGAATTCTCACATTTGCCGTTAACAAAACATGGTCTGAATACACATCTGCTCCAGGATAGGTTTTTGCTGCTGTAACGTAGTTACGGAACCTCTTGTTGACCAGAATGTAATCAATCTGGTTTCTCACTATATTTCCAGGCTGGTCCCTCAGTGACCGCCATGTGTAAAGGCGCCGAGGAGGCAGTGGGAACCAAGTATTACAGACCACTAGTTCCTTCTCCAAACAGAACTCCAGAAGCCTCTCGCCACGATCATTCCTAATACCCAATCCATGCTCTCCAGCGAGGTCTCGAAATTTACCTTTCCCAACCTTGGCATTAAACCACCAAGTATAAAGGTTACGTCCCTGGATTTTGTGTATTTTATTGCCTCTCGCATATCCTCATAGAAGGCGTCCGCCTCATCATCACTTCTCTCAGCCGTGGGAGCATACACCTGAATAACATTGAGGCGTACTGAGCCTCCATACAGCTGAAGAAGTAGCACCCTGTCCGATATGGTAGAGGTGTGTCGGTACAGCTGTACCGGGACTGTGGAACCGAGTATTAGGTTGGAACGGTTCCACGCAGTGACAAAAACTCGACCCTTACCGGTCCAGTTCCACGGACTGATAAGATATCTTAAGGGCCTTCGTGAGTCAATGTAATTTTGTATGATCGTTGATGTACCTTTTCTCGACAATCACTCGAGGTAATTTCATGATTTTTTTTTTATTCTGTACAGTCACATCCCCTCTCCAAACTGACATTTTTTTGCCCTTTCCACTCATCAATTCAATTTATGGGACGAAGGTTCCCACACCCTCATTTTTGAATTCACACTCATTTGTTTTGAGGTTAGAAAAAACCGGATTTGAGGTTGAAAAAATGTCAATCCATTCAGCAACTGTTCCTCTAAAGAACAAAAAAAGAATCAATTCGATAAGTTGAACACAGCCGAAGAAAATGTTCCTAACCTGCGCGAAAACATAGTTTTGATAAAACGGCGAAAGAAGTTACCTACCTCGAGTCTCTGATCTCAGCTCTGGTTTCTTATCGCAGCGCGCGCGGCGTTGATGCCGAGATTTGTTCTACTCATTGCTTTTCATAAACTTGTGAATGAAAATAAAAAGAAGAAGAAGAAGGATAGGTTTCAGAGGTTCAGGTAGTGATAAATTGCAGTTACTTGATATTTTAGCGTGACTGCATTCCTTGTGTTTTCGCATTTTCATTCTGTTACTTTTGAAGATCACTACTGTTGTTTTCATCCTCGTATATTGACTTTTCCGTGTTCTCGATTAGGTATAACAATATCATGCCTCGAAGTGGTTCTAAAGTTTTCAAAAAGAGGCAAAAACGAAGAAGTTCACGAAAAAATCTGGATGAAAACTTCAAAAAAGTCGATGATAAAGCTGGCCCTTCCTACGCTTTTGGTGCGCACTAACTTATGACAATGACTTTCGTAAATATTTTTGCCTTTCACCTCTTGTATGAAGTTACCAAAATTATAAATAATTGATTTTTCAGAAGTGAATTTTCATTTCCATGTTCGTGAATCCCACCCTGTCAGGCAGTAGGAGGGTTAGGCATCTAGCGCTCAGCAGACTGCCCAGCTCTTACGGCTTATTACTTTCAATTTGGGACCCCTTTGGTTTCTGGAACCCCATAGTGTTGCATATCAAACTGATCTGTACAAAACGGAGATTTTAACAGTACCAAAAAAATTTTTTTTTTGGTCAACCTATTTTTTGACTCATGAAGGCCCTTAAGATGGCTCTGGACCGGGAAGAGAATCTTTTCTATCGGTCCAGTTCCATCCTCACCAATCAGAATGATCTGATCAATCATCTCATCAATCTGATCATTCTGATTGGTGAGGATGGAACTGGACCGGTAAGGATGTAACCGGACCGATAAGATATCATATAGAATGGTTCAATGGCTCTGGAACGGGAAGGGTTTTGGACCGGTAAGCATGGATCTTGTTCTCAGTTCTGTTCCATGTTGTACCTGGAAGCGCCCTTACTACTTCCATGGACTGAGAATGGTTCATGGAATGGCTATTGAGCGGAAAGTTATCTTCTGGACTGGTTAGCATGGAAGTTGTCTCCAGTTTTATTAATTTATTATTGTCATGTTAAGTTCTTAAACTGCAACGTCATAATTCTTTCCTTGAATTGTTTGGTAACTATTAGTTATAATAAATTGCCTCTTTTGTAACACTTGTTCAAATTCCTTCCTTTTAGCGAATTATCAAGGAAAATGATGCTATTGTATTGCAAGTTGAGATCATAAGCATGGAAGAAGGACGATAGGGATTTGACTGCCTGCTTCATCCATGCCATGTGAGTGGGAGTTGCTCGCCTGTACCGGTAATGGAACTGTACCGGTAATTTGGAACGGTTACATCTTTGTCACCGTAACCGTTGGAACCGTTCCAGGGAAATGCCTGGACCGACACACCCCTACGATATGGGAGTGAAACTTGACACAGCCTTATTAATGCTGTCATCTACGATTATAGCCACTCCTCGGGTATGCATTCCTCCCCCTGAATAGTAGGTTGTATAGCCATTTGATCTCAGGGTACCACTCCCAATCCATCTCGTCTCACATACGCCCAACATTTGTAAGTCGTGGCGATTCATTTCGCGCATCACATTAGTGAGCTTACCGCCTTCATAAAGGGTTCTCACATTCCAAGTCCCTATTCTTTCAAGGGATTTTATTGTTTTCCACCCGGGGATTCTTCGCACCCCTGCTCCATTTAAGGAGCGCCGGGGACTCGGGGCCATATTAACATTGTTCTCCGACATAATTATCATTCTAGGGAGGAATAATGTGGTGGTTTCCCATTGCCTTCCACATCGCAGTATGGAGGCCAGTTTGACTGCTACTGTGAACTGGGGTGATACTGATATGCTGGGGTGATACTGATCAACACGCCTTTTTTCATTTGCATGCGATTGCAGCGCTCCACACAGTCCTAAATGGAAAGTTAGGTCGTGTTAAGTGTTCCTAACAATGTCTTCTTTGGGGGGATATCGTTCCCGCCCGATAGTCTAGGTTACCATGGTAGCTGATAAGGAAATGAACAAACCTCAAAATCGGGCCCAGCTGACATTGTGATTGTAACTTCTGTTGTGCCGGTGTCGGATGTTGTGTGGTGAAGTTCTAGTGAAAAGATTTTGTTTCTACTAGAGGTAAGCATGAAATATCTGCAATTAGTTTGTTTTTTCCGTGTTACTACAGTTGGTTATCTGTTAAAAACAAGAAAAAATCATTTCCAGGGGGTGATAGTGATCACGGCCGAAATGCCCCGAAACTATCAAAAAGTGATTGGTCCATCATTATTTTTAGTAACAAGTGCTTTAAAATAAGTTGTTTCTTGTCAGTTACCAAGCATGTGCCACGAATGGTCTCATTATAGTGTGGGAAAGGTCACTGCAGTGACACTTGAACATGTGACATAATTTATGTTTCTATAACGATTTATTTGTTGGTATTGAAAATGAATAAAAGGATAATTCCGATTGTGAAGTTGAAGCGAATGCGTTGTTTCTGAATTCATTCAGCTTCAAGTA
The DNA here is from genome assembly GCA_009739505.2 of Apolygus lucorum. Taxonomy (NCBI): domain Eukaryota; kingdom Metazoa; phylum Arthropoda; class Insecta; order Hemiptera; family Miridae; genus Apolygus; species Apolygus lucorum. The sequence continues at coordinate 472,642 of CM019175.2, forward strand.
TTTAGCAATCTAACACTGGTGTCGAGAAGAAAGGGATTATGCCACGTACACGACGTCAAGCTGATGTTGAGCCAGATTTGGTTGAGTCTATAGCACAATTGCAGAGACAGGTTGATCAGATCATGACCCATCTTACAATCGCCCCACAAACAGGTTCAGGGGGAGTTTCAGTTACTCCCCAGACTTCAGTGAACATGCGTGGGCCTCCGTCAGACCTCCGTCAGCCGCTGGCAGCGAGAAATTGTACAGTTCGCCTAGCACCATTCGATGGTTCGACACCCTGGCAAGATTTTGCCTTTCAATTCCAGAGGGTATGTCGCGTGAATGGATGGGTAGATGAGGTCGAGAAAGAGGGGCATTTAGTAGCTGCACTGAAAGGTCCAGCTCTAACCTTAATATCTTTACTGCCTGGGGAACCAACTTTCACGGAAGTGTGGTTGTCCGAGCGAGCTAAGGCGTTGTAGTTTATCCCACTTCTGACACCAGTGTTAGATTGCTAAATACTTGAAGCTGAATGAATTCAGAAACAACGCATTCGCTTCAACTTCACAATCGGAATTATCCTTTTATTCATTTTCAATACCAACAAATAGAGAGTTGGACAAACTTGGACGAATGCAGAGAAGTCCAGAGACAAGATCCCACCTTAAAGATGATCATTCAGTGGCTGGAAGCAGGTAAGCGTCCATTGAAGGAATATATAACGGGTCAGGGACGAGAGGTGAAGGTTTACTGGTCCCTTTTTGATTCTCTATTCCTTGAAAAGGGATGCCTGTACAGGAGGTGGGAAAGTCCTGATGGTCTGCAAGTGACACAGCAGCTGGTTGTTCCAGAGGTTTGGAAGAAGAGAATATGGGAGGAAGTTCATGAGTTAGGGCACTTTGCAGAGCATAAGACAGCCAAGCTGTTACGGGACAAATTTTATTGGGTAGGAGTACACCGGGATGTGCACGATTGGTGTCTCTCCTGCCAAACATGCAAAGAAAGGTCTCAGACACCAAGGCGAGCAGTGTTGAAGATCAGGCACTCAGGGGTGCCTTTTGAGCGTGTAGGCATCGATCTGATGGGGCCATTGCCACTGACTAAAAGAGGGAATCGCTATATCCTCACCTTCCAAGACTATTTTACAAAGTGGCCTGAAGCGATTCCTCTCCCTGATCAAACGTCAGAGACGGTTGCCAGAGCCTTGGTGGATCACATCGTAAGTAGATTTGGCGTACCCCAAGAGATCCACTCGGATCAAGGGAGAAGCTTCGAAGGGGAAGTATTTCAGGGGGTCGCAAAACTGTTGGGTGCTGTGAAAACGAGAGCTACTCCACTGCATCCCCAGAGTGATGGTTTGGTAGAGCGGCTGAATCGTACAATCTGGCAACTGTTAGCCAAGATGGTTTCTGAAGCCCAGGATGATTGGGACGAACAGTTACCTGTGGCTATGTTAGCCTACCGAGCATCTGAGCATGCTAGCACGGGGTTTTCTCCAGCGCGGTTAATGTTCGGGCGTGAGCTACACCTGCCAGTACATATGCTATTGGGAAAGCAACCTGGGGAAACTTCGGGGCCTGAGTACGTGGAAAATCTCAAGCAAAGATTAAGGAGAGTTCACGAGGCAGCCCGAAAACGATAACAAGTGAAAGCTGAAGAAATGAGGAAACGCTACGATCTAAAGGTACGGGCTTGGAAGTACCAAGAAGGCGACAAAGTATGGTTTTACAACCCCCAACGACGTACCGGGTTAAACCCGAAATTGCAGCGCAGTTGGGAAGGCCCGTGCCTGATAGTCAAAGCCCTGAATGACGTGGTTTATAGGATCCAGACAACCAGGGGGAAATTGCGAGTAGTGCATCATGACCGACTAAACCCTTATGATGAAGGGAGGGAGAAGTGTGGGAAAGGTCACTGCAGTGACACTTGAACATGTGACATAATTTATGTTTCTATAACGATTTATTTGTTGGTATTGAAAATGAATAAAAGGATAATTCCGATTGTGAAGTTGAAGCGAATGCGTTGTTTCTGAATTCATTCAGCTTCAAGTATTTAGCAATCTAACAATAGTAATAAATACTGATGAGGATATTACGAGTCTTGAATTTTGGCTTTATTCTGATTTTTGTAAGTAAAGAGTTGGTTTTTATTAGTTTTTCAATAAAAATTGTTCTGAAATGAGTTGTTAGGGGTTTTTGACATTTTCATGGCTTTGCTTTGGCACATAAACTGAAAAATCGTCACGAAAACTAAGCAAGTCTTGCTCACGCGACCAATAAATAAAATAGAGTCACTGTGTTGCGTAGAGAACAATCAACTGTTTTCTTATTTTGATGCTTGGGTACATGAACTAACAACCTTACTTCACTACCTTGTTGTGTAGTGGTTGACATGAAACTGTCCCAATGCGTTGCAGACTCGTATGCAAGCATTTTCAGAGGTTTTTTTTTTTTTTTTTTTTTATATTTACTCTAGAGGATTGGACCAACCCGGAACTGTTTAACACATTACCTCGGGCTGGTCCCTCCTCTTTTTGGCCGATGGCCTCTTCTTTCTTGCTCTTCACCCTCGGAGCCTCTATAATCATACTCTTCGGCTTTAACTACTCTAACCCTACGTCCCCCCCTTGGGAGGTTCGGGAGAAAGGCTTCCATCATTCTTCGTCCTCTTCTTCGTCTCCATCCTCTTCCTCCTCATCCTCTTCCATCTCTTCCCCTGAAGACCAGCTGATATCCCTTCTGTCCGACGAGCTTGGCTCCAACCCATCCGCATCTTCCGGCTCCCGATGTTCTAGCATTTCCACCACCACCTTCTTCCTGCGGAGAACACTCTGAACATACCGCGCAACCATGCACCACTTTGTGCTACTCTGCAGCATGATGTCTACAGCCGTTTCCGGCCTAAAGACCCCAACCTCTCGTGACAGAGTCGCGCGGCACCCCGCATGGCCCTCACACCAAAAAAACGTGTGCTCCACATCGTCCCAGTCATCATCGCCGTACGGGCACCCGGGGCTCTGCGATCTTCCCATTTTCCATAGGTAGCCCATGAAAAGGCCATGCCCAGACAAGAATTGTGTCAGGAAATAATCGACCTCCCCATGGCCCCTTTCACACCAGCCCTTGAGATCAGGGATGAGACGTCTTGTCCATCTTCCCTTATGTCCGGCTGCCCATTGGGTTTGCCACTCATTTAGGATCCTCTCTCGCTCTTCCCTCCTTGCCATCTGTCTAGTGGTCCCGTCATGCCTGTTGTAAAGGGCACTCCTCTCGGAGATCAACAGATGGATGGGAACGACGCCTGCTATTACAACTATCGCCTCCTTGGATACAGTCCGATACGCGCAGGCCACTCGTAGGGCCCCCCTGCGCTGTACCGCCGCTAGTGGCTTCCTGTAGCACTCCCGTTTCACTGCCTCGCCCCACACCTCCGCTCCATACAGGAGTATCGAGTGGGTGACCGCCATAAACAGGCGTCTCGTTAGCTGCCTGGGGCCGCCAGTATTTCGCATCAGCCTGCTGAGGGTAGCCACGGCCTGCGAGGCTTTTCCGGCTGCTCGTTTTATGTGTGCTCCATACCTTAGGCGGGAGTCAATTTGAACTCCAAGATATCTTATGTCAGGGCGCGTCGCGATCTCCTCCCCTCCCACCGACATCTGCATGGCTGTGGAAATCCTCCTCCTGGTGACCAGCACCATCTCTGTCTTGCTGGCAGCAAGAGAGAGGCTGTGTGCTGCCATCCATTCTGTCACCCTTCGCATCACCATGTCCAGCCTAATCTGAAGTTCTTCGTGGGTCCTGCCCAGAATGACGACAGCCACATCATCGGCACAGCCAATCATGCGTGTGTTTTCCGGCATATGAAGAACTAGCACTCCATTATAATTCATGTTCCACAGCAGCGGGCCAAGGATGGAACCCTGGGCAACCCCAGCCGTCAGTGGCCTGCGTTTTGGTCCATGGGTTGCCTCGTATAAGAGTGACCTGTCCATAAGATAATGCTTGAGCATCGCAACCAGGTACGGCGGCCCCTCAAAGTCGGTCTCAAAGGCCTTGACTAAGTCGATCCATCTCGCCGAATTGAATGCGTTTGTCACATCCAGAGTCACCACAAGGCCCATGGGTCTGGAATAGTGGTTTCCCTCCATTACGACCCGCAGAGCACTCACCATGAGAGGTTTGAAGTAAGGATGTACACAAATACCTCACTGATTTCCTTGGAACTTTCCAAGTATTCAAAAATTTAAAAATATGCGTTTTTTTTACCTCAGGGTACTGAAAAACAATTTATTTGTCTTCAACAGTGATCAGTGCCACCCCATAGACACTCCGAAAGCGTTTTGTTCGATTTTAACCCTGGAATGCACCGGTGGGGTGTGCCACACCCCAGAGATTCTTCAGAGTTCTGTTTTGATACCTTATCCTGGGCTGCCTTCCCTCTTCCCCCCCCCCCCTCTATATTCTTGTTCAACCTTTTTCTACCTGTGGAGACCCTTGTCATCTTCAGTTTACGTTTGGCACGCGAGTGACACGTACGTTTCTAGTGACTGGGGTGTGTGCCACCCCACCGGTGAGTTATTGCCCACTTTTTTCATGAAATTCCGCCAAAGGTACCACGTAAATTGAATGTTTTCCTGGGCAAAAATGGGTATGCTTGGCATAAAGAACCACCATCCGCGAAAGGGAGACCTAGCAAGCGAGATATTGTGTCAGGAAGACCGGGTCCACAATCAAATGCCAAAAATATTGCCTCTCCAAACGACGCGTGGAATTTATTGTTTTCTGAAGACGTAATGAATGTAATTCTGAAATTTACGAACGAAGAAATCCAAAGGCGTGTTTCGTCCGTCAAAGATCCTCAATCTTTTCATCATTTGGTTGACATGGTGGAACTTCGAGCCTACATAGGTCTTCTGTACCTCGCTGGGGTAAATAAGTCTGGCCATCTCTCTATAATATAAGCTCTAAGAGATAAACTCTATAAGATAAGCTCTAAGAACGTTCATTATTTTGAACAGAAGTGTAATTTTATTTTTACTTTGTGATTTTTTCTAAGTCATGTAGAGTCATTTTAGCAATATTGCTCAATACTGTTTTGTTTTAAATTTCTATATTAAAATACTTTTTGGACGCGTTAAACTTTTTTTTTTAAATTCCAACACCCAAGATTATTTGTTTAAATGTAACGAAGGGAAACAAAATGATAAAAACAGTGTTTTCAATAATTTTTACTTTGGGGTGTACCACACCCCACCCGTGAGTTAAGTAATGACAAAATCACCGGTGCATTCCAGGGTTAAATTAGTGATCACTATCACCCCCACTATGTGGGGGGTGATACTGATCAATTTAATTATTTTTTTAATGAGCTTAATTCATCGAAATTTCAAAGTTTGATATTGGATACTGTTCATAAGATGTGGAAGAACATAAACTATTTTATTTCAGATTTTTTTGAATTATTACACTGGTAGTTTTCAAGGAAAAACTGTAGAAATTGATCACTATCACCCCAGTCTACGGTACTACAATCCTGCCCTCCATTGAGTTCGCCTGGACCAGTCCAGGATCATTTCCCTTTTGCTCCAGGACGATGATGGAAATGCTGCTGCCCATTCCCATAGTATACACTCCCAGGCAAGTATACACAACACTTTTAAGCTCTTTGTTTTACCTGCCTCAGCTACAAGACCCCTTTCACTATTAGCTAAGCTAATAGTGTTGTTACTTTCCTTACCACCAGAAGGATAATAGGAAAGATGTTTTTTTCTCAGTAAAACTTCTGTGGAACCAGTAAAAATTTTCAGTCATCTCACTAACGATTGCAAGCCCATAGCAGTGCGATCCAGGAAGCACTCACAACAAAATCTTACATTTATGGAATCGGAAGTTCAAAAACTACTAGAGAATGGAATAATCGAACCAAGCAACTCTCCTTGGCGAGCCCAGGCCTTCGTAGTGTCTAGTGCTCGAAAGCAAAGAATGGTCATAGATTATTCACAAACCATAAATAAATTCACACTTCTTGACGCGTTTCCAATTCCCAGAATCTCAGATATAGTAGAAGCAGTTGCTAAATACAAGGTTTTCAGCCAGATTGACCTTAAAAGTGCGTACCACCAGGTTCCAATAGCTGAAGAAGATCGTATTTACACAGCATTTGAAGCAGCTGGTCAACTCTTTCAATTCACACGACTTCCATTTTGAGTGACCAATGGCGTCCCAGCCTTCCAGGAGTTCTTGACGAAGCTGATACGAAAGGAAGGTCTAAAAGGAACTTTTGCTTACCTAGATGACTTAACTATTTGCGGTATGAATGAAGCTGAACATGCTGATAACCTTCAAAAATTTCTTGATATGGCACGCAAGTATAATTTAACATTGAATAGAGAAAAGAGTGTTTTTAATCAAAAATCTATCAGACTGCTAGGCTACCTAGTTGAAGATGGTCATTTCCAGCCAGATCCTGATCGCTTGCGACCTTTCCTCGAAGTTCCGCCTCCCACTGATTCAGCTGCTCTTCAAAGGATTCTGGGAATGCTTTCCCATTATTCTAAATGGGTACACAAATTTTCAGACAAGATACGTCCATTAGTAGATTCAAAAACTTTCCCACTATCACCAGACGCCATCGCATCATTAGAGAGAATCAAGAAAGACATTTCTGCAGCCACCTTAGAAGCCGTTGACCCAAATGCTCCGCTAACTGTGGAAACAGACGCATCTGATGTAGCAATAGCTGCCACTCTCAGCCAGATGGGCAGACCAGTTGCCTTTTTTTCACGAACTTTGAACGCTTCAGAGAAAAATCACTCAATAATTGAAAAGGAGGCATATGCCATAGTTGAAGCTATCCGTTATTGGCGCCATTACTTAAGGGTCGTCATTTCCATCTCATAACAGACCAACAAAGCGTGTCGTTCATGTTTGACATCAAGCACACAAGTAAAATCAAAAATGAAAAGATAATGAGATGGAAATTGGAACTTTCGGCATACACTTTTGACATAAGTTGTAGGCCTGGAAGAGAAAACACGGTCGCTGATACCTTATCCCGCATCTGCTGTGCTACCACAAGTCAAGACCTAACGAAACTTCACGAGGAGTTGTGCCATCCCGGAGTTACGCGGATGTATCATTGGGTGCGTGGACGGAATCTTCCTGTTTCTATTGAGAATATACGGAAAATCACTTTGGATTGTCGAGTTTGTGCGGAACTCAAGCCCCAGTTCTTTAGAGGTAGTTCTGCTCATCTCATAAAGGCAACCAAACCATTCGAAAGGCTCAATTTGGACTTCAAGGGCCCTTTGCCATCTGCACAAGGAAGACCATACATATTGATGATCATCGATGAATTCTCCCGTTTTCCATTCGCTATCCCATGCAAGGATCTTAGTTCGTCTACACTCATTCAAAATTTGAAACAACTTTTCTCCATTTTCGGAATGCCTTCTTACATACATTCGGATCGTGGGTCAAATTTTATGTCAAAAGAATTCAAGACATTTTTACATACTAATGGAATCGCAACAAGCAGGACTACACCTTATAATCCACAAGGAAACGGTCAAGTCGAACGATATAATGGAATTATTTGGAAAACCATACAGTTAGCCTTGAAGACATACAATTTACGCACTGAACAATGGGAAGAAGTACTCCAACAAGCTCTACACTCAGTTCGTTCTTTACTCTGCACAGCAACAAATCAAACGCCCCACGAAAGAATGTTTGTACACCAGCGAAGAACTTCCAATGGAGAAGCATTGCCTTCATGGTTGATGGAACCTGGAAAAGTCTTGCTCAAGCGCCATGTTCGCCATAGCAAGTACGACCCTTTAGCTGATGAAGTGGATTTAATTGAATCAAATCCCCAATATTCTCAGGTTCGCCTGCCAGATGGCCGAGAAACAACAGTTTCCACGCGGCACTTGGCACCACTACCGGATGCATTGCAACCTCGATCAGGAGAACTGATAGAGGAAGCTCCAACTTCTGACATACGGAATCATAGGGACCCAACAAGATCAAGCAACATTGAGCAGTTGACTGTTGAAGAAGTTGAAGAACCACGCAGGAGTGGAAGAGTAACAAGACCACCTGCCTACCTAGCTGACTATGTTACGAACTGAAGAGGGGGAAAATGTTATATTATTACTACGTTTACAATCACATTGTCACCACTGTTTGTCCTACTAGGCAAAAAATTCCTGAAATCATTTTCTCACTTTGCATTAGTTTGTTGAATAAAGCCTCAACTTGAAAGGTTTTCATTTCATCTCATAAGAAGGGTAGGGATGAGTTAGTTTGTAAAAAGTTTAATTAAATCTGTAAATGCTATTCCTACCTAATAGAAAAAAGCTTTAGACTTTAAGAATCGTTTTAAAATGTTCCAAAAGGGATTTCAGAACTATCAATTTTAAGAACGTTGCATGGTTCCATTTTCTTCGAAAAGTCGTCGATAAAATCATACTCAAATTAGGAAGAACTTGTTTTTGGGCATCATAAACATCGCAAATTTCGAAATTCGTACCTTTGGCGTCGCAATCGACGCAATATTTGTTATCTTCGTTCCTCAACATCTGGTTCAATAGATTCTGACACTTGTCTTGTATCTGCTTCTGCCGATCTTTCTCCTGCCTGGACATCTTTGGTCGAAATTCACCGAAAATAGGACTCAAATACGAAAAAAAAAACCCGATTCGAGAGGACCACCCTCGGAAACAAGTGCGAATTTCTTGGAGGAAAATAAGTGGAAAATTCCCGAAAAAATGGATTTCAGGAAACCTCTCAGAGTCGTTATCACTGTGACATAAGGGACGTGACAAATGGGTTAACAATGAGCGTTGAAAAAACGATTAAAACTACGAAATATCGAGCATTTTTGATTTCATCGACAATTGTTCACCAACGTGGAATGTTTGAAGGGACTTAATAGTAATTTAAGTACAAATTTAACGATTGAAAGCGAAAGAGCCGCGGATATATCCAAAATTGCTATCCCGTACTGATGAAATTTGACAACTGACATGAAACCACCAGGTTAGCCAACAAAACACCCAAATATTTCGACTGAATTAGAATTCGAGTATTAGAATGGCGCAATTTAAAAGGTAAATTAGAAAAAAGAACCTTTTTTCAGTCAATTTTCCATTTTTTTTTAATTCAAAAAGCTCTCCAAAACTAATTGAAATTTCGGCATTTGGTACGCGAATCAAATCACTGGAGACCAGTGTCTTTAAACCAAATAAATAGAGTAGTAGTAGAAATAGTAGATATAAATAGTAGAAATTATAGAAATAAATAAATAGTAGAAATCCCAGTTTTTAGGACTTGAACGGGCTGCCTATTTTATTCAAAACTAGTGTCTTTTTTCCGGAAAAAATTAATGTTGGACAAAAAGACGACACAACGCAGCCAACTGTCTGGGTCTGAAAAATTGAAAATTGAGGCGAATTGAGGCTTTAAAAAAATTTTAATTGTCTTGATCGTGTAGTAATTTGGTTATGAACGGATGATTAATAAGCCGCTGTGTACTATTTTGCCGGAATAAGTTCGATTTCAAAAATCTTTTCATATTCTGACTATTTTTGGGCGGCAACGTTCGCGGAAAGGTTGTTATCATGTTGGCACCACTGCTTTATATGGACGCTATAAAGAAGATTTGACACGATGGAGCATCCATCTGCATAAAAGTGACCTCAGCCCTCAGTTGCGTTCTAGAATGGGCCAGCGATTTGTGAAAAAAACGTCTATATTCTCGAGTAATTTCCTAAATAGAAAATTCCTGTAGTTTTCATCGCGAGTGGAGTGAAAAAATTGATGATTTTCGACGCTATTTCGACGAGCGATCTATCAAAAACGAGCCAACTTCGCAGTGTCACAACATCCGCTTTCACATTTTCCTCCTCATTGTTCCTCTATTTTCGCGTAATTTCGTCGTTCCGTTCCGTATTTTCAACTATCGTCTTTGGACGTCGAAAAAAGGTCGATTTCGGTCGTCGGACGAGATGTACTGTTACGTCGTGCAGCCCAACGGCGTCGTGGTGGAGGTCCAGCTGGAGAATAAAACCAAAGGGCAGGACGTGCTTGAGAAGGTGGGTCGAAAATTTCGATTTAAAATTTCTCCTTTTAAATGCGGACTATGAATTCGCTTTACCATGGGGGTCCATAGAAAGTAAACAAGAAGAAAAACAGAAAATCCAATTTTCGTTGGAAAGAGTGAGTTTCGATCTTTGATGTCATTTGGATTTGGACAACTCAAAAATTCGCTTTTTGGTTGATTCTGTGCCTTTTTCACAGAAGGTTGGGGCGTTAGGAGCAAGAGGTCCATTTGTTAGAAAATTGAGTCAAAATTTCGATTTTTGACCGTTGTTTCTATTTGAAATTACTTAGTACGTCATTTTGGTTTATTATTTTCAATAATGAACCTTTGGAATCGACCAAGAAATGTTTTTCCTTCAATTTAAGATTCTATAGAATTTTTTGAGACCACGCGGAGCTCTGTAGGACAAACCGTTCGCTCCCTACGAAAATTGAAGGGTTTATATTGAAATATATATATATATAAATCAAAACACGAGTGTGAATCGCAAAAGAGGCCTAATCTCCGTTCAAATTAGAGCTGACCGAAATGCGATCGATGGTTGGTGATTTTGATTTTTTTTGGATTTTTTTTTGAATTTTTTTGGATTTTTTTATTTTTTTTCTTCATATTGGATGGTTGGTGATTTTGTAGACGAGTGATCTATACAGGGTGTCTACACTTTCGATGGGCATAACTTCAGGGTTCGATTCTACAAGGTATTTCCAACAAAAAATGTCTCATAGCAATTTTCTTTTAACCCACTCAAAATTCCTTTTTTTTCACTTTAAAGTTTTTCTTCGCGTTTTCGACCTTACATCACAGATATGGTCAGAACTCCCTTATTTCTCCTGAAAATTCAAATCTGACTACACCGTCAGAAAGAGCACTAAATTCCTAAACTACCTAGTGCCAAATCAAAACATTTCATCAATAAAATAGTTTCAAAAAATCAAGCCAAAAAGCCAACTTTAAAAAATTTTCGAAACTTGACTTTCTTCGACCAAAGTTTTTACTCTAAATCCCTGCCCATTTTGATAGGCGCTCTTCGGAGAAAACATGCTCAAATTGTTAGCTTTTCAACGGTCTATCAATTTTTCTTTTTAACATTCAAATTGGAAGAGTAAATGAAGTTTGAATGCCAGAAAACGTGTGTTTTACAAGCAAATCCAGTGTTTCAAGCGGTTTATGTTCCCCTCGACCTCAAGATAGCTTGACGATTTTGGTACCATTTTCTATGTAATTTTTTACGCTGAATCTAATAATGATACTTCCGAATGGTTCCGACTGCTAGAAAGTGGATTTTCTAAGGAAAACCTTCGTTTTTCGTACATAAAATACGCATTATTCGTAAATGTGGTAGTGAGCATACAGTAACACCTTTCTAGTCAATAAAACCACCGAATTTCTAGCTGATTGAAGTTTTTGTTGAGTACAAAGGTGTTACTTTACGCTCACTTCCATATCTACGAATAATGCGTATTTTATGTACGAAAAACGAAGGTTTTCTTCGGAAAATCCACTTTTTAGCAGTCGGAATCATTCGGAAGTATCACTATTGGATTCAGCGTAAATAATTCATAGAAAATGATACCAAACTCGTCAAGCCGCCTTGAGATCGAGGGGGACCATAAACCGCTTGAAACACTAGATTTTCATGTAAAACACACGTTTTTTGACATTCAAACTTCATTTACTCTTCCAATTTGAATGTTAAAAAGAAAAACTGATACACCGTTGAAAAGCTGACAATTTGAGCATGTTTTCTCCGAAGAGCGCCCATCAAAATGTGCAAGGATTTAGAGTGAAAACTTTGGTCGAAGAAAGTCAAGTTTCAAAATTTTTTTAAAGTTGGCTTTTTGACTTGATTTTTTGAAACTATTTTATTGCTGAAATGTTTTGATTTTGCTCTAGGTATCTTAGAAATTTAACGCTCTTTCTAATGGTGTAGTCAGATTTGAATTTTCAGGAGAAATAAGGGAGTTATGATCATATCAGTGCCGTAAGGTCGAAAACGCGAAGAAAAACTTTAAAGTGAAAAAAAAGGAATTTTGAGTGGGTTAAAAGAAAATTGCTAAGAGACATTTTTTGTTGGAAATACCTTGTAGAATCGAACCCTGAAGTTATGCCCATAGAAAGTGTAGACACCCTGTATAGAAAAATAATAAACCATTGTGTAATAATTTGCAGCGTTTTTTCATTGGGTTTATTCCCGCCTCTGCCTACTAGAACCTCTTGAAAAATTTACTTTTATCCGAAATTAATACCTTTTCTTTTGTCTTGAAAGGCTCAATTCTCATTACCACCACCTGTAATGATTTCATTTTTGCCTACAAAAGTCTTCTCCTAGGCCTTGGAAAATATTAATTGCGTGAAAAAACGAATGAAACTGAAAGTCTACATGTAGATCTCATCAAAAGCAGAGTGGTGTGATTTTTAAATCTATTTGGTGATGCCAATAACTTATTTCAAAAAGTGTAATGTCACCAATTACAATATGTCAAAAGAAGTGTCGTTATCCGACATCCTATTTAAATTTAAACTGAGGACTAAACAGCAAAATCTCCCCAAAAGTCCCTTTCAATTCAACGTGAAAATCTAGTTTTTTGTGTTCCCATTTTCTTCCTTTACTGACAACCCTCGTTGTTCTGTTCGTAGAGAACGTGATCTTCGAAAGTTTTTCGCCCAATTTCGAACCATCCTTGGTAGTGGTTCCTCTTGAATGACCCGGTTATTTTGACCGTATTTTTTTTTCTATAAAAAGAAGGATAATGGACCACCTGTAACGACCTTATTGATGGCTACGTGACGCCTCGCTCGCGTCCCTCGACTACGTGACATCGAATCCGAGTAGAGTTCTAATGATCCAAATCTTATTATCTTGTACTGAAGAAAAAAAAAACAGAAAAAAACCCATTTGTGTACCTAAAATGATTTCAATTCTAATTTTTAGTTTCCAATTTTTTTGAATTGTAATTTTCACGTGCGCTTATGGTGCCAAAGAACCCGAATCTATTTTGTCCATATCGCACATTGGGTAGGTATCTCTACTCTGTGGAAAATTCAAAAGTTGATTAAATACCCCTAGAAGGTTTTATTTACTAATTTTCTAGAGAAACATCACGGGATATTTCATGTCAAAAGAATACAAAATTTGAAATAAACTTGTACTACTGAAAAAAACAAGAAGAAATCCTTCCATCCCATACCTAAAATAATTTTAATTTTCAGTTTCCAATTTGTTGAATTTTCGCCATTAAGTGCTCCAGAGTCCCGAATATTAATGAAGTTTTCTTAATATTTTGGTCTCAAAGTGTATTCGGGATCCTTATCTCAAATTGGGTATCTCTACTCTGTGGAAAATTTAAAAGTTGATTAAATACCCGTAGAAGGTTTTATTCACTAATTTTCTAGAGAAACATCACGGGATATTTCGTGTCAAAAGAATACAAAATTTAAAATAAACTTGTACTACTGAAAAAAAACAAGAAGAAATCCATCCATCCTATACCTAAAATAATTTTAATTTTCAATTTCCAATTTGTTGAATTTTTGCCATTAAGTGCTCAAGAGTCCATAATATTAATGAAATTTTCTTATTATTGTGGTCTCCAAGTGTATTCGGGATCCTTATCGCAAATTGGGTATCTCTACTCTGTGGAAAATTCAAAAGTTGATTAAATACCCCTAGAAGGTTTTATCCACTAATTTTCTAGAGAAACATCACGGGATATTTCGTGTCAAAAGAATACAAAATATAAAATAAACTTGTACTACTGAAAAAACAAGAAGAAATCCATCCATCCTATACCTAAAATAATTTTAATTTTCAGTTTCCAATTTGTTGAATTTTCGCCATTAAGTGCTCAAGAGTCCCGAATATTAATGAAGTTTTCTTATTATTTTGGTCTCCAAATGTATTCGGGATCCTTATCTCAAATTGGGTATCTCTACTCTGTGGAAAATTCAAAAGTTGATTAAATACCCCTAGAAGGTTTTATCCACTAATTTTCTACAGAAACATCACGGGATATTTCGTGTCAAAAGAATACAAAATATAAAATAAACTTGTACTACTGAAAAAACAAGAAGAAATCCTTCCATCCTATACCTAAAATAATTTTAATTTTCAGTTTCCAATTTGTTGAATTTTCGCTATTAAGTGCTCAAGAGTCCCGAATATTAATGAAGTTTTCTTAATATTGTGGTCTCAAAATGTATTCGGGATCCTTATCTCAAATTGGGTATCTCTACTCTGTGGAAAATCCAAAAGTTGATTAAATACCCCTAGAAGGTTTTATTCACTAATTTTCTAGAGAAACATCACGGGATATTTCATGTCAAAAGAATACAAAATTTGAAATAAACAAGAAAGTAATAAAAAATAATAAGTAAATAAAAAACAAGAAGAAATCCTTCCATCCGTATACCTAAAATAATTTTAATTTTCAGTTTCCAATTTGTTGAATTTTCGCCATTAAGTGCTCCAGAGTCCCGAATATTAATGAAGTTTTCTTAATATTTTGGTCTCCAAGTGTATTCGGGATCCTTATCTCAAATTGGGTATCTCTACTCTGTGGAAAATTCAAAAGTTGATTAAATACCCCTAGAAGGTTTTATTCACTAATTTTCTAGAGAAACATCACGGGATATTTCGTGTCAAAAGAATATAAAATTTAAAATGAACTTGTACTACTGAAAAAAACAAGAAGAAATCCTTCCATCCTATACCTAAAATAATTTTAATTTTCAGTTTCCAATTTGTTGAATTTTCGCCATTAAGTGCTCAAGAGTCCCGAATATTAATGAAGTTTTCTTAATATTTTGGTCTCAAAGTGTATTCGGGATCCTTATCTCAAATTGGGTATCTCTACTTTGTGGAAAATTCAAAAGTTGATTAAATAACCCTAGAAGGTTTTATTATTATTTTCTATATATTTCTATATTCTATTTTCTATATTATTTTCTTTTATTAATTATTATTATATTATTATTTTCTAGAGAAACATCACGGGATATTTCGTGTCAAAAGAATACAAAATTTAAAATAAACTTGTACTACTGAAAAAAACAAGAAGAAATCCTTCCATCCGTATACCTAAAATAATTTTAATTTTCAGTTTCCAATTTGTTGAATTTTCGCCATTAAGTGCTCCAGAGTCCCGAATATTAATGAAGTTTTCTTAATGTTTTGGTCTCAAAGTGTATTCGGGATCCTTATCTCAAGTTGGGTATCTCTACTCTGTGGAAAATTCAAAAGTTGATTAAATAACCCTAGAAGGTTTTATTTACTAATTTTCTAGAGAAACATCACGGGATATTTCGTGTCAAAAGAATACAAAATTTAAAATAAACTTGTACTACTGAAAAAAACAAGAGGAAATCCTTACATCCGTATACCTAAAATAATTTTAATTTTCAGTTTCCAATTTGTTGAATTTTCGCCATTAAGTGCTCCAGAGTCCCGAATATTAATGAAGTTTTCTTAATATTTTGGTCTCAAAGTGTATTCGGGATCCTTATCTCAAATTGGGTATCTCTACTCTGTGGAAAATTCAAAAGTTGATTAAATAACCCTCGAAGGTTTTATTATTATTTTCTATATATTTCTATATTCTATTTTCTATATTATTTTCTTTTATTAATTATTATTATATTATTATTTTCTAGAGAAACATCACGGGATATTTCGTGTCAAAAGAATACAAAATTTAAAATAAACTTGTACTACTGAAAAAAACAAGAAGAAATCCTTCCATCCTATACCTAAAATAATTTTAATTTTCAGTTTCCAATTTGTTGAATTTTCGCCATTAAGTGCTCAAGAGTCCCGAATATTAATGAAGTTTTCTTAATATTTTGGTCTCAAAATGTATTCGGGATCCTTATCTCAAGTTGGGTATCTCTACTCTGTGGAAAATTCAAAAGTTGATTAAATAACCCTAGAAGGTTTTATTCACTAATTTTCTAGAGAAACATCACGGGATATTTCGTGTCAAAAGAATACAAAATGTAAAATAAACTTGTACTACTGAAAAAAACAAGAGGAAATCCTTACATCCGTATACCTAAAATAATTTTAATTTTCAGTTTCCAATTTGTTGAATTTTCGCCATTAAGTGCTCAAGAGTCCCGAATATTAATGAAGTTTTCTCAATATTTTGGTCTCAAAGTGTATTCGGGATCCTTATCTCAAGTTGGGTATCTCTACTCTGTGGAAAATTCAAAAGTTGATTAAATACCCCTAGAAGGTTTTATTCACTAATTTTCTAGAGAAACATCACGGGATATTTCGTGTCAAAAGAATACAAAATTTAAAATAAACTTGTACTACTGAAAAAAACAAGAAGAAATCCTTCCATCCTATACCTAAAATAATTTTAATTTTCAGTTTCCAATTTGTTGAATTTTCGCCATTAAGTGCTCAAGAGTCCCGAATATTAATGAAGTTTTCTTAATATTTTGGTCTCAAAGTGTATTCGGGATCCTTATCTCAAATTGGGTATCTCTACTCTGTGGAAAATTCAAAAGTTGATTAAATACCCGTAGAAGGTTTTATTCACTAATTTTCTAGAGAAACATCACGGGATATTTCGTGTCAAAAGAATACAAAATTTAAAATAAACTTGTACTACTGAAAAAACAAGAAGAAATCCATCAATCCGTATACCTAAAATAATTTTAATTTTCAGTTTCCAATTTGTTGAATTTTCGCATTAAGTGCTCCAGAGTCCCGAATATTAATGAAGTTTTCTTAATATTTTGGTCTCAAAGTGTATTCGGGATCCTTATCTCAAGTTGGGTATCTCTACTCTGTGGAAAATTCAAAAGTTGATTAAATACCCCTAGAAGGTTTTATTCACTAATTTTCTAGAGAAACATCACGGGATATTTCGTGTCAAAAGAATACAAAATTTAAAATAAACTTGTACTACTGAAAAAAACAAGAGGAAATCCTTACATCCGTATACCTAAAATAATTTTAATTTTCAGTTTCCAATTTGTTGAATTTTCGCCATTAAGTGCTCAAGAGTCCCGAATATTAATGAAGTTTTCTTAATATTTTGGTCTCAAAGTGTATTCGGGATCCTTATCTCAAATTGGGTATCTCTACTCTGTGGAAAATTCAAAAGTTGATTAAATACCCCTAGAAGGTTTTGTTCACTAATTTTCTAGAGAAACATCACGGGATATTTCGTGTCAAAAGAATACAAAATTTAAGATAAACTTGTACTACTGAAAAAACAAGAAGAAATCCATCCATCCGTATACCTAAAATAATTTTAATTTTCAGTTTCCAATTTGTTGAATTTTCACCATTAAGTGCTCAAGAGTCCCGAATATTAATGAAGTTTTCTTAATATTGTGGTCTCAAAATCCTTATCTCAAATTGGGTATCTCTACTCTGTGGAAAATTCAAAAATTGATTAAATACCTCTATCACGGGAATTATAGCATATATTTGTAACATAACAATTATTTGGAACAATAGCCGTGTGGGTACTCTAAGAGTTCGTCGAGACGAGTAGAACACGAATATGGACTCCTAAGATCTTCAAAGCATACCCAGTGCATACAGCATGTTGGTATGGTATACTGAAAATAGAAAAAAAAACAACGATAGCCATGTGGGTACTCTATGAGTTTGTAGGGACGAGTAGAACATGAATATGGACTCCTAAGATCTTCAAAGCATACCCAGTGCATACAGTATGTTGGTATGGTAGGTATACTGAAAATCGAAAATAAACCTAAGCTAGAAAAACCTAAGAGGCATCTGGGCCCGAGCAAAGATTAGTTCGGTTTTTTCCCGCTAACTAATCTAAAATTCATTTTCACCTGCAATAATTGTCAAACTCTGATTCTGTATGCAGCAGCTCCTAATCCATGTGAAATGAGTTTTAGCGCGGATGTGGTGTTGACAAGGAGTGGAGTGGTCAATGCAGTGGTTAAGATCTTAACCATAGCTTCAACTGAAAGATTTCTTTGAAAATTCGCTCATTAATTCATGCTGCATGAATGGACTTTTTCGTTCATTCCGAGCGAGATAGTTGAAGGAGCGATTCCACGAAAAAGAATCAAAAAATTCCCATTTGTAGGAGGTCACCAACCTCTTTTGCACAGTTTATCAATCGAAAATTATCTAATTTGTTACATGAGAGGTACCTTTATCAACTGATTCATTCTTACATCGAACCATCCTTAATTTTACCCGTTTACACGCTCGTGACGGTTATAAAATCGTATTATAAGACAGTGTAATCGTGAAATGGAGGGAAGAAGAAGAAAAATTTAATCGAAAACGATCGACCTCGAGCGACCTTACCGCAATTAGATTGATTTGAAGGGAGTGCATTCGATTCGAAATAAGACGTTATCGCGGAAAAGGTCATCTTCGATCGGATCAATGGAGGTCGGGATTCCTTCACCTTCGGGTCGACGAGAAATGGGGCAAAAGGAATTTTCCTATGATATTTTTGGGGGCCACGCCATCTAACGGACTAGAATTACTCCAAATCGGTGCAAATGGAGGATTTCAGTGTATTTTTTAATTCTTTATTTTATTTTTTATCGTTTAAAATAGTTTAGAACACACAAAAAAAACGCTGATCCAGTCGCTTTTGGTTTATTATTTTCAATAATGAACCTTTGGAATCGACCAAGAAAAAAACAATTTTAACACCCCCTCAAAATTTGATTTAGTCTAGTTAGGCCCGGTTCAAAAAAACATTTAACCCCATGGTTGAAGTTTACCTTGGGGTTACGTAACCCAGGTAAGAAAAAGTGCGTTCAAAAAAGTTGAATAATCGATTTTTTTTAACATAACCCGAAATGTAACCTGGGTTACGTAACCCCACTAATGCCTGGGGTTAAATGAAGTTTACCATGGTACCTATGTTTACCTACGTGAATGGTATTCCTGTTTCATCATAACACACGTTTTCAAAATTATAATTTATCAGTCTGTGCAGGACAGTCAAATGCAGAAAATCTCAATTTTCTTGAAATCACATGGTTGTGGATTGGGTCCGAATTGCTTATCTACGTCCAAATATGAAAATGTTTCAACTTATAAAAATGCTATACCAAATTAGACTATTTTTGAACTTACGGTTTCCACTGTCAGAGTCGTAGGTTGATGGGCGACCCACAGCCTTCTCCTTTCCCATCAGCTCCAGCAACTTCAACTCCGAGTCTTGTGACTCAATGATCTGAGTCGGAGGACCTCCCCCAGTGCCCTTTATAAGCCGCTTCTCATCCGTGAGATCACGCCGCAACTTCTTTTTTAGGTTGTTATACTTCTCCCGGAGAGAATTTGAGGTTCGAGCTTGGGTTGAGGCGTTGGCATTAAATTCAGCCTCAACCTCTTCCCAAGCTCTTTTTTTATCCTTGGCCCCTACCATATCACTTTTGTGGCACTCCAGTATGCCCTTCTTCCTCTCTACTAGCATAATCAGCAATTCTTCCTCTTGCAGGGAGAAATTTGGAGCTTTCACTTTTTTTTGTGAAGTTTTACTCATTGTAAGAAGAAACAGGAAGAAACTTTAAAGAACTCAGAATGTCAGAACTTTTCAACAGGACGCACGCAACACAAAACTCGGGTGAACCGCGAAAAAGTAGATACAACTGCAGGTTATGTAGGTGACAGTGTTGCCAAAATCGTGATTTGCATGTCAGAAATCCATGGTGATGTAACCATGGAAGAAGGATAGGGCTATCTTACTTCCATGGTGAGGAACGCCGAACTTCAGAGCGTCAGGTATCCATGGCAACCTTGAAGTTCACCATGGTTAAACGAATAATCGATTCTATCAAGGTAACCTTACCCCCAAAAGTTTTTTTGAACGCTCTTTGCTTCAACCCTGGGGTTACGTAACTATCAAGGGTAACCATGGGGTTACGTAACTATCAAGGTTACAGATTTTTTTTGAACCGGGCCTTAGTTATTTACTAGAGTCAGTTAGTTTAGTCTTATGGCAGCTTGCATAGAGTATACCATTATACCCCAGGGGTTATAAAAGGGGTTCCCAGCATTTACACTCAGGAGTGCTTATCTAACGTTGAAAATTTCTGTCGAGTATGTTGCTGTTATCACGTTTTATTGGTATAGCAGTGTTACCAACCCAATCCAGAAGAACCATAGAATGCACAGAGAGGATCAAACCGTTTTGGGCGAAGTCCCAAGCTCCGAGAGACGTTTGAGTGTACGGTTGTACCCTACGAAGAATGAAGGGGTACGGTTGTACAATGAAGAGGGTACGGTTGTACCCTACGGCAGCTTAAGGGGTTTCTCCTTCACTAGCTTCTATAACTATACATATTATAAAAAGTCAGTGATGGCAGAAGATAAAGATTATTATAATTAGCAAAATGGTGGATCTCGTCAGAGCCTACCACCATGTAAGAGTAGCAGAGCAAGATATCCCAAAAACTGCAGTTGTAACTCCATTTGGCCTCTTCGAGTTCATTGCTCTCCCATTTGGACTGAAAAATGCCGCGCAGTCGTTCCAACGTTACATTCACGCAATACTTCAGGATCTTACATTCATCTATGTTTATCTAGATGACATCCTGATTGCATCATCATCGCCGGACGAACACACGGATCATTTACGTCTCTTGTTTGAGCGCCTCAGTACCAACGGAATTTCCATCAATATCGCCAAGTGTGTCTTTGGGGTCACGGAGATCTCCTTCTTGGGCTATCTCGTCAGCTCTCAGGGCATCAAGCCACTCCCAGAGCGTGTTGCGTCTATCACCGATTATCCCTTACCTGAAACAATAGAAGGTCTTCGACGTTTCCTAGGGTTGGTGAATTTTTATCGACGCTCGCTGCCTCGTGCATCTGTCCTCCAACAGCCGCTGTTTGACCTCTGTCAAGGGCCCAGGAAGCGCGATCGACGCCGCATTGAATGGACAGACGACACCCGGCAGGTGTTCACAGAACTCAAGCAGGCACTTGCAGAGGCTACCTTGCTTGCACACCCCTCTTGCGACCTTCCCCTCATATTGATGGTCGATGCGTCTGATTTTGCCGTTGGTGCATCCCTGCAACAGCTCCGCGACTCGACATTAGAACCACTTGGGTTTTTTTCAAAAAACATGAATCCAGCCCAGCGTTCATACAGCACATACGATCGGGAGCTGTTGGCGGCTTACCTCAGTGTGAAGTATTTCCGCTTCATGCTAGAAGGGCGACAGTTCACAATATTCACCGACCACAAACCACTTGCCTACGCTTTCAATCAACGTCCGGAAAGAGCTTCACCTCGCCAGCTGCGACACCTGGACTATATTAGCCAATTTACCACAGATATTAGGTACGTGCCTGGTAAGGATAACATCCCTGCAGACACATGCTCTCGCATAGCTGCCATGGAACTTAACTCGGCATTAACCCTTCAAAACGTCGCTGCTGCTCAAGAGGAATGCGTTGAACTTCGCCATTTGCTTCAATCATCAACTACCAAGCTCAAGCTTCAGCCAATGATTATTGAGGATGTTGTCAGGTTGATATGTGATGCATCAGCGGGAAACCTCCGTCCATTCATTCCAGAACACCTTCGTAGAGCAGTTTTTAATTCTCTACACAACCTCGCACATCCTGGCATCGCAGCTACAGTCAACTTGGTACAGGCCCGTTTCTGTTGGCCATCCTTGAAGCAAGATGTTATGCTCTGGGCCAAGACCTGCATTCCCTGCCAACGTGCGAAGACATGGCGTCACACCTCCAGTGCTGTGGGCTCTAATGGCGCTAATGGTGCTATCGAGAGGTGGCATCGCACCTTGAAGGCTGCGTTAAAGTCGCAACTGACGGATGATTGGGTTCCGCGCCTCCCCACAGTTCTATTAGGGTTGAGGGCCTACATCATCCCAGGACTAGACGTCACACCTGCTGAACTCCTCTACGGTGAACCAGTGCGATTACCAGCAGATTTTTTCGAAGACGGGTCCCTACACACGGATGCTCCCAACCTGATTCTCAAGCTGCGGGACCATGTGCGCAGCATTCGTCCAGTTCCCTTCCACCAGAAAACGCCAAAGGCCACGTACATTCATCGGGAGCTGCCAAATGCCACCCATGTGTTTGTACGCCATGACGCTATCAGACGACCACTCCAGCCGACCTATGATGGACCATACGCTGTGACTGCTCACACGGACAAAGTTTTTACGCTCCTCACTCCCAGGGGGGAACAAACCATATCAGTTGACAGGTTGAAACCAGCGTTCCTGCTAAATCCCAGCTCAGAAGTTCCCCTTGCTAGAAGCCCTTCACCGTCCCCAAAACCGCCATCCTCGACTACTGCCAACCCTGCGCCAGCGTCCACACGGAGTGGTCGACGTGTGCTACGCCCAGTAAGGTTCCGATGACTCTGGGGGGGGAGTACTGTGGGTAGATTCCACAGTAGTTGTTTTAAATCGCCCCAGCTGTTCTTTTCAAGTGTTTTGAAATTTAGAAAAAAATCTTTTGTTCTCGAGTCCGTTTGTGTTCTAAAAAAGTTAATTCTGTACTTTTTCTCGGAAAAATATAATTCTGTATTTTGCTCCTTTTGTTCGCCGTTTTATTTCTACTTTGTACGTTACCAGGTATAGCAGCAATACTAATAACCAAGCAAACTAACGAACTGAAGTTTTCGTTGTTTATCATCAACAACTACTAAAATGTCCAGGTAACCTGCCTGGTTTCTCACAATATGATTTTGTTTCGCAGGTCTGTGACATTTTGGGGATTCGCACCGAAATGGACTACTTCGGCCTGAAATACCAAAATGGCAAAACCTCCGGGTCCGAGCTCTGGTTGAATCTGAGAAACTCCGTCGAACGGCAGGTTCAACATATGCACCCGATTCGGTTCAGGCTGAGAGTCAAGTTCTGGGTTCCACCGCACCTGGTACTCCAAGAGTCTACCAGGTAAGTCCCTACAACAATATTGTCGTACATATTTTCCAAATAATGAACAGGTGTGAGGGTACCATCTGAAAATTTGTAACGGTCAAGACCTGTGGCGCCTACCTCCCGTTCGTCTCTGACTTACTTGACTTGACTTAATTCCTTTGACTCCATTCGGAGCATAGGGCCTGTACGAGATCTCGCCATTTTCCTCGGTCCTGACTAATGTGCTTTGCTTCACTCCACGTCTTCCCAATTCTTCCAAGCTCCTCCTCTACTGTCCTTCTCCACGTTTTCCTGGGCCTCCCGGGCTTCCGTGCTCCCTGCGGGTTCCAGTCTAGCGCCCTCCTCTCAACTGCATCCTCCCCCTTTCTCAAGGTATGACCTATCCATCTCCACTTCCGCTCTTTTATCTGCGTTTGTATAGGCTGCTGATTTGATGTTCTCCATAACTCTTCATTTGTAATAACATCCGGCCAAAAGATTTTCATGATTCTCCGAAGGCATCGGTTTACAAAGACTTGGAGTTGTTTCTCCAGCACTCTGGTAATCTTCCATATTTCACATCCGTAAAGGAGAACAGACTTCACGTTTGTGTTGAAAATGCGCAGCTTTACCTTGATGGAGATTTCCTTGTTCCGCCAGAGAGGATACAGCTGCACGAAAGCGCTGTTTGCTTTCTGGATTCTGGCTCTTACATCCTGCTCAGTCCCCCCGGTGGTTGCCACCACACTCCCCAGGTACGTGAAGGCTTCGACGCATTGTATTTCAGTCCCATTTATGCTGATTGACCGACTGTTCTCACAGTTGACCCTCATTTCTTTGGTTTTGCCCGCGTTTATTTTTAGCCCTGCCTTCCTTCCCTCATCCATCAGCCTCTTGATTTTTGACTCCATATCCCCAAACCTCTGCGCAAGCACGCACAAATCGTCAGCGAAATCCAAGTCCTCCAAACGCTCATGCAACCCCCACTGGATTCCTCTCCTCCTTCCAGCCAACGTCTCTCGCATTACTCTGTCAAGTACGAGTATAAAAATGGTCGGAGAGAGAATGCAGCCTTGTTTCACCCCTCTTTCAACTCGTATGGGTTCACTCAGCTTTCCATTGTGCAATTTCCTGAGAGTATCCCATATGAATTCCTGATTTATGGAGTCAAACGCCTTCTCGAAATCGACAAAGGCTGCAAACAGGGGACTTTGCCATTCCAAACTTTGCTCGATAATGATTCTCAGGGTGTTTATCATGTCAATGCAGCTCCTGTTATGCCTAAAACCAGCCTGTTCCTTTCTCAACTTTCTGTCCACCTCTTCACTTATCCGATTCAACAGTATCCGGCAGAAAGCTTTTGAAGGGTTTGGCAAGAGAGTTATGCCCCTCCAGCTGTTGCAGTTTGTCAGGTCTCCTTTCTTTGGAAGCTTTATGTCCTGTGGTATCTTTTCCTCCAACCATACCTTCTCAAAGATTGGGTGCAAGATGTCAACTGACGTTTCCCCACCAGCTTTTAAAGCTTCTGGGGAGATGTCACTTCCTGGAGCCTTACCATTTTTTAGTCTCTGACTTATCACAAATTGTATTACAAGGGTAGCCAGAGCAATTGATATCAATCATTCTAGTCAAAATCTTGTATTTTATTACCTCTACTTAACTGAATACTTTATAACTTAGTTCTTTCAACAGTTTCATGGTGGGTTCTATCCTATCCACCAAATCAACATCTATACAAGGAGTCTCAGTCAGTGAATAAGAGCTTTTTCCCACTTTTCTCTGGCAACTATTGGCCGATTTTGACGATTCCTGCTGCAATCTTTTAGTTTTTCAATTCTCTAGGTAAATGCACTAATGAATTTCGAAAATACTTGAATATTTCAAATTTAGGTACAATTCTTTACTTTTTTACTTATGGAACTTTACTTTTGGATTTGAACACGCGCGTGGGTGTAGAGATTATAAAAATAAGAAGAATGCCACAAGAAACATGATAATTGAATGATTATTTCCTGAGAAGGCTGGTAAAGGGGGAGGCACTGGTGGTGGGTCATCGAATAACGAATCTATCTGGGATGTTGAGAGGGAGAGATTGTATCACATGCCAGGGTAAGAAGCCTGACATCATTGCCATCAAGCCCGATCAGTCTTGCATTATCCTGGGTGTCCAAGTTGTCAACGGCAGCTTGGACATGGAGCAGACTTGGCAGGCTAAGATAAGAAAGTATGATAGAGATGATTTACGGCAAGCAGTATCGAAGCTAAAAGGAGTGGCAACCAACAACATCAGGGTGATGGCTGCAACTTTGTCATGGTGCAGAGTGTGGTACGGGAAAAGTGCCACAGAGTTGCGTGAGTTGGGCATCTCAGTAGGCGTACTCCGTGGTATCACCACCCGTGTCCTGCTCGGCTCATATTTGAACTGGTGGTCCTTTCATAGAGGCACTTCCCTTCGTCCCTCTCTCCACTCCCACCTCCCTCATCCCTAGGGCCGGCGTTGGGTGAGTCCTCGGCGTCCTCCCCATAATGTTTCATTAATTTATTTATTTTTATTTAAAGTTAAAGTAGTTTATTTAGAGTGCATCAAAAAAAAAGCTTTCCCCCTCCCTAAAGCATAAAATTGTCAAATCCAGCGAATTTCGGATGAGCTTATTGGAAGTTTTGATGTAGAGCAGGTTCCACGTTTCACAACGCACGGTTAAATTTCTGATACGGGAAGAGTAATGTGCACGATGCAATGGGGAATTTGCCTCAATTTTAGATTCTGGAATTTCAAGTCAAATCCTATAATAGGGCCCTAGAATAAAGTTTAACACTAGGAATAACCAAGGGGAAAAATTACCGTAGCAGAAAATGCCTAAACAAGTAAACCTCTGTTACAAAACACCGCGAAAATCGAGGAATATTGTTGACGTCATACGAAAAAAAAAAAAAACGACGCGAAAACAACTCCGACAACAGACAGAGTTCTAGCACCGCCACACAGAACGATCCAGTGAAATGGCTACTCGAATAATGTGATTCAAATCTTGAAACTAAATAAGAGAAGATGAAGACTAATAATGCTTGATAAACTAGTTTTTTTTTTTTTTTTAATTACGCCGTATACGAGGCTCTGCGGCCATTCGTTCACGCGCAGCCCAATAAATATTTGCTTTTCTATACCAGATGGTTTCGTCGTCTCCAATCTGTTCTCTTATGTCTTGCAGTGCAGGACATGCGTCTAAATGCTGGGATGTCATATCTTCGATGTGGCAAAGTGTGCAGATTGGACTGTCATAGACACCGATTCTGTTTAGATGCTTGGCCGGGAAATCATGCCCAGTCTGAATCCTGAAACAAGCCACACTTTGCCTTCTGGGCAGTGTTTTAGGTATGGGATTATTTAGTAGGGTGGCCCATTGCTTTCCAGCTGCTGCTCTCTCATGGCCTTCTCGAGCTATTAACTGTATCTTGGCATCGACCAGGCGTTTGGCTGTGCTGTAAGGGAGAGGAGCATCTGGCTGCGGCAGGAGTGACCCTCTTTTGGACAACGCATCTGCTTTTTCATTTCCCTCT
Organism: Apolygus lucorum; assembly: GCA_009739505.2. Taxonomy (NCBI): domain Eukaryota; kingdom Metazoa; phylum Arthropoda; class Insecta; order Hemiptera; family Miridae; genus Apolygus; species Apolygus lucorum. Next base: position 499,147 of record CM019175.2, read on the forward strand.
ATTTGGCAATGAGAGGGAACCCACTGCAGCACCAGTTGGGAGCCCCTCATCAACAACTTCTCAATGGCAAGACGGCACTTGAGGACCAGGGCGACATCAGTCGAAACGTTGCTTGTGAGCGACTGAATGGCAGCTTGAGAGTCGACAAAAATCACGACTTGGCGATCGCCCCGCACAAGCAGATGCTCCACAGCAAGCTTCACTGCACAGACCTCTCCCTCAAAGTTGCTGGAGAGCTTTCCTACTGGGTGTGAGGTTTCAAAGAGTGTGCAGTATACCCCGGCCCCTGCATTGGATCTTGCATCTCTGGCTGAGCCGTCTGTATAGACGTGCAGCCAATTCTCTTGTGGGTACCATAGATGCAGGGTCTCCAGGAACACAGCCCTAAGCATAGCTGTAGGCGTTCTCAGCTTGTCAACAGGTTCTGTCAAAGTCAATGATCCTCGAGCAAGCATTCTTGGAGCCAATTCTGTTACAGCTGGGAACGACTGTCTTTCAGTATCTCGAAGCACCTCATAAAGAGCCAGATCTTGCACTTTTGATGTAAAGGTATGCTGGGTTGACAATCTTTCGGTTGCAGGCTGGTACCTCTCCCAGTATCCATTTTTGCCTCTCTTCAGGCGTTCATGCAGCTTAACTGCTGCAGCCTCCCGTCTGAGAGCCACTGGCTCAATTTCACTTTGCAATTCCATCGCTGCTATTGGAGTGGACTTAGGGGCACCAGTTATGAGACGGAGAGCTCTATTCTGAGTGGTAGCCAGCCTGGACAGAGCAGCATCAGATGCTGTGACCAGCAACTCAGCACCATACTCCATTGAGGGCCGTACATAAGTCTACTAAACTAGTAGGTAGAATCGTATTGTAAAAAAGTGAGTAATATTGTTTCTTTTGGTCACTTTTGTGTCTGGGTTCTTCCTGCCAGTTCGCGGCGCACTCTTGTGTTATTCCTTGTAACCTAAAAGTTCGTGTATGTTCCGCTTCTGTGGTAAGCGCCACAGAACCTCCTTTGAAGTCAGATTGGTAGAATATCCGTTACGTTGCAAACATGGCTGCCTCGTACACATTGCCACCACATTTAAAATTTCCATCTTCCTTAAATTCTCTAAATTTTTTGGATGCGTTTTCGAGCAGCTCACTATGGTTTTATTCCATAAAAATAAACTCATTCGAAAAAAAAAATGTGATGCAAATTCCCCATTGTGCACAACAATCTACTTCCTTCCCATCAGGCACATGTATTGCTTCCTCACTACCGAAGGTAGGGAAGCTTTGTATTCGTGAAAGAAGTGAAAAAAAAAATGTCCTCCAAAATCAAAATTTCCACTTGCTTTTTGCGTTTTAGAGCTTCCCGAACAATTTTGGTTCCGTGTCTGTCTGTCTGTCGGTCTGTCTGTCTGTCTGTGGTCAATCCTCGTCCCGGGCAAAACTATACTAACCTGTGGTCCGATTTTGATGAAATTTTCAGGGATTGTGCGGGTTAGGTCCTAGACGGTCCCCTATAAATTTCAGCACCTTCGGATCAGCTGAGTGAGCTCCAAGGCCATTTTCTCTCCTGTTGAACGCAGGAAGCTGAAATTTGAGAGGCAGGGTCAATGGAGAATGCTGAAGGTGCCTGAGTGGTCACTGATCAGCTGAGTGAGCTCCAAGGCCATTTCCTCTCCTGTTTTTCGCCAACTGATTCTATACGTCCATGTTACAATGAGTGAGGAAGCTATACTGCCCACCCAACTTGGCAGACGTTTTTTTGTACCAGTTTTGAGTTGACTGAAACCGGTTCTGGACAGACAGACAGTGATTCTCGTATTAGTAAAGATCAACTAATTATTCGTTCCTTAATCACGATAACGAACGAACTGGGATGACTTTGAAATGCGGGGAGAAACGATTTGCGTCACCGCTGCTCTCCAAGTTCCTCCGCTAAGCCCTCACTCGGGGATTTTCTTTTTTTTTTCTCTTTGTTACGACTTCTGCCAGCTGGTCGGTCGGCGATCACGAGGGCATCACGTGGTCCCGTACTCACACGGCCGCACTCCGACGAGATGACGACACCGATGGTGACACGAGCCCCACCTGAGTAATCTTCTTCCCTCCAGGCGGATGTCGTTAGGAGGTCGAAAATTATCCCTCATCCACGTTGACACAACTAATCTACACTAACCAAACGAATAAAAAGAGCATTTCCACGTCAAATTCGAAAATTTTCAAACCAAATTGAAGATTTTTTAAAGCCATATTCAAGATTGTTTTTGAATCGAATTAAACAATAATTGTAGAGGCCAGTTGACGAGTCAATTTCAGTGCGAACATAACTAAAATGTTTCTATCGGTGATCGGCGCTCGCAAAACCCAGTGCCTGTACGAATAAAATCACTCGCGACAAGATTGTGGAAAATAATTTAAAAAATTTAAAAGTTAATAATATAATAAATAATATAATAATAAATAAAAATGTAAAATCGTTTCTTCTACCTTAAAATATCAAAAAAATGACTTCTACCCGGGCTGACGACGCTTTGAGCGAAATATTCCGTTCCCTCGTAAATTGTATCATATTTGTGTTGCTTTTCTATTCTCTCCTCTCTGTTAAATTTAAAAACTGAACCATTACACCGCGATTGTTTTCCCTTTTCACTACCAAAATACAATAGTTTAATATATATTTATTTATTGTTTTATATATAGTTATTACTCAGTAACCTGAGTTAGATATGTCCCCAATTGCCAACCAAACAATTAAGTAAAAGAGTCAAATTTCATCTAATCGACAAAGAGCTGTATTCTCCCTCTGAATTTTACAATATAATTTGGTGATAAATCTTATGTTCCTAATATAGTACCTTCAATCCAGTAAAATTCTATGTTTTAATTTTTATCTTTATTATTTATATATATTTTTATTATCTTTTTATATTGTTACATCGTTATTTATATTATTGTAATTTCAATTTAATTTTATACTGTTATGTTTTACTGTTGGTACTATATTATATAATTACTATAGATGAAATTTGTGGCAACTAGAAGAGTTACAGAGTTATTGTTATTATTTATTGTTCTCTACTTTAGTAATAGGTAATATGTTTGACGATTGTATCACCTTCTGGTCTTTACAATAAAAAAATTGATTGATTGATTGAATACTTCGATACTTAAAAGTATCGATACTTCTTGAAAAAATTATTGATACGTATCGATACTTTTTTCCTGATATAAGGGTCATTTCAAAATTTGGGGTTATTTTGTCCTCGAACTTTTCCATAAATTATTGTTGAAGTTTTGATGTTTTTTCTCCCGTAAACGTCCTTTGTTTTGACCACTGAGGCAGATCCTGAAGTGGGCGCACACTTTATCAACTAGTTTCAAATTTATAGAATTTTGAATTTTTTCCATAATTTCGACTTTGTAGGGAGAGAGAAAACCAAGGGTGAGTTGAACTCATGAAACCTTTTTATTCCTTCAAAATACGAGAATCTTAGTTTAGGAGTCTTTTGGTTTATTATTTTCAATAATGAACCTTTGGAATCGACCAAGAAAAAAAAAAAATTTAACACCCCCTCAAAATTTGATGGTTTACGTTTCAAGGTATGTAGAATCCAAAAATCGAATAAAAATTTGGCCGTCCGTCCGCCGTACGCGGCACTTTTGCCACTTAGCATTGACCGATTTTGATGAAATTTGGTATGTGGGCTCCATTTGGGGTCTAGTTGTGCCCCGAAGCTTTTGGTTGATGTAGGTCACTCCTAAGGGTTCCAAAATCAATTTTGAAATTTTGAAAACGCCCTAACTCAAAAAATTTCGATATAAAGGTATTGTTTTTCCTTCAATTTTGGATTCTATGGAATTTTTAAAATTTTTTGAGACTACGCGGAGCTCTGTAGGACAAACCGTTCGCTCCCTACGAAAATTTAAGGGTTTATATTGAAATATATATATATATAAATCAAAACACGAGTGTGAGTCGCAAAAGAGGCCTAATCTCCGTTCAAATTTTAGCTGACCAAAATGCGATCGATGGTTGATTTTGATTTTTTTTATTAAAAAAAAATTTTTTTTTGATTTTTTTTCTTTTTTCTTTATATTGGATGGTTGATGATTTTGTAGACGAGTGATCTATATAAAAATAATAAACCGTTGTGTAATAATTTGCAGCGTTTTTTTTTAATCGCAATCACAGTCCGAAGCTATAATCTAGGTACATCAGAATTATCAGATTCTTCAAGTCTTTCAATCAGTCTAATCGTTCGTAAAATGTACATAGGTTAAGGAAAAGTCAGAATTATATGACCCAGCTGTGTAAATAGTTCAGGTAACTCTAAAAATATAAACGACTTTGAAAAAACTTTTGAGAACCCATAGTTTATTGAGTTTCTTAATAGTACATAGGTAACTCATTTTCTTAATAATGCATAGGTAACTCACTTTCTTAGTAATACATAGGTTACTCAGTTTCTAAGTAATACATAGGTAACTCGGTTTCTTGATAATACTTAAGAAACTCAGTTACTTAATAATAAAATTCTTACAAAAACGCTCGATTCCAAAGGTTCATTATTGAAAATAATAAACCAATAGTGTCCAACATTTGGGAATCAGAGCCTAACTAAATTAAAATGAGGTAAGGATCAAAAATCCAAAAATGTCAAACTAATGGGAACTGCTCTAATGAGAACTGGGAACCTGAACAAAATCTCCTGTATTTATGACTCGAATATCATTGTCATTAACCTCAAACTGTGCATCCCCGGAAACGCCGTAATCCATTTTTTACTACAATAGTACCATCGCCATTAATAGTATCGTTGCTGTAAACATAGTGATAGGGCGTACCGTGAACTGGGGTGATACTGATCAACACGCCTTTTTTCATATGCATGCGATTTCAGAACTCCACACAGTAATAAATTGGAAAGTTAGGTCGTGTTATGTGTTCTTAACAATGTCTTCTCTGGGGGATATCGTTCCCGCCCGATAGTCTAGGTTACCATGGTAGCTGATAAGGAAATAAACAAATCTCCAAATCGGGCCCACCTGACATTGTGATTGTAACTTCTGTTGTGCCGGTGTCGGGTGTTGTGTGGTGGAGTTCTAGCGAAAAGATTTTGTTTCTACTAGAGGTAAGCATGAAATATCTGCAATTAGTTTGTTTTTTCCGTGTTACTACAGTTGGTTATCTGTTAAAAACAAAAACAAATCATTTTCAGGGGGTGATAGTGATCACGGCTGAAATGCCCCGAAACTATCAAAACGTGATTGGTCCATCATTATTTTTGGTAACAAGTGCTTTAAAATTAGTTGTTTCTTGTCAGTTACCAATCATGTGCCACGAATGGTCTTATTATAATAATAAATACTGAAGAGGATATTACGAGTCTTGAATCTTGGCTTGATTCTGATTTTTATAAGTAAAGAGTTGGTTTTCATTAGTTTTTCAATAAAAATTGTTCTGAAATGAGTTGTTAGTGGTTTTTTTTTTACCTCAGGGTACTAAAAAACAATTTTAATTGTTTGAGTTCGATTTTTAATTGTTTTTAATATGTTTAAGTTCGATTTTAAATTAGTGATCACTATCACCCCCTATGTGGGGGGTGATACTGATCAATTTAATTTTTTTTTTATATGAGCTTAATTCAACAAAATTTCAAAGTTTGATATTGGATACTGTTCGTAAGATGTGGGAGAATATAAACTATTTTTTTCAGATTTTTTTGAATTATTACACTGGTAGTTTTCAAGGAAAAACTGTAGAAATTGATCACTATCACCCCAGTCTACGGTAATGTTTTCCTTCCGAATCTACCAAGGTAGCGGAAACTTTATTTTCACTTTCCTAGGTAGAAAAAACGCTGCAAATTATTACACAATGGTTTATTATTTTTCTATATAGATCACTCGTCTACAAAATCACCAACCATCCAATATGAAGAGAAGAAAAAAAAAAAAATAAAAAAATAAAAAATAAAAAAATAAAAAAAAAAATGAAAAAAAATCAAAATCGCCAACCATCGATCGCATTTCGGTCAGCTCTAATTTGAACGGAGATCAGGCCTCTTTTGCGATTCACACTCGTGTTTTGATTTATATATATATATATTTCAATATAAACCCTTAAATTTTCGTAGGGAGCGAACGGTTAGTCCTACAGAGCTCCGCGTGGTCTCAAAAAATTCTAACAATTCTATAGAATCTTAAATTGAAGGAAAAACAATACCTTTATATCAAAATTTTTTGAGTTATGGCGTTTTCAAAATTTCAAAATTGATTTTGGAACCCTTAGAAGTGACCTACATCAACCAAAAGCTTCGGGGCACAACTAGACCCCAAATGGAGCCTACATACCAAATTTCATCAAAATCGGTCAATGCTAAGTGGCAAAAGTGCCGCGTACGGCGGACGGCGGACGGACGGCCAAATTTTTATTCGATTTTTGGATTCTACGTACCTTGAAACGTAAACCATCAAATTTTGAGGGGGTGTTAAAAATTTTTTTTTCTTGGTCGATTCCAAAGGTTCATTATTGAAAATAATAAACCAAAATGTTCTCCAAAATCAAATTTTCCACTCGCGTTTTACGTTTCTGACCTTCCTGAACAATTTTGGTTCCGTGTCTGTCTGTCTGTCATGAAATCCTTGCCACAGCCTTAACTTCTACGTTTCTCATCCGATTTTGATGAAATTTTCAGGGATTGTACGGGTTGCCTTGTAGATGGTCCCCTATGAAAATCATTACCCCCTGGATTAATTAGTAGTTATTAATAGAATTCAAGCTGGCCAAAATGAAAATTCCTGGAGTGAGTGTTTCGGGCACAGGCGGTTTAGCTAAAGCTGGAAGTCCAGTAGAGGTAGAAGGAACAGCACACGTAGACGGTTCATCCAAGGTTGACTAGAACTTCTGCACAAAAAATGTTGTTGTAATTACTGATGTAACCTATGGATAACTACTAATACCAAGAATATACACAAAGAGCTCAAATTTAAACCATTATCTTGGTGAACCATGAGCAAAACTTCTCTCCCTGCAATTCCATCTCTCTTCCTACAAACCAGCCTCTTCCCAGAAGTTGTAGGGAGAGAGGTTGTAGGGAGAGAGATTTGTGAGGTTATCACTCTCTACTGGCCTCACCATTATTGATTCTGAACGTTAGAAAAAATACATAACTCTATGGCATTCATAATTGTAATTTGAGTTTAATTGTATGTAGTTAAACACTTACCCTGATGAGTGAGGTGGTTGTAGGGATGGAGAAAGTATTAACCTACTCTCAAAGCTTCAACACTTCACAACATATCCCACACAACTGGGAGCTTGGAAATTCAAAAAACTTCAGTAGCTTCGGAAGCCATCTTGCAGAAGTGTTCACTTTTGTTTTTCATAACACAAAATAATCATTTTCCAGGAGTGGACGGAGATTTCAAAAAAATTGTAGGGAGAGAGATTAAAACCTTGTGACAGCATCAAAACATAGCAAAAACCCTTCCAATTCAAGGAATTTTCAGGTAGGAGTAACCTGGACCAATAACATTTTTTACTTAAATTAAAACATGAATATAGAGTTCTCCAAAAATTTCCGAAGTTCCCAACCTACCCTTTGTGACAGGTGTAGGGAGAGAGAATTAGGATCATTAATGATTTTTAATTATCTGAGTTAATTGATTAGTGAAATTCATTCTATGTGATCTTTGTAGACACCAACCTGCTGTATCTCCCTGAAAAAAATCCGAATTTCCAAGACAAATAGAGTGTCCACAAAAGCTGCGTGACAAGAAATAACCCCAAATTTTGAAACGACCCATATATCGTAGTATCGATACATTAGTCCAGTATCGGAGGCGATACTTTTTTATCTCTTACATTTTATCTGTTTCAACTCCATGAAGGTACCTACTTGACAGTATCTCTATCTCTACGTAGATTGTTGGGAGGCCATCCATTTCAACAAATTAAACAAAGATGATGCACCACCACCTTCAGCTTAACCTGGTGCGCTCATGCCAAAAACAACGCCAAAAAGGGTACGAAAAGACTTGCACTCCTGAAACGGCTCACAGCGACAAAGTGGGGTGCCTCCCAGGACGTCCTCACCCTCGCGTACAAGGGATACGTCCGGCCAGCCATGGAGTACGGAAATGAATTATTGGTTACATCCACTGACGCGACAATCCGTAAGCTGGAGGTCACTCAAAACAACGCTCTGAGGGTTATCACAGGGGGAGCAAACTCTGCCCCGATAGCTGCCATGGAGCTACAAACGGGAATAGAGCCGGTTAGTTACCGAACTCAGGCTGCTGCCCTGTCGATGCATGAATGTCTCCTGCGAAATGATGTGCACTACTGGCAAACATACACACCAGCTGCCCCTCGCTTAACCACACAGAAGTCTTTTCTCTCCAAGATCAGCGAACTGGAGACTGAGTATGGGCTCACCCAATCACTTCAGAACCCAGATCCCTTCCCGACTATAAGAGAAATAGCTCCACGCTGCACTGCCACAGGACATACCTCCCTGATTGCACCGGTCTCCAAGCAGACAACGCCTCCCATGGAGCTTAGAGCAGTAGCTCTCGAAACTATTCATACCCGCTATCCGGAAGAAGACTGGCTCCGGATCTACACGGATGGGTCTGCAGTCGGTGCAAGGCAAAATGTAGGAGCCGGTGTTTTCTCTGCAGTCGGGACAGTTGCCGCCCCTGTGGGCCGTCTTGCAAGCAACTTCGACGGTGAGGTCCACGCGGTGATTCTTGCCCTTGAAATGATTAACACTCTGGAGTTCACCAGAGTTGTGATACTATGTGACTCTGTAGCCGCGATCATCAGTCTGTCAACAAACAGCGAAACAGAGTCCCATGATGTCTTGAAGGGCAGAAAACTGTTGGAGCAGCTGCTCGCGAAGGGAAAAACCGTGGTCTTGCAGTGGATCCCATCACACGTAGGCATATGGGGAAATGAGCAAGCTGACGCCCTAGCAAGAGAAGGCTCCCGCATGCCTATGCCTGACACCCCTACCACCTATCGAGCCGCAAAAAGTGCCATTAGATCCTCCGTTCAGGAGAAGTTGCTTGATGCCCAACGACGCAAAGCCGAGGGGAAGCAGTGGGTCTCACTGCTGGACGCAGGACACCGCATCCCACCAGCTCTCCCTCGCCATGAGTCAGTTGCGGCGTTCAGAGCTGTCACTGGCCACGATTATTTGAATGCTCACTTGCACAGGATTGGACTGAGAGAAAGCCCTGGATGCAGCCTCTGCAGCAGCACTACTCCAATGACGACAAATCATTTATCTGACTGTCCTCGACTCGAGGATACCCGACAAGAATTTCATCCTGACGACACCACCTGGTCAAAAATAGCAAAATTGTATTGGGCTGCAAGAAGTCTTATGGCTCAAGAGCCAAGACAATCGGCGTAGGGGAAAAAAAAAAAACCACCTTCAGCTCTCTATTGTAACTTGCTGTCCTCCATCATCTAGGAAGGACCACCAAAATGTTAACCCAACCAAGTCCAATACAAAAACAAGTGCCTGAACAAAAAAAAGTATTAAATAAAAAAAAATGAGTGATTTATTGTTTTGTTCATTCTATATTATTTATTATCCTCGCGATGGAGAGATGTCATACTGATGGATAGAAACTTAAACGACATTTTCACATATTTTTGTGAAAGTATCAAAAAGTATCGGTTCTTCAAAATATCGATACTTTTTGAAAGTATCGTATCGATACTTTTTGATACTTTCTAGATGTATCGATACAATGTTATATCGATACTTTTGAAGTATCGGACATCCCTAACCTGAGTAACAAAAACCAACATGTCCTCGAAAGAATCCAAGAATTCCTTCTGTATGCCCGTTGCTTCTTTACAGGCGCGTTCATTCAAATGCATGAAGGTGGATGTCGTTAGGCGGTCGAAAATCAATCCCTCTTCTACGTTGACGCAACTAAACGAATATAATATATATTATATATAGCATTTTAACTAAACGAATATATAGCATTTTCACGTCAAATTTTTCCAAACCAAATTACACATTTTTCAAACCAAATTCAAGATTTTTTTCGAACCATATTCAAGATTGTTTTTGAATCGAATTACACATTTGTAGAGAGTTGAAAAGTCAATTTCAGTACGAACATAACTGAAATGTTTCTAACGGTGATCGTCGCTCGCAAAGCTCAGTAGGTACCTATGCGAATAAAATCACTCGCGACGAGATTATGAAAACCCATTCTAATAAAAAGCGGAGTTGAAAAGAATGCTGTCTATTACCACGAAAATAATTTAAAATAAAATATAACAGTTGAAATAGTGAACATAATAAATTATAATATGAAATAATTAAAAATACATCAAATTTAAAAAAAAAAATTAATCAGTACTTTTCTGTCTTAAATTAAAGTTCTGTAATGAAAGAATCCAAGAATTCCTTCTGTATGAGCATCCCTTCTGTACGCACGCGCATCTCTTCCGAATGTCTGAAGGTTGATAACTATCGATGTGTTAGTCTGCTTCTCTCTTCTAACGAGTTCAATGCCTAGTTTGTCCAAAATTGGCATACCTTGGTTTGGAAAATCTTGAATTTGATTTTTAAAAATTGTGAATTTGACTTTGAAAATCTTGAAATTAGTATAAAAAATTTTGGATTTGGTTTAGAAAATCTTAAATTTGATTTTTAAAAATTGTGAATTTGACTTGGAAAATCTTGAAATTAGTATAAAAAATTTTGGATTTGGTTTAGAAAATCTTGAATTTGATTTTTAAAAATTGTGAATTTGACTTGGAAAATCTTGAAATTAGTATAAAAAATTTTGGATTTGGTTTAGAAAATCTTAAATTTGATTTTTAAAAATTGTGAATTTGACTTGGAAAATCTTGAAATTAGTATAAAAAATTTTGGATTTGGTTTAGAAAATCTTAAATTTGATTTTTAAAAATTGTGAATTTGACTCGAAAAATCTTGAAATTAGTATAAAAAATTTTGGATTTGGTTTAGAAAATCTTAAATTTGACGTGGAAATGGTATAAATTTATTTATATGTTTAACGGCTCTCCTATGGACTAAATGTGGTAATTTTACTACTGATGGTAAATCCAAATCAGCGTGAAACTTCTAATAGAAATATTACTCTAATAGAAAAAGCTTCGGGGCACGACTAGACCCCAAATGAAGCCAATATACCAAATTTCATCAAAATCGGTCAATGCTAAGTGGCAAAAGTGCCGCGTACGGCGGACGAACGGTAAAATTTTTATAAGATTTTCGGATTCTACGTATCTTGAAACGTAAACCGACAAATTTTGAGGGGAGGTTAAATCTTTTTCTTGGTCGATTCCAAATTTATTATTGATAATAATTAACCAAAATGGCGAAAACTGATTTTATTGATGAAGTAACAATCGGTTGGACAGATCGATCGGATCAATCGAATACCCAACAGTTCAAAAATCGCTTAAAAAGCGTGAAAATTCGCTCATTCACTCATGCTGCACGAATGGGACTTTAGTGGCCTTGAACGTACTCGAGATAAAACGTAGTACCCACTTTCGTCGTGAGAAATACCTCGAGAGATTGTTTCACGGGCCATGAATTTATCGTAACGAGCTGTTTGGTGGATTTTTTTTTTTTTTTTTTTTTTTTCATTTACTTTTTAACTGCGCAATCCGTTACAGAGTCGGAAATGATTTCATCTCAATGGAATTGTACCATCAACAGCCCTAACCACAATATTTCATCGAATTTGGATGGAAATCGTGGAAGTTATGCTCATTACTAGGATTTCTTGCGCATGCGCAGAAGCTGCTATCGATTCTGGGTCTCCACCTGAACTCGTACTATACGCGAAAATTTCATTGTGCTTTGGGAAATCGGTTTGTGTATTTCGAATCGTCTCTTAACACGTTGAAATCTCAAAACTTGCCTCCAGGCTGACATTCTCTGTGCTGATATTGTTGTTCAGGATTGTTTTAAATGGTACCGTCAACTGGTACAACTTTCGCCACCCCGTTCAACAATGTGCCACAAACGTTTTTCACAGTCAGCGCTACCTAGCATTTCCTGGGATGAAGCTATTAATTCAGGAAAAATCACAGGGGCAGGGCAATAGTATAGGCACAGGTTAACCAAGTCAACAAGCTTATCAGTGGACATCAGCGATAGTGATAAAATTGTATCTGTTCCCGGTTTTTTTCGTAAGTTGAATTTGTCCAAAAAGTCTCCTTTGGGTACCCCACTAGCGTTTGGTTCACGTTTCTGGTAAGTTTATATTTTCAAACCTATAATATCAGCAACGAATTGCCATATTTGCCTTTTTCATGAGTGTGTTATTTCCTTTGATATTTACAGGAAAGTAAAAAATGGGACGAACAGGGTACAACTTTGTGCCACCAACTTTTTCCCGTTTATGCATTGTTATTTAAAGTGTTCTGTTCTATTTTTTGATCACGTGGAAGATCCAAATGTCACAGTTCACGAATCAAACCAAATTACAGAACCCAAACCTCAAGGGGGAGATCCTAACCATTTCCCCCATATATCTCCGCATCAGATAGGCCTACAGGGACTATTTTTTGTAATGCTTCATATTTTTAGTCAAGAAATAGAGCAATGAGCTTACATTTTAGATTTTTAAATGTTATCATATATTTTCGTTGGTATCATACATTTGAAAAATTTAAATACTCCAAATATCTTCACTCCGATTTGTTAAAACTAACCTCCTGATGGTTACCTAAAAATCTCAAAATTTTCGGTTCATCCGTGGTTTTGGAATTCCTTTTTAATTGAGCCATATAAATCAGGGTTATATTTTTGTTATAAAAAATATATTTTCTGTGTTATGCTTACTGAATTTTATTAAAAAATTAAGAAGATAAGGTTTCGAGTTTTTTTTTGTGATCACACACTCCCTAAAAAGTTGAGAAATATTGAAATTTTTTTAGAAACAAGCTTGTTTTTGGTTTCTTTCCAAAGTTAACGTGATGAGTAACAAAGAAACCAGGGCAAGAAGTGTCCACTGCTCGATATTCGTATATTTTCAAGCTAAAAAAAATTGTGGTACATTGTTGTACCCTTATAGGGTACAAGAATGTGCCACGAAAAAACATTTCTCTCTATTCTTGCATAAGAGATAGAATTTTTTTCATGGTGGCATTTGATACTTGGAAAGTAAAGGTGCGTTGGGTAAATTTTTCAATAATATACGATGAAAAGTAAAGTATTTACACGTAAAAAACCTCAAAATTGGCACAAAGTTGTACCAGTTGACGGTATTTTATCCAAAAAACTGCTAAGTTTTAGGGATTATCATGAAAATAAGTGCAGTTTTAAGTGAGACCCACCAGTCCCAGCAAATTTTCGTCATTTGGGTTATGAAAGGGATGTTTAGAACAATTTGGCTTCTGTAAAACGTTCTAGAATTTTTTAAGAGTACAACTGAGTGGTAAAGTTGTTTCTAAAGATGAAGAATCAAAATCGTTCTTAGAAACTGAAAAAAAAACGCTGCAAATTATTACACAATGGTTTATTATTTTTCTATATAGATCACTCGTCTACAAAATCACCAACCATCCAATATGAAAAAAAAAAATCAAAAAAAAATTTAAAATAAAATCAAAATCACCAACTATTGATTACATTTTGATCAGCTCTAATTTGAACGGAGATTAGGCCTCTTTTGCGATTCACACTCGTGTTTTGATTTATATATATATATTTCAAAATAAACACTTAAATTTCGTAGGAAGCGAACGGTTTGTCCTACAGAGCTCCGCGTGGTCTCAAAAAATTCTAAAAATTCTATAGAATCTTAAATTGAAGTAAAAACAATACCTTTATATCAAAATTTTTTGAGTTAGAGCGTTTTCAAAATTTCAAAATTCATTTTGGAACCCTTAGAAGTGACCTACATCAACCAAAATCTTCGGGGCACAACTAGACCCCAAATGGAGCCCACATACCAAATTTCATCAAAATCGGTCAATGCTAAGTGGCAAAAGTGCCGCGGACGGACGGCCAAATTTGTATTCGATTTTTGGATTCTACGTACCTTGAAACGTAAACCATGGAAGAATATTAGGAAGAATCACTCCATAGGGGAATCTGTGACGCTTACTGCTGTGGCGCCACCTCTGGAAGCGTAAATGAACTATCAGCTTAGGTGGCCGATCGCAAGAGTGTGTGAATTGGGAGAGAGAGTAGAACGCAAATGCGAAAGTGACCAAAAGATGCCATTTCTATACCGTCCTTACCTTCTTGCAAATCATCTCAGCCTTGAATCAATATTGAATAAGAACATAAATTTTTCATTGTGCTCAATGGAATAGGAAAAGAAGTTTGTGTATTTATATATTAAATGTAGAATATTTTGGGCCTTTCGAATTATGAACAATGCTGTCACAGCACTGCTGTGGCCAATCCAAACTGAGAAAAAAAACTTTAAAGAAGCTATTAAAACTTAATTAACTATTATTATTTGCCACAATGTTTTTCCTCTGTGTTCATACCTTCCCCCTTCTTCCGATTTTGTAATTAATAGTAACGAACAATAATATTAGCTTCTTAGTCAATAATCAATAGGTAATAATAATACACTCAATTATAGAAAATAGTCAATAATCAATAATATCATATTATGATCTGATTATTTGGATCAAGTTTCGTATACCTACCCAAATTGGTCATTTTTTTCATGAAAAAAAAAACCGACATTTTCAACAAAGTAGGTGACTACCTACCTGTAGTCAGAAATACGAGTAGTTCCAGTTTGGTACTTTGCATTTCCCAACGAGCGAATTTAAAAAAAAAAAAAAAAAAAAAAAAGCTTAACTATATTGTGGCCAGTTAAAGGTAATACAATGTTTTTTTGTAAGAACCGAATATAAATTTATCTACTCGTACATCAAGATTAATTGAGAATTTGACGTGATATAACCTGCTCAGTTGATATAACTTGTTCTTCTGAACATCATTGTTGTTGGATCAGTTGTCACGGAAGTGAGGATGTCCGAGCGAGCTAAAGCGCTGTAACTTAGCCAGAGAGGGCAGTTTGGTAATGCTGGGTCTTGGGTTCAAATCCATGCCCTTCTAGAATTTTTGGAAAGTCGAGCCTTTGTCCGCATTTATTTGAATTTTCGGTCATGAGTGCATCTACAACTCTATCTATCGGCGTTCTCTACTACTAGCTGAATGCTTCTCTTACGCTTCGCCAGATCGCAGCAGTAGAGGGGGATTTTTTCCAGCACACTTTTTAACCTTGAGTGACACTTCCTAATACTTCTTCCATGCGTAAACGATCAAATTTTGAGGGGGTGTTAACATTTTTTTTTTTCTTGGTCGATTCCAAAGGTTCATTATTGAAAATACCTAATAAACCAAAATCAGAGAAGCTAAGGAAAGTTGAACATTTGAATGGTGTGACGTAGCCAATCGTGACGTAGCTAGCCAACTGTCTTTGAAAAAAGTAGGTATCCATGCACATAGAAGAGATGCAACCCTTGGAGGACCTCTTGGATACTACAAAATACTAGGTACTCACACACGCGCGCGGCGTAGTGTGTGTGCATTTATGGCGGCCCGCCTTTTGGTTTATTATTTCCAATAATAAGCCTATGTGATCGTATCGCAAAAAAATTTTATAACCCCCCCTTAAACTTTGTCACTTTACGTTTCAAGGTGCGTAGAATCCAAATTTGCAATGTCCGTTCGCCGTCCGGGCCATAAAAGGCCTTAGAATCGGTCTAAAAAACCCGATCTTTCGCACATAGACTCCATTTGGGGTCTAGTTGGTCCTAACGTCGAACTGTTCCGATCGCTCAATTCGTATAGAAGTTATGGGCAAATAACCAGCCAAAAAAGAGGTTTTTGCTTAAATATGCGTGGGGTGACATTTTCAAAGTATTTTTCTTCATGTTGGATGGTTGGTGGCTTTATAGACGATTATATAGAAAAATAATAAACCATTAAAATAATAAACCATAAAAATAATAAACGTACGACAAATCAGAAACACGAGTGTGAATCGCAAAAGAGGCCTAATCTCCGTTCAAATTAAAGCTGACCGAAATGCCATCGATGTTTTTCTTCATGGTGGATGGTTGGTGGCTTTATAGACGATTATATAGAAAAATAATAAACCATTGTGTAATGATTTGCAGCGTTTTTTCAAACGTGTGATCTCTTTAATTAATTTTTCTACCACATGTTATAGTATCATTGGGCTTAAAGTTGGAGTGTATAAGTTTTCAAGAGTGCTGAATCCAAATTTGAGGTCAAAAACCTGAATTTCCGACCCACCGAAATACCCCATTGTTTGAAAAATCCGAAGCATTCCACTGTTTAGTTTTATGCACATTTATTATTATTATTATTATTTTATTTATTTATTTATTTTTCAGGCATCAAATGTGCAATCAAGTGAAGGAAGAAGTGAAGGAGGGACGGCTTCACCCGACAACCAGAGAATCCAGATTGCGGTTGGCAGCCCTTCTTTGTCAAGTAAGCCTTTGTTTCCTAGAAAATTCCTTGATTTCTGTTAGATTTAGGGTTTTTAGTCTCGTTAGGTTGGCACCACTGCCACCTCAATAATTTTTCCAAAAAACAACAATGTGTTGCTCAGTCAAGCTATGAGTCTGAGTACTTAGCCTGTGCTCAAACCGCTTCAGAAGTACTGTACCTGATGGGAGTGAGTCAAGATCTCAGTGGTGAACAGTTCAGTGCTGTGATTAAAATTGATAACCAAAGTGTTCTAAAATTTGCTCAAAATTTTGAAAATAGTAAAAGATCGAAACACGTAAATGTCAAAGCACATTTTATTAAAGATATTGTCACTAAAAATATTGTTAAATTGGAATATGTTCAAACTGATGATAATGTTGCCGATATTTTAACAAAAGCTCTAAAAGCGACAAAATTTGTTCATTTTAGAAATTTGATGAATTCGAAAAAATTGATTAACTAAATTGGTACCTATGTTACAACTATGACGAAAGACAAACTAAAATAAATTATTTACTGATTTATATTTGTTGAAACTGTAGATTAAGATTTTAAGAAACTTGATGAAGACTGATTATATTGTGATGAATATTAAGTTTTAAAATGTTGTTCATGTTAAATGATATTTTGTTTGAAAATTGGGATACAATTATATATTTTATGATCTCATATTCTTTTGATCTCTTGACTTTTTTGTTCAAGTCTATGATGCTATATACAATTTCAATGTTTTGTCAAAATGATTTAAATTGAGGGGGGATCGCAAAAGAGGCCTAATCTCCGTTCAAATTGTAGCTGACCGAAATGCGATCGATGTTTTCCTACATGTTGGATGGTTGGTGGCTTTGCAGACGAGTGATCTATTCAGGGTGATTCACGAAAAGGTTACACCCCCCTTCATTTCCGCAAAATACAACGTAAAAAATTCCGACCAACGCAATTCTTCATGATTTTTTGTGAGGATCTCAGGAAAAATACTTTTTACGCAAAAATTTGCGCGCAGTCGTGCGCAATTGACACTAACTTCATTTTTTCAAATGGAACCCCCCCTTTTTTATTACAAATTCAGATTCTACGTCAAATTTCATGAAAAATTCATACCCACATCGATATGTTTTATTGCGCGCAACCTGGCTTTTTGATCGCTCTAAGTTGCGCAACTCCACAATTGCGCAAAAATTAGGTTTTAGAGAACCCTTAGTGTGGCACATGTTTTTTCATCATTTTTTGGCGCTGAATCACAGGGTGTCATCCGTTTTGAGAAAAACCAAGATTTAAGAGGAAAAATTAACATTTCTTTCACGAAAACTTCAGTTTTGAGGTCGGAATCATGTTTATTTATTTATTTTTTCATCTCCTTTTGAACCACGGGCTTGGGGCCGTCTACGGTGGAATTAAAAATAAAAACTGACAGCATGATCATGCTTGAACTGAGTAAAATTGCCTAAAAACTCGTAAAGATTTATAAAGAGCGATTTTTTCACTATAAACAACCGAATTTTTGGCCGCCATTTTGAAAAATTCCAGTCAAATTGAAAAACGGACGACACCATGTGATTTAGTGTTAAAAAATGATGATAAACATGTGCCACACTAAGGGTTCTCCAAAATCTAATTTTTGTGCAATTGTGGAGTTACGCAACTTAGAGCGTTCAAAAAGCCAGGTTGCGCGCAATAAAACAAATCGATGTGGGTATGAATTTCTCATGAAATTTGACGTAGAATCCGAATCTGTAATAAAAAAGGGGGGGTTCCATTTGAAAAAATGAAGTTAGTGTCAATTGCGCACGATTGAGCGCAACTTTTTTGCGCAACAGTATTTTTCCTGAAATCCTCACAAAAAATCATGAAGAATAGCGTTGGTCAGAATTTTTTACGCTGTATTTTGCGAAAATGAAGGGGGGTGTAACCTTTTCGTGAAACACCCTGTATAGAAAAATAATAAACCATTGTGTATTAATTTGCAGCTTTTTGGTTTATTATTTCTAATAATAAGCCTATGTGATCGTATCGCAAAAAATTTTTATAACCCCCCCTCAAACTTAGTCACTTTACGTTTCAAGGTGCGTAGAATCCAAATTTGCAATGTCCGTCCGCCGTTCGCCGTCCGGGCCATAAAAGGCCTTAGAATCGGTCTAAAAAACCCGATCTTTCGCACATAGACTCCATTTGGGGTCTAGTTGGTCCTAACGTCGAACTATTCCGATCGCTTAATTCGTATAGAAGTTATGGGCAAATAACCGGCCAAAAAAGAGGTTTTGGTTTATTATTTCTAATAATAAGCCTATGTGATCGTATCGCAAAAAATTTTTATAACCCCCCCTCAAACTTTGTCACTTTACGTTTCAAGGTGCGTAGAATCCAAATTTGCAATGTCCGTCCGCCGTCCGCCGTCCGGGCCATAAAAGGCCTTAGAATCGGTCTAAAAACGCTGCAAATTATTACACAATGGTTTATTATTTTTTATGAGATTAGACCTCTTTTGCGATTCACACTCGTGTTTCTGATTTATCGTACGTTTATTATTTTTATGTTTTATTATTTTAATGGTTTATTATTTTTCTATATAATCGCCTATAAAGCCACCAACCATCCAAAATGAAGAAAAATACTTGGAAAATGTCACCCCACGCATATTTGAGCAAAAACCTCTTTTTTGGCCGGTTATTTGCCCATAACTTCTATACGAATTAAGCGATCGAAATAGTTCGACGTTAGGACCAACTAGACCCCAAATGGAGTCTATGTGCGAAAGATCGGGTTTTTTAGACCGATTCTAAGGCCTTTTATGGCCCGGACGGCGAACGGCGGACGGACATTGCAAATTTGGATTCTACGCACCTTGAAACGTAGTGACAAAGTTTGAGGGGGGGTTATAATAATTTTTTGCGATACGATCACATAGGCTTATTATTAGAAATAATAAACCAAAATGAGATAAGCTGAACCGAGCATGCCGGAAAATGAACGTGTAGGCACTCAGGTATCGCTCATTTGCCCAGGATCGAATTTGAGCTTCCATGATCATGCTTTCGGCCAAAGGTGCGTTTTCGCATTCGTCTATTTTCGTTGTTGTACAACCAATACCATTATTTATTTATTTTTTGTTTTGAATGTATTTGGCTCCTACGCCATTCTAAGCATTCAGGATCAAGAGAGGAGAAGTATTGTTCCTTCTTTATCGTCACGAAAAATTCCACAAGGTCAAAGCTCCTCCAGACCATCAAAAATGCATACTTTTCAAAAAATTCTCCAAATTCGCAATGAGTTCCTGTACGGTGCAGCAAAAATTTTTTGAGCAGTTTAGGATCGGTATAAACGAGAAAAAATTAATCTACTACGATTTTCCAATATGTTCAATTCATAAAAAATGCATAAATATGACGATGCGAAAACGCATCATTGGCCGGAAATGGGTTAAGGGTTGGACTTACGACAAATCAGAAACACGAGTGTGAATCGCAAAAGAGGCCTAATCCCCGTTCAAATTTTAGCTGACCGAAATGCGATCGGTGTTTTTCTTCATGTTGGATGGTTGGTGGCTTTGCAGACGAGTGATCTATATAGAAAAATAATAAACCATTGTGTAATAATTTGCAGCGTTTTTTCATATTTATTTCGCGTTACTGGCGAAAGGATCTCACAAATAATTGCTCGTCCTAAACTATCGATTTCACCAACCTGATGTCACCTGCGTCCTTGAAACCTCCACTCGACCTTTTGACATGAAAAATTGATAACTCGGTGGTCGATGAGTGGTCTTATTCTTTCATTTTACCGCTTGAACCTCAAAAATCCGTTTCGTAACGTCGAAAAAAACGACGTTTTACTATCTTATCTCGGATTTTTATAATTTTTCTTTCCACTCGTAAATTCGTTTTTCTCTAACTACCCACCTAATTGCACTACGAAGTTACGTAATCGTGGATTTATCTTCAAACTTCTTAGAATTTTACCTTAGACATTTTATCCTATTTGGATACCTACTAATTTTCAAAATTTTGACGTAATAGAAATTTTGACTTCTATTTGATTATATCTTTTGGGATTTTGACATTTTGATTCCTATTTGATTCTATTTTTCGTAAGTTAGTCGTTATTTTGAGATTTAATATGATTTAGACAGTATTTTCTTGGGATTCAGGCGTTATTTTGAAATCCTGATCCCTATTTGATACTATTTATCAAAATTTAGACGCCTATTTAATTATATCTTTTGAGATTTCGACATTATTTTGTTTCAATTTTTCGTAAGTTAGTCGTTATTTTGAAATTTAATGTGATTTAGACGGTATTTACTTGGGATTCAGGCGTTATTTTGAAATCCTGATCCCTATTTGATACTATTTATCAAAATTTAGACGCCTATTTAATTATATCTATTGAGATTTCGACATTATTTTGTTTCTATTTTTCGTAAGTTAGTCGTTATTTTGAAATTTAATATGATTTAGACGGTATTTACTTGGGATTCAGGCGTTATTTTGAAATCCTGAACCCTATTTGATATTATTTATCAAAATTTAGACGCCTATTTAATTATATCTTTTGAGATTTCGACATTATTCTGTTTCTGTTTTTCGTAAGTTAGTCGTTATTTTGAAATTTAATATGATTTAGACGGTATTTTCTTGGGATTCAGGCGTTATTTTGAAATCCTGAACCCTATTTGATATTATTTATCAAAATTTAGACGCCTATTTAATTATATCTTTTGAGATTTCGACATTATTCTGTTTCTGTTTTTCGTAAGTTAGTCGTTATTTTGAAATTTAATATGATTTAGACGGTATTTACTTGGGATTCAGGCGTTATTTTGAAATCCTGAACCCTATTTGATACTATTTATCAAAATTTAGACGCCTATTTAATTATATCTTTTGAGATTTCGACATTATTTTGTTTCTATTTTTCGTAAGTTAGTCGTTATTTTGAAATTTAATATGATTTAGACGGTATTTTCTTGGGATTCAGGCGTTATTTTGAAATCCTGAACCCTATTTGATATTATTTATCAAAATTTAGACGCCTATTTAATTATATCTTTTGAGATTTCGACATTATTTTGTTTCTATTTTTCGTAAGTTAGTCGTTATTTTGAAATTTAATGTGATTTAGACGGTATTTACTTGGGATTCAGGCGTTATTTTGAAATCCTGATCCCTATTTGATATTATTTATCAAAATTTAGACGCCTATTTAATTATATCTTTTGAGATTTCGACATTATTTTGTTTCTATTTTTCGTAAGTTAGTCGTTATTTTGAAATTTAATATGATTTAGACGGTATTTACTTGGGATTCAGGCGTTATTTTGAAATCCTGATCCCTATTTGATACTATTTTTCAAAATTTAGACGCCTATTTAATTATGTCTTTTGAGATTTCGACATTATTTTGTTTCTATTTTTCGTAAGTTAGTCGTTATTTTGAAATTTAATATGATTTAGACGGTATTTACTTGGGATTCAGGCGTTATTTTGAAATCCTGATCCCTATTTGATACTATTTTTCAAAATTTAGACGCCTATTTAATTATATCTTTTGAGATTTCGACATTATTTTGTTTCTATTTTTCGTAAGTTAGTCGTTATTTTGAAATTTAATATGATTTAGACGGTATTTACTTGGGATTCAGGCGTTATTTTGAAATCCTGATCCCTATTTGATATTATTTATCAAAGTTTAGACGCCTATTTAATTATATCTTTTGAGATTTCGACATTATTTTGTTTCTATTTTTCGTAAGTTAGTCGTTATTTTGAAATTTAATATGATTTAGACGGTATTTACTTGGGATTCAGGCGTTATTTTGAAATCCTGATCCCTATTTGATATTATTTATCAAAATTTAGACGCCTATTTAATTATGTCTTTTGAGATTTCGACATTATTTTGTTTCTATTTTTCGTAAGTTAGTCGTTATTTTGAAATTTAATATGATTTAGACGGTATTTACTTGGGATTCAGGCGTTATTTTGAAATCCTGAACCCTATTTGATATTATTTATCAAAATTTAGACGCCTGTTTAATTATATCTTTTGAGATTTCGACATTATTTTGTTTCTTATTTTCGTAAGTTAGTCGTTATTTTGAAATTTAATATGATTTAGACGGTATTTACTTGGGATTCAGGCGTTATTTTGAAATCCTGATCCCTATTTGATATTATTTATCAAAATTTAGACGCCTATTTAATTATATCTTTTGAGATTTCGACATTATTTTGTTTCTATTTTTCGTAAGTTAGTCGTTATTTTGAAATTTAATGTGATTTAGACGGCATTTTCTTGGGATTCAGGCGTTATTTTGAAATCCTGATCCCTTTTTGATACTATTTATCAAAAGTTAGACGCCTATTTAATTATATCTTTTGAGATTTCGACATTATTTTGTTTCTATTTTTCGTAAGTTAGTCGTTATTTTGAAATTTAATATGATCTAGACGGTATTTACTTGGGATTCAGGCGTTATTTTGAAATCCTGAACCCTATTTGATATTATTTATCAAAATTTAGACGCCTGTTTAATTATATCTTTTGAGATTTCGACATTATTTTGTTTCTATTTTTCGTAAGTTAGTCGTTATTTTGAAATTTAATATGATTTAGACGGTATTTACTTGGGATTCAGGCGTTATTTTGAAATCCTGAACCCTATTTGATATTATTTATCAAAATTTAGACGCCTATTTAATTATATCTTTTGAGATTTCGACATTATTTTGTTTCTATTTTTCGTAAGTTAGTCGTTATTTTGAAATTTAATATGATTTAGACGGTATTTACTTGGGATTCAGGCGTTATTTTGAAATCCTGATCCCTATTTGATACTATTTTTCAAAATTTAGACGCCTATTTAATTATATCTTTTGAGATTTCGACATTATTTTGTTTCTATTTTTCGTAAGTTAGTCGTTATTTTGAAATTTAATATGATTTAGACGGCATTTTCTTGGGATTCAGGCGTTATTTTGAAATCCTGATCCCTATTTGATACTATTTTTCAAAATTTAGACGCCTATTTAATTATATCTTTTGAGATTTCGACATTATTTTGTTTCTATTTTTCGTAAGTTAGTCGTTATTTTGAAATTTAATATGATTTAGACGGTATTTACTTGGGATTCAGGCGTTATTTTGAAATCCTGATCCCTATTTGATATTATTTATCAAAGTTTAGACGCCTATTTAATTATATCTTTGAGATTTCGACATTATTTTGTTTCTATTTTTCGTAAGTTAGTCGTTATTTTGAAATTTAATATGATTTAGACGGTATTTACTTGGGATTCAGGCGTTATTTTGAAATCCTGATCCCTATTTGATATTATTTATCAAAATTTAGACGCCTATTTAATTATGTCTTTTGAGATTTCGACATTATTTTGTTTCTATTTTTCGTAAGTTAGTCGTTATTTTGAAATTTAATATGATTTAGACGGTATTTACTTGGGATTCAGGCGTTATTTTGAAATCCTGAACCCTATTTGATATTATTTATCAAAATTTAGACGCCTGTTTAATTATATCTTTTGAGATTTCGACATTATTTTGTTTCTTATTTTCGTAAGTTAGTCGTTATTTTGAAATTTAATATGATTTAGACGGTATTTACTTGGGATTCAGGCGTTATTTTGAAATCCTGATCCCTATTTGATATTATTTATCAAAATTTAGACGCCTATTTCATTATATCTTTTGAGATTTCGACATTATTTTGTTTCTATTTTTCGTAAGTTAGTCGTTATTTTGAAATTTAATGTGATTTAGACGGCATTTTCTTGGGATTCAGGCGTTATTTTGAAATCCTGATCCCTTTTTGATACTATTTATCAAAAGTTAGACGCCTATTTAATTATATCTTTTGAGATTTCGACATTATTTTGTTTCTATTTTTCGTAAGTTAGTCGTTATTTTGAAATTTAATATGATTTAGACGGTATTTACTTGGGATTCAGGCGTTATTTTGAAATCCTGAACCCTATTTGATATTATTTATCAAAATTTAGACGCCTATTTAATTATATCTTTTGAGATTTCGACATTATTTTGTTTCTATTTTTCGTAAGTTAGTCGTTATTTTGAAATTTAATGTGATTTAGACGGCATTTTCTTGGGATTCAGGCGTTATTTTGAAATCCTGATCCCTTTTTGATACTATTTATCAAAAGTTAGACGCCTATTTAATTATATCTTTTGAGATTTCGACATTATTTTGTTTCTATTTTTCGTAAGTTAGTCGTTATTTTGAAATTTAATATGATTTAGACGGTATTTACTTGGGATTCAGGCGTTATTTTGAAATCCTGAACCCTATTTGATATTATTTATCAAAATTTAGACGCCTATTTAATTATATCTTTTGAGATTTCGACATTATTTTGTTTCTATTTTTCGTAAGTTAGTCGTTATTTTGAAATTTAATATGATCTAGACGGTATTTACTTGGGATTCAGGCGTTATTTTGAAATCCTGAACCCTATTTGATATTATTTATCAAAATTTAGACGCCTGTTTAATTATATCTTTTGAGATTTCGACATTATTTTGTTTCTATTTTTCGTAAGTTAGTCGTTATTTTGAGATTTAATATGATTTAGACGGTATTTACTTGGGATTCAGGCGTTATTTTGAAATCCTGAACCCTATTTGATATTATTTATCAAAATTTAGACGCCTATTTAATTATATCTTTTGAGATTTCGACATTATTTTGTTTCTATTTTTCGTAAGTTAGTCGTTATTTTGAGATTTAATATGATTTAGACGGTATTTACTTGGGATTCAGGCGTTATTTTGAAATCCTGATCCCTATTTGATATTATTTATCAAAATTTAGACGCCTATTTAATTATATCTTTTGAGATTTCGACATTATTTTGTTTCTATTTTTCGTAAGTTAGTCGTTATTTTGAGATTTAATATGATTTAGACGGTATTTTCTTGGGATTCAGGCGTTATTTTGAAATCCTGAACCCTATTTGATATTATTTATCAAAATTTAGACGCCTATTTAATTATATCTTTTGAGATTTCGACATTATTTTGTTTCTATTTTTCGTAAGTTAGTCGTTATTTTGAAATTTAATATGATTTAGACGGTATTTACTTGGGATTCAGGCGTTATTTTGAAATCCTGATCCCTATTTGATATTATTTATCAAAATTTAGACGCCTATTTAATTATATCTTTTGAGATTTCGACATTATTTTGTTTCTATTTTTCGTAAGTTAGTCGTTATTTTGAAATTTAATATGATTTAGACGGTATTTTCTTGGGATTCAGGCGTTATTTTGAAATCCTGATCCCTATTTGATACTATTTTTCAAAATTTAGACGCCTATTTAATTATATCTTTTGAGATTTCGACATTATTTTGTTTCTATTTTTCGTAAGTTAGTCGTTATTTTGAAATTTAATAAGATTTAGACGGTATTTTCTTGGGATTCAGGCGTTATTTTGAAATCCTGATCCCTATTTGATACTATTTTCAAAATTTAGACGCCTATTTAATTATATCTTTTGAGATTTCGACATTATTTTGTTTCTATTTTTCGTAAGTTAGTCGTTATTTTGAAATTTAATATGATTTAGACGGTATTTACTTGGGATTCAGGCGTTATTTTGAAATCCTGATCCCTATTTGATATTATTTATCAAAATTTAGACGCCTATTTAATTATATCTTTTGAGATTTCGACATTATTTTGTTTCTATTTTTCGTAAGTTAGTCGTTATTTTGAGATTTAATATGATTTAGACGGTATTTACTTGGAATTCAGGCGTTATTTGAAATCCTGATCCCTATTTGATATTATTTGTCAAAATTTAGACGCCTATTTAATTATATCTTTTGAGATTTTGACGTTATTTTGTTTCAATTTTTCGTAAGTTAGTCGTTTTGTGAAATTTAATATGATTTAGACGGTATTTACTTGGGATTCAGGCGTTATTTTGAAATCCTGATCCCTTTTTGATACTATTTTCAAAATTTAGACGCCTATTTAATTATGTCTTTTGAGATTTCGACATTATTTTGTTTCTATTTTTCGTAAGTTAGTCGTTATTTTGAAATTTAATATGATTTAGACGGTATTTACTTGGGATTCAGGCGTTATTTTGAAATCCTGAACCCTATTTGATATTATTATCAAAATTTAGACGCCTATTTAATTATATCTTTTGAGATTTCGACATTATTTTGTTTCTATTTTTCGTAAGTTAGTCGTTATTTTGAAATTTAATATGATTTAGACGGTATTTTCTTGGGATTCAGGCGTTATTTTGTAATCCTGATCCCTATTTGATACTATTTTTCAAAATTTAGACGCCTATTTAATTATATCTTTTGAGATTTCGACATTATTTTGTTTCTATTTTTCGTAAGTTAGTCGTTATTTTGAAATTTAATATGATTTAGACGGTATTTACTTGGGATTCAGGCGTTATTTTGAAATCCTGATCCCTATTTGATATTATTTATCAAAATTTAGACGCCTATTTAATTATATCTTTTGAGATTTCGACATTATTTTGTTTCTATTTTTCGTAAGTTAGTCGTTATTTTGAGATTTAATATGATTTAGACGGTATTTACTTGGAATTCAGGCGTTATTTTGAAATCCTGATCCCTATTTGATATTATTTGTCAAAATTTAGACGCCTATTTAATTATATCTTTTGAGATTTTGACGTTATTTTGTTTCAATTTTTCGTAAGTTAGTCGTTTTGTGAAATTTAATATGATTTAGACGGTATTTACTTGGGATTCAGGCGTTATTTTGAAATCCTGATCCCTTTTTGATACTATTTTTCAAAATTTAGACGCCTATTTAATTATGTCTTTTGAGATTTCGACATTATTTTGTTTCTATTTTTCGTAAGTTAGTCGTTATTTTGAAATTTAATATGATTTAGACGGTATTTACTTGGGATTCAGGCGTTATTTTGAAATCCTGAACCCTATTTGATATTATTTATCAAAATTTAGACGCCTATTTAATTATATCTTTTGAGATTTCGACATTATTTTGTTTCTATTTTTCGTAAGTTAGTCGTTATTTTGAAATTTAATATGATTTAGACGGTATTTTCTTGGGATTCAGGCGTTATTTTGTAATCCTGATCCCTATTTGATACTATTTTTCAAAATTTAGACGCCTATTTAATTATATCTTTTGAGATTTCGACATTATTTTGTTTCTATTTTTCGTAAGTTAGTCGTTATTTTGAAATTTAATATGATTTAGACGGTATTTACTTGGGATTCAGGCGTTATTTTGAAATCCTGATCCCTATTTGATATTATTTATCAAAATTTAGACGCCTATTTAATTATATCTTTTGAGATTTCGACATTATTTTGTTTCTATTTTTCGTAAGTTAGTCGTTATTTTGAGATTTAATATGATTTAGACGGTATTTACTTGGAATTCAGGCGTTATTTTGAAATCCTGATCCCTATTTGATATTATTTGTCAAAATTTAGACGCCTATTTAATTATATCTTTTGAGATTTTGACGTTATTTTGTTTCAATTTTTCGTAAGTTAGTCGTTTTGTGAAATTTAATATGATTTAGACGGTATTTACTTGGGATTCAGGCGTTATTTTGAAATCCTGATCCCTTTTTGATACTATTTTTCAAAATTTAGACGCCTATTTAATTATGTCTTTTGAGATTTCGACATTATTTTGTTTCTATTTTTCGTAAGTTAGTCGTTATTTTGAAATTTAATATGATTTAGACGGTATTTTCTTGGGATTCAGGCGTTATTTTGAAATCCTGATCCCTATTTGATACTATTTTTCAAAATTTAGACGCCTATTTAATTATATGTTTTGAGATTTCGACATTATTTTGTTCCTATTTTTCGTAAGTTAGTCGTTATTTTGAAATTTAATATAATTTAGACGGTATTTTCTTGGGATTCAGGCGTTATTTTGAAATCCTGATCCCTATTTGATATTATTTATCAAAATTTAGACGCCTATTTAATTATATCTTTTGAGATTTCGACATTATTTTGTTTCTATTTTTCGTAAGTTAGTCGTTATTTTGAAATTTAATATGATTTTGTTGTGTCGTCAATTATCGATGAATGTTAAATTCACCATTACCAAGACCATTCCACATGTTGATTTCTTGTTCCCGTGTTACGTTATAAAACACTTGTCATTCTTGTTCTAATGTTCCTTGTAATCTTCACGGAAATACAAATCATTTCATTCACGATACTCGTGCTGATCACTTTTAGGATAGAACAGTTGGCGACGATGTGAAAATGGAGAAGGATTCATCTCGTACGTAATAAAGCAAGTCAAGATAATAAAATATCAACAGTCAAGTAGGATTCAACCTATAGGAAGATGGATCCAAACCAATTACAAGCTATTCTAGATAATATGAATAGAAACCATGCACTCCTAATCGAAAGGTTGCTCGCTCCTATAGCTGGTGAAGTAGATGGACAGGTTGTCCACCAGGATGGACAAGCTACTGTGTACCAAAAACTCTCGCATGTGCCACCATTCGAAAATTTCGATTCTAAAAAAGAAGGTTTTCGATATTATAGGCAGAGGTTCGAAAATTATTTGAAGTTGAAAGGTATTTTCGAAGACAAAATCAAATCAGCACAAATGCTCCTCAACTCAATAGGCGCAACAAACTATAATACTCTGGCTGCACTTGTTGCCCCTGTTATTCCCGCCGATCTAGGGTATGATGAGCTTATCAAACAATTGGAAAATCATCTCGCACCAAAGAAAAACCCCCTTGTAACCCAGCATAAATTTTTATCAAAATATCAAAAAGATGATCAATCAATAGCTGATTACAGTGCTTCTTTACGCCAAGATATTGCTGATTGTGAATTCTCAGTCAAATGTTCTTGTGACCCTCAAACCGACGTGTCTGTGGCAAATTTATTCCTCAGAGCACAGTTCATTAGGGGAATTAAAGACAGTTGGATCAAAGAACGTATTCTTGAATCCACAATAGAAGATTTCAACGAAATTTTGGCCAAGTCCATCGCTTTGGAAACATCAAAAATAGATAGCCTTGAGCTGTCTAAAACCAACTCCTCATCTTCGGACTCTCAAATTACAATCAATGCAACCAATGACGTCAATAAAATATCAGGTCGGAATTCATCGAGAAATCCTGGCTCAAATTTTCAAAATTATCAACGAGCTCCTAGATCAAAACTTCGAAGCCAACTAGATTACGATAAACTTGGTATTAAGGATAAATGTTTACGGTGTGGAAAAAACAATCATTTGGTGAAAGAGTGTAAAACTGATCCTCAACAATTAAAGTGTACTTCGTGTCAAGCTCGAGGTCACGTTTCTTCAATATGTATAAAAACGTTGTTAAAATCTCAACAAGCAGAAACAAACCAGATCAATGATCAATATTACGATTTGGACATCAATAAAATCATTGATATTTATGACCAACGAGCTATGTCTGAAACAACTTCTGACACAAAGAAGTATTTCACTTCTGTTCGAATTGAAGATCGAACCCAATGTTTCGAAGTTGACACAGGTGCTGGATATACGCTTATTCCAGAACAAATTTTTCGAAGCCTGAATTTGAGACAACAAATACGACCAACTAACATTGCTTTCAGGTCGTACACAGAAAATATTTTTCGACCTTTAGGTAAAGTAGATGTGAAAGTAGAATACCGCGGTAGAAAATCAAAAGAAGAATTGTACGTTGTTCCTAATGGATTTGACCCTCTCCTTGGAAGGACTTGGATAAGACACCTTAAAATTAATTTGGAAGATCTTGATCAAGAAAATATTTTCCCAGTTAATCAACATGAAATACTTTCTGTAAATAATGTTGATGATATAGTCAAACTCTTTCCAGAAATTTTTGAACAGAAAGTTGGTTGTGTTCCAAATTTTGAAATTAAATTACAGCTTCGATCTGGCTCCAAACCAGTCTACATTCGAGAACGAGAAGTCCCCTACGCACTGAGAGAAAAAGTAGACCAAGAATTAGACAATTTAGAAGCTGATGGAATCATTACCAAGTCGATTACAAGTGATTGGGGCTCCCCACTGGTGGTAATTCCAAAAGCAGATAACACTGTTCGATTGTGTGTCGACTATAAGGTAGCCGTTAATGAGTGCATAGTTAACGTCAATTATCCAATCAAGAAAATAGAAGAAGTTCTCAATACCCTACGAAATTCTAGGTATTTCTGTAAACTCGATCTGTTCAAAGCCTACTTGCATCTCAAAACTGATGAACCTAGTAGTATTGTGCAAAGCATTTCAACCCACCGAGGCACATATAAAATGAACCGGCTAAGCTTTGGGATCAAAACGGCACCGGCTGAATTCAATAGAGTGATGGATCAAATTTTACGGGGGTTAAACAAAGTTACATCATATTTTGACGATATAATTATCCATGGTGAGACCTTGGACGACTGCAAACGTAATCTAATAGCTTGCCTGCAAAGATTGAAAGAGTATGACTTGCATGTAAATAAGAAAAAGTGTTCATTCTTCCAAACTCAAATCGAATATTTAGGTCATCTAGTCGAATTTAATAAAATAATGAAATGCCCATCAAAAATCAAAGCGATAGTCGAGATGCCTCGTCCCAAATCTGTACAAGAACTTCGCACATTTTTGGGTATGGTTACATACTACTCGCGATTGATCCCTGACATATCGACAACTACTTACCCATTACGTAAACTGCTCCAAAAAGAAAAAAGATTCAATTGGTCAAAAGAGTGTGAATCTGCTTTCATGAAGATCAAAAAAGAAATTTCAAGTGACAGGGTGATTGTCCCCTTTGACCCGAAGTTGCCAGTATTTCTAACAACCGACGCCAGTCCCTACGGAGTGGCAGCAGTGCTGTCGCATTCAATCTGTAATGAAGACAGACCAGTTGCTTTTGCATCTAGAGCCCTGTCAAATGCAGAACAAAACTATTCCCAATTAGATCGTGAGGCACTGGCCATAGTGTTCGGAGTGGATCATTTCTACAACTACATTTACGGTCGCTCATTCACTTTGGTCACTGATAACCAACCATTGTCGAGAATACTTCACTGTAAAGCAAAATTGCCGAAAATGACATCATCACGTCTTCTTCGGTATGCGACATTTTTATCAGGCTTTAATTACGAAGTAAAATTCAAAAAAGGATCAGAGAATGGAAACGTTGATTGTTTGTCTAGAGCTCCCATTCCTCAAAATTATTCATCATCCGACATGGTCATCAATCACGAAATTCATCAAGTATTTTCTACAATTGTTTCTAATATTTCTTCATTAAGATTAACTTGGGAATCGATTAAAAGAGAAACTGATAATGACAAAGAGCTATCGAAAGTCAAGAAAGATATCATGAATCATTCAATCGAAAGCGATTTCACTCTTGATCAAGGAGTTCTCTTCAAAAATGACCGAGTGGTGGTCCCAAAAACCCTTCAGCAAGACGTCCTAAAGGACCTCCATTCAACTCACCTCGGCATTACAAAAATGAAGCAGCTCGCTCGGCGGCATTGTACTTGGCAAAATATCGATAGAGACATAGAGAGATTAGTACGATCATGTGAAGATTGTTCAAAAGTGAAAAGCAGTCCAGCCAAAGCCCCATTGCATCACTGGGATGAACCTTCAGAGAATTGGAGCCGTGTTCATATCGATTTTGCAGGACCACTTCAAGGGTATCATTTTCTTGTGATGGTTGATGCAAAATCGCGTTGGGCGGAAATCGAAGCAATCCTTGAACCTCCCACGTCAATAAGTACCATCAAACTCCTTAACAAAGTTTTTTCTAGCCATGGCTATCCATTCGTACTTGTATCTGACAATGCCAGTATTTTTACAAGTGATTTATTTCAAAACTACTGTCGAACGAATGGAATCAAACAAAAATTCATAGCTCCTGCTCATCCTGCAACTAATGGGTTGGCAGAAAGAAACGTTCAAACTCTCAAGCAACGCCTGAAAGCCATGGCATCGGAGACAATACCAGTTCCACAAAAACTACAGAAAATTCTTCTCCGCTATCGAGCCACCCCTCTCAACTGTGGAAAATCACCTGCAGAATTGTATTTGAACAGACAAATTCGCATAAAACTTGATGCTTTGCGAGCGTTCAAAGAAGTTCCTGTACCCGGACGACATATGCCAAGGACTCGTTCATTACAAGAGGGGGAGAGAATACGGACGAACTTCTTCTCAAATAATTCAACTATATGGAAGTTTGGGGTCATAAAAAAGAAATTGGGACAACTCCACTATATTGTTGAACTGGATAATGGACGAAGAGTAAAAAGACACATTGATCAAATTCAAAGGTCTGAAGTTCCTGATCCGCAGCTGATGACGCCTTCGGAAGAAGAACAGGTACGAGGACAATCGAATTCAGGCCATTACGAGCTCGACCTTGTACAACACCGAACACCTGAACGCATAGAGTGCCTGCATCCAAATTCGGTCCACTATGAGCTCGATCCGCGGCGATACCCTGAACGCCCAGAAACCATATGTTCCAATGCTCCTCCCAGAACGCTTGAAGATTCCCCTGAGACAGACACTCAGCCTTTGCCACCGCAAGTTCGGAGATCCTCGAGAAACCGACGACCTCCTTGTTATTTACAAGACTACGTTCTTCACTAAGTGGGGGAGATTGTTGTGTCGTCAATTATCGATGAATGTTAAATTCACCATTACCAAGACCATTCCACATGTTGATTTCTTGTTCCCGTGTTACGTTATAAAACACTTGTCATTCTTGTTCTAATGTTCCTTGTAATCTTCACGGAAATACAAATCATTTCATTCACGATACTCGTGCTGATCACTTTTAGGATAGAACAGATTTAGACGGTATTTACTTGGGATTCAGGCGTTATTTTGAAATCCTGATCCCTATTTGATACTATTTATCAAAATTTAGACGCCTATTTACTTATATATTTTGAGATTTTGACGTTATTTTGTTTCAATTTTTCGTAAGTTAGTCGTTATTTTGAAATTTAATATGATTTAGACGGTATTTACTTGGGATTCAGGCGTTATTTTGAAATCCTGATCCCTATTTGATACTATTTATCAAAATTTAGACGCCTGTTTAATTATATCTTTTGAGATTTCGACATTATTTTGTTTCTATTTTTCGTAAGTTAGTCGTTATTTTGAAATTTAATGTGATTTAGACGGTATTTACTTGGGATTCAGGCGTTATTTTGAAATCCTGATCCCTATTTGATATTATTTATCAAAATTTAGACGGCTATTTAATTATATCTTTTGAGATTTCGACATTATTTTGTTTCAATTTTTCGTAAGTTAGTCGTTATTTTGAAATTTAATATGATTTAGACGGTATTTACTTGGGATTCAGGCGTTATTTTGAAATCCTGAACCCTATTTGATACTATTTATCAAAATTTAGACGCCTATTTAATTATATGTTTTGAGATTTCGACATTATTTTGTTCCTATTTTTCGTAAGTTAGTCGTTATTTTGAAATTTAATATGATTTAGACGGTATTTTCTTGGGATTCAGGCGTTATTTTGAAATCCTGATCCCTATTTGATACTATTTTTCAAAATTTAGACGTTATAGACATTTTGACGTTTATTTGATTATATTTTTTTGGTTTTTCGCGTTATTTTGAAATTTTGATCCCTATTAGATTCTCTTTTTTGAGATTTTGACTTCATTTTGAAATTTGGAAATTCTATTCGATTCTATCCTTCAAAAAGGTGACGTTATTTTTATATTTTGACCCTTATTTGATTATATTTTTTGAAATGTCTAGCTTTCTTTTTTTTTCTAATTCATTTTATTTTTTCGGATTCAGACCTTATCTTGAAATGTTCACCCTATTTTTGTACATTAATTTGATCCTCCATTTTTACTTATATTTTTTGAAGTTTTGACCCTTCCAAAAATTCTATTTTGGCTTTTTACTGTTTCAAAAATTTTACACTTAATTGGCTTTTAATATTTTTCAAAAATTTTGACCCTTCCAAAAATCCAGAGTAACAAACTTCTATAGTCTGTGTTTTTTCTCAATTCAATTTTAAGTAATTTGGTGATTTAAATTTTTTTGTAGAAACATAGAATTTATAGAAAGAAACGACTATTATGTTTAAAGTTTTGTTAAATTTAAAGTTTTGAATTAATATTTGCAGGTAGAATTTAACGATCCAACGTGGTCGCCCACCAGGTACTCGCAGTGGGCCAAATTGCTTCTCGGAGATGAGGACACGGATGTGAACGAACTGAGTACCACGCATAAGGAGTTCGAGGTAATCTACGGTAACGATTGAGTTGTTTATTGAGGTTGACGATTGCCATCTTTAGAGGCCTATGAATGGGAAATTTGCCTTAAGGGGGTTCGACCTCAAAAAAATTTTTTTGGTTTATAATTTTTTATCAAACTAGACAGTTTTGTGAACATTTCAAAAAAAAATATCACAAAATTCCAAGTAGAAATATGTTTTTCAGCCTCTCAAACATAGATCAATATCCTCCCGGAGCGTAGGATGGTTCATCGCCTTCTTTGATTGTCGTCGTTTATTCATGTTGAGGACGTGCGATTTAGGTCGCGTTTTGTACACTCGCGTACTTCCAGGCTTTTTTTGAGAAAAAACAAACAATACGGACACTTATAACTGGAAATTTTAGGTAACACGATGGTAAAAACCACAGAAAAATTGACCAAGACAAACAACACAACACCAACAGTAAAATAAACAAAACCTGTATCTTTGTAACCTACTACATCTTCTTCCTCTCCTTTTCGAAACATCTTCTTCTTCTTCTTTATTCTTGATTTTTTTGACGCAGATTCATCTATGTTGCGTCACAGGAGGCTGAGTTTGAAATGATAGGCTGTGAGCTATTTAGCTCTGGTTGTGGCTGTGGCAAAATTGATACTTTGGAGTATTTTTTTTTTTTTTTTAAATGTGATCGGCGTGGCCGCTATCTGGACGCGAGTCACGAATATAGTGGTATATGTGACGCAGCTCTTGTTTGTTGAGTGGATATTTTAGCCGGTCCTGGAGGTTGCTGGTTGCATCCAATTGGAGAGCTGCGTAGAGGGACAGTCGAGGCTGGATACGTTGGGTGCAACGGTTGAGGATGTGGTCCACGTCAGCTACCTGTTCCGTGGCGCAGAAGGAGCAGTAGGGAGTCAGACGCTTTCGCATGAGGAACCTGAAGTACGGGGTATTTCCGTGCCCTATCAAAACCCGATTGATGGTAGTGAAAAAACCAGGGTCATTGGGTACACCTCGGTACCAAGGAGGAGAAGAGGGGTCCTCTATGATTGACCTCGTCCAGTGACCGACCTCCCTTGTCCTGTCCACGTGCGAGTCTCTCCAGTTGGCTACGAGTTCCTTTTTCAACGAGGTGACTAGATCCTGGTAGGTAACCAGACCTTTTTTAATGGGTTGTCCCTGTTGTCTCGCGACCTGTTTGGCGGTAAAATCTGCAATTGAATTACCGCGTAGATTTACGTGTCCAGGGATCCACTGGAATTGAATGGACGCGGCCCTATCTTTTGCTAAGCATTTGACTAGTCGTGTGATGTTTTGGATAATGAATGGAGGGGTGTCACCTTCTTTGATGTTGTCTAGAGATTGGAGTGCGGCTTGGGAATCGGAGAGGACTACTGCGTCGTTTGCGGAGTTGGGGTCGTCCAGCATGCGTTGAAGTGAGTTGGAGATGGCGAGAAGCTCGGCGTTGTAAACACTAACAGTGGAATTTAGCTTACATCCATTGGCTGTTTCATCGGATTCTCTGAAGTCGGCGGAGGCAGTGCTTCCATCCTCTAGTTTGGAGCCGTCAGTATAGAGCCTGTCTCCTGATGTTTCCGGGGGATATCTGAGTGCCAAAAATTCCAAAGTGAGCCTATGCAACTGGAGGATGTTAAAGTTGTCCTTCTTGTCAATGGTGGGGATGGTAGTGCACACCTGCAGGCCATCAGAAAGGGAATGCCTGTATGAGATTTCTGATTGTGTGTAAAAATGTACGTCAAGGTTATTTAAATTATCAACGATTGTAACAAGGAGGGTTCTGAAATCATTCCATGGGGTCAAGTTTCTGTGGTGAGGGGGAGAGATGAAGCGATCAACTGACCCGCGCATGTGAGGGCTGTAAATCAAAAGCCTGGACCACGTTCTTGCTGTGATGTATTGAGCGTGGATGTCAAAGTAAGGAATGCTAGCGAGAGTGTGCAGAGAGGGGATGGGAGATGTTTTGACTGCGCCTAGAATCTGCCTCAGGGCAACATTTAACATGGATAGTATAAAATCGAAACATGGATAGTATAAAATGAAAGTAGCTGACCTTAGAAAGAAGAAGAATAATTACACAAGAGTAATGGAAGAGTTGCCCAGAGCGCGAACTCGCTTGGTAACACTGCTGGTTGACATGACTTCAGAAAATCAGCTGTTCTGAAAAATGATGTTTTTCGACGTTCATGTTAGGGGTGTGTCGGTCCAGGTATTTCCCTGGAACGGTTCCAACGGTTACGGTGACAAAGATGTAACCGTTCCAAATTACCGGTACAGTTCCATTACCAGTACAGGCGATCAAATCCCACTCACATGACATGGATGAAGCAGGCAGTCAAATCCCTATCGTCCTTCTTCCATGCTTATGATCTCAACTTGCGATACAATAGCATCATTTTCCTTGAAAATTCGCTAAAAGGAAGGAATTTAAACAAGTGTTACAAAAGAGGCAATTTATTATAAATAATAGTTACCAAACAATTCTAGGAAAGAATAATGACGTTGCAGTTTAACACATTCAGTGCGGCCGTCCCGGATCCGGGACGGCAGCTACCCTCCAGCCATGCGTCTGTCCCGGATCCGAGCCACTTACCCTTTTGTTGTTATCGGCGGGTATAAGGTTCACGCACTACTTCAATCGAATTTGTTTTCATCTGTAGGCGGGCTGGAGAGTCTCTGAAGTGTAGAACTAGCCTCAGTTATTTTAACTGATAAATAACAACGCATTTTCCTACATCAACAATGCCAGACGAAGTGACTAAGCGCAAGAACTCAAATCAGGTTGGCTGGAAGTCCCCCGATCAATGGTCCGCAGTGAATGTGTTAAGAACTTAACATGACAATAATAAATTAATAATACTGGAAACAACTTCCATGCTAACCAGTCCAGAAGATAACTTTCCGCTCAAGAGCCATTCCATGTCCATGGAAGAAGTAAGGGCGCTTCCAGGTACAACATGGAACAGAACTGAGAACAAGATCCATGCTTACCGGTCCAAAACCCTTCCCGTTCCAGAGCCATTGAACCATTCTATATGATATCTTATCGGTCCGGTTACATCCTTACTGGTCCAGTTCCATTCTCACCAATCAGAATGATCAGATTGATGAGATGATTGATCAGATCATTCTGATTGGTGAGGATGGAACTGGACCGATGGAAAAGATTCTCTTCCCGGTCCAGAGCCATCTTAAGATATCTTATCAGTCCGTGGAACTGGACCGGTAAGGGTCGAGTTTTTGTCACTGCGTGGAACCGTTCCAACCTGATACTCGGTTCCACAGTCCCGTTACAGCTGTACCGACACACCTCTAGTTCATGTACCTAATTCTCTAGAACTACTGGAGGTATCCACTTGATTTTTTTTTTGTTTTCAAGGTTTATTGTTTGTACGTATTGGTATGAGACGAATTGTCAATATTTTCGTTTTGAAATAAATTATGAGCGACTGAAGCCTTCGAAAAACGGGCTAATTTACCACATTGAATATTTGATCGTCCCCACCCACCCTGGTTCGTTTTCTTCAAATCCCTTCCATCACAATGTTCATGAAGACTATACCTACAACTTTTCGAAACATAGTTTCACTGGTGTGTACCTTTTCTGAGAAAAAGGTACATAAATTGGGTATTTCTGTTGTTTGGAAATCTATCTTTGGCGATTTTTGTAATTTTTGTTTCTTACCGTAACCGATTCAGATGTTCACAGTAGTTTAGTACAGATGTGTAGAATATTTTGTGAAAGTTTGAAAATAATTGACTTGATAGTTTTTGAATCATAATCAAATGAAGACGTGAGGTGCGCTCCTGGCTCATTTTGCAGTCGAACCCCCTTAATTTTATATTCTGGAATTCCACGTCAAATCCTATAATGGTCTCCGGTAGCTCGACTGTGCTAGTCTTAAGGCCATATCACACGAGCGATTTTTTGGCTTTTTTTCCGCTGGAAAATCGCTGGAACGTGAAGAGGAAGTTAGAATAAGTTAGGCGAAGTTGAAGAAGAATAACCGCAGAAAACTGCGAATAGAGCGCATTCTGGCGGCCAGCGATTTTCACTGACTACAAGTTTTGGATCAGGTTATAGTAGTGTGGAATTTTGAAGCAACGTTTTAGAAGCGAAGTTTCACTTGTTGTCCACCTATTCACTATATCCTTCGGCGGCATACTTGTTGGAGGTTTAAAAATGAACGAAGAACTGATTAATTTTTCTCTCGGAAAACTGCAGAAAACTGAACAGACGTCGACTAGTAGATCAAGGAATGCTACAACCACAAATTACTTATCGATGGAGAACCTTCGAATGGTTTTCTTCCAGCTTTTTTTCCCGCACAAAATGGCGGACTAGAAAAATTAGAACGCGTTCTAAATATTCCAAAGCTAGAAAAATCGCTCCACCAGGGTGCAGGCTATGCTATGGGGGGGGGGGGGGGAGTGGAATTAAAAACCCGCTGCATGGATACTTGAAACACTGTACTTCTTCCCTTGCATGGATACTTGAATCACTGTACTTCTTCCTCTTCACGTTCCAGCGATTTTTCTGCGGAAAAAAGCTGAAAAATCGCTCGTGTGATATGGCCTTTACGATTGGTTTATGGTCAGCAACCAACACTGGTACTGCGGGCAGGGGGAGCCCTAGGCTACCGGCACGACAGAAGTCAAAGTGCCCCTTGAGACACCCTTAACCCGTGTCCCCTCAACAATCTACGATCTTTCACCTTTTTTTCCCCGCAGAACATGAAAAGAACAGCGGCCGAGTACTGGATCCTCAACGAGGTGTCCACTCTCGACCAGTTCGGCGAAGAAATCTACGAGCACAAGTCGATGAAAGTCGGGATCGGTCCGAACGGAGTCAACGTGTACCACGCGACCGGAGAGCAAACCATGTGAGTGGACCAATTTTTGGCTAACTTTAATACACCCGAAAATAAGTTATTCAAAGAAAGAGATGTCAGTTCCAGATGACGATTTTGGCGAATGTTCAAAAAAAATGAAGGTATTGGAATCAACTCAAAATTTTTTTTCTCACGGAAATCTGTTTTGGTACATTCTACAATGATTCTATCGCCGATTGGGTATTCTATGCGTTCGTGGAAACGAGTAGAACATGAATATGGACTCCTAACATCTTCAAAGCATACTCAGTGCATACAGTACGCTGGTATGGTATACTGAAAATCGAAAAAACCAACAATAGCCATGTGGGTACTCTATGAGTTTGTGGAGACGAGTAGAATGTCAAAATGGACTCCTAACATCTTCAAAGCATACCCAGTGCATACAGTACGCTGGTATGGTATACTGAAAATCGAAAAAACCAACAATAGCCATGTGGGTACTCTATGAGTTTGTGGAGACGAGTAGAATGTCAACATGGACTCCTAACATCTTCAAAGCATACCCAGTGCATACAGTACGCTGGTATGGTATACTGAAAATCGAAAAAACCAACAATAGCCATGTGGGTACTCTATGAGTTTGTGGAGACGAGTAGAACATGAATATGGACTCCTAACATCTTCAAAGCATACTCAGTGCATACAGTATGTTGGTATGGTATACTGAAAATCGAAAAAACCAACAATAGCCATGTGGGTACTCTATGAGTTTGTGGAGACGAGTAGAATGTCAACATGGACTCCTAACATCTTCAAAGCATACCCAGTGCATACAGTACGCTGGTATGGTATACTGAAAATCGAAAAAACCAACAATAGCCATGTGGGTACTCTATGAGTTTGTGGAGACGAGTAGAATGTCAACATGGACTCCTAACATCTTCAAAGCATACCCAGTGCATACAGTACGCTGGTATGGTATACTGAAAATCGAAAAAACCAACAATAGCCATGTGGGTACTCTATGAGTTTGTGGAGACGAGTAGAATGTCAACATGGACTCCTAACATCTTCAAAGCATACCCAGTGCATACAGTACGCTGGTATGGTGTACTGAAAATCGAAAAAATCAACTATATCCGTGTGGGTACTCTATGACTTTGGGGAGATTAGTAGAATGTGAATATGGACTCCTAACATCTCGAAAACATACCTTGTGCAAATAGTATGTTGGTATGGTATTCTTAAAATCGGAAACTGATTGTCATATAGCTAATATTTCGGTTTTCTTAACCGTAGCTTTGAAAATGTCTCTGAAAATTCGCTCATTAACTCATGCTACATGAATGGACTTTGATAAAACTGTCTGCACGCCATTCTTCATTTTTGTAACGATGTGCATGACTTTTGGTTTATTATTTTCAATAATGAACCTTTGGAATCGACCAAGAAAAAAAAAATTTTAACACCCCCTCAAAATTTGATGGTTTACGTTTCAAGGTACGTAGAATCCAAAAATCGAATACAAATTTGGCCGTCCGTCCGCCGTACGCGGCACTTATGCCACTTAGCATTGACCGATTTTGATGAAATTTGGTATGTAGGCTTCATTTGGAGTCTAGTTGTGCCCCGAAGCTTTTGGTTGAGGTAGGTCACTTCTAAGGGTTCCAAAATGAATTTTGAAATTTTGAAAACGCCCTAATTCAAAAAATTTCGATATAAAGGTATTGTTTTTCCTTCAATTTAAGATTCTATAGAATTTTTAGAATTTTTTGAGACCACGCGGAGCTCTGTAGGACAAACCGTTCGCTCCCTACGAAAATTTAAGGGTTTATATTGAAATATATATATATATATAAATCAAAACACGAGTGTGAATCGCAAAAGAGGCCTAATCTCCGTTCAAATTAGAGCTGATCAAAATGTAATCAAAAGTTGGTGACTTTGATTTTTTTTTTAATTTTTTTTTTTTTTTTGATTTTTTTTTTATTATTATTATTATTATTTTTTTTCCTTCATATTGGATGGTTGGTGATTTTGTAGACGAGTGATCTATATAGGAAAATAATAAACCATTTTGTAATAATTTGCAGCGTTTTTGGAATGCATTCTCCTAGTATCCATGATCTTCCCTTCTTTCCCAAGATATTTATTGAGGTAGCAGTGAAGTCAGTGTTGCCAACTTCAGTCACCTCAAAAAACATTTGACTCTTCGCTTCTTTCCAGCCCTGTGATTCTGATTTAACGCTTTCTTCTCTTTACATTCAAGGATCTCCTACACTTCCATCCTCAGCACTTCGACTCTGAGAAGCAAATTCCAGCTCTGGTTCCTCAGTGACAATCACGTTGAAGAAACGCTTGAAATCAAATGTGACTCCAACGCCACTGCTTCCTGCCTGTACAGGTACGAACATGCTTGTGTCCCCATTTTCAATAATATAAATATACAGGGTGTAAGCCTAACTGGTCTGCCATACGGTACCAGTCGATTCTACAACTAATTTGCAACAAAAAATGTCTCCGAGCAATTTTTTTTAAACCCTTCGTTTTCGAGTTATTTCAACTTTAAACTTTTTTTTCGTGATTTTGACCTTATGTCATTAAATTGGTCATAACTCCGTTAATTACCTGTGTAAATTACAATTTGAGGATACCGTTGGAAAGAGCAATAAATTTCCTATCGGATAGATGCCTTAACTTTTTTTGAGTCAAGGTTTGAGACATGAAAACGTCCTCTAAAAAGAGAATTTTACGTGATTTTGGAAACCTCGCATTCTTTCCATCTCAAATTGAACTACGAGAACCCATACTTTTTCAAGATGCAAGAACAGTGAAAACTGCGTCAGAATCTCAGCTTTCCAATGGTATAATCAAAACATATTCTACAACCGAATTTAGGGGAGAAATTCGGGTTTGAAGTTTGAAGTCGGTTGGAAGTCGTCTTCTTTATCTTGTACTGTTCACACGTGTGTCTTTCACTCTGTCTATTTTGATTATTTCTGGTGGTTATTCCGCGAGTTTGACTGTGATTTTTGTTACATATGGACATTTGGTGACCACCTATGAATAGTCTTTCTCTGGAGGCAGTAAGTAGGCAATAGGCCCTTCTTATTTACATATCAAG
The DNA here is from genome assembly GCA_009739505.2 of Apolygus lucorum. Taxonomy (NCBI): domain Eukaryota; kingdom Metazoa; phylum Arthropoda; class Insecta; order Hemiptera; family Miridae; genus Apolygus; species Apolygus lucorum. The sequence goes on from CM019175.2 coordinate 541,888, forward strand.
TGGGTCACTAATTGGCTTTCCCAAGTCGCCCTATATATTACAATCAGTCTAATCCTGACATTGATCTCTGACCGAAAATATCGTTATCGTAATCCTGCTTTGCGAACTCGATGAGCGTAGCCTACACCCACCTTCGTGACCTTGAGTTGTTTAGCCGCTGAGTGTCAGGAGGCTATCTGTCAGAACTGATAATTGTGAGGATTTGTTGTCAAACTGTCTTTGTTGACACCATTCACGTGTATAGTAAATTGTTGGAAGTGAAGGTATCTTTATCTTTAAATTATGCCTGAAACTCGAAACTGTGTGAGAATCAAAGCCGATTTGCTGGCTGAACTGGAAATTGGTGATGAAGAACTGTTGGGCTATTTTGAGGAAATGTATTGCGAACTTTCAATTATCGCCACCAAATTGCCTATAGGCAGTTTTGATCGTTTGCAAGGCACTTTGGTGAAGGTCTTCAAGTACGCCGATGTGAACATGCAGAACCAATCGGTAATGCAGCAGGATATCTCCCTTCTTGAGGGTACCATTTCTACAATTAAAACTAAACTCAATGATACTGTACAGGAATCGTATCAGATGGAAGATCAATGGGTTCAAGAAAAGATTGAATTTATGAATAAAATTAAATCTCTAGAATCACACGTGTCAGAATTATCTAGAGTGCCCCACATGACAAATTCCGGTGTTCAAGTAGACACATCTCTCCTGAACCATAATTCAATTGATTATAGCTATGATCCTGTCGTGGAGCAGAAAGCTTCCTTGTACCCAGTGGTTTTTGTTAATACCTTTACACAGACAGAAAGCAGGTCACAAACTTCTATGTCAATTGAAAAGGGATCCGTTGGAAATGTTGAACCGTTTACAACTTCTAAAGCTGTTCAACAAAACGATCTTATGGTGGAATATAGCTCGAATAAAATTACACAGATTCAGAATGCTTCAATATCTTTGGATTCCAAGAAGAATGTGCCAGGGAAGGACAGAACTTCAAAATCCCAACGCGCTGTTTGTAAGAAAGTGAGAAGGGGACGTCATAAGAAGAAAAGCAAGTGGATTGTGAGCAATTCGTCTTCTGAAGCTGCAAATGAGGTAAAACTTAATTCTGTAAAAAAACGATGCTTGGTTCTTTCTGACGTCAATGGAAGAGGTATCTTGGAAGGCCTGATTGGCACTACTGGACTCGGAGAAGTATTTAGTTTTGAGTCGATCTGTAAACCATATGCTAACGCGATAAATATTATTACGGAGAGAAGTCTTGCCCATCTCTGTCCTGGAGATGCAGTAGTATTGTTACTCGGTAGTCAAGATATTGAAAATAATCAGTTTAATGCTATGTTTGACCATATTGTCCACGTGGTCTCAAATTTCCCTGATATTTCGTTTTTTGTAGTGGCTATTCCCTTTCGGTATGATCTTTCAAACTGGGCCCAATTAAATTTTGATATATATAATGGAAATAAAAATCTATGTACACTGTCGGAATTTTTCCAAAATGTACACTTTATTTCGCTCTCGGGGTTCCCAGAAAACTTGTATGTGCGCTCTCAATCTAGATTAAGTAGGGGAGGAATGAAATACATCTCAAACTTGATCTATAATGCTCTTAGATCCTCTGTTGGAGAAATAGATTTTTTATCAAGAATTTAGACACCCGGCATAATTTACTGCCGGAAGTAACTGATTCTCCAAAATTATTGACGAACGAACCCCCAATTACATCAAACACAACTGATGTTGACGACAATTTTGTAATAAATTGTATTTATCTTAATATTTGTTCGATACGCAATAAAATAAATGAGCTTGAAGCGTACATTGAGTCGTGTAGTTTTAAAGTGGATGTTTTTGCTATTGGTGAGCATTGGCTGACCCCGGATTTGGTAAAGCATATAAATGTAACTGGTTTTAATATAGGTAGTGTCTTCTGTCGAGACGGTGGTTTTGGCGGAGTTTTGATTTTGGTGAGATGTGGAATTAAATTTAAGGTGCTGGATAAGATTGTAAATGCTTCTGTGGCGAGCTCTGGAGAGTTTGTCGGCATAAAGTTGATTGATTATAATTTAATTGTTGTAGCGGCTTACCGTGCTCCCAGTAGCGATTTCGTGACCTTTTTGGAAATCTCAAATGAGATTTTATCCAATTTAAATTTGAGCAGTCAAATTATTTTCTTGGCAGATTTTAATATTTGTTTCCGGAATAAGTCTTCGAAACCATATTTAGAGTTATGCAATCTCTTCAAATCTTTTGGGTTTTCTTACGGTGTATATTCTCCTACACGTGGTGCGAACTGTTTGGATAATGTGTTCTCGAATTTTTTTGAAAATGGGTGTTCGGCTTCTGTGCAAAACCCTTCTCTTTCAGATCACTGTTCAGTGGTTGTGAGATGCGAAATCTCCAAATTAGCGTACAAACCCGCTTCCATAAAGAAACTTAGTCGTCCCATAACAGAATCCGGTCTCGGCGCTTTGAGGGATTCTCTGGCGGGAGTTGACTGGAGCTTTATCACAGACTCCTTCGCTAGTCTTGATTCTAGATGGAGTTGTTTTCTTGAATTTATTAAGTCTTCAATAAATTGTCATTTACCCCAGAAATTATGTAGTATAAAGACTCAGAAGATCGGAAAGGGCAAATGGTATGATGATACCTTGAAAATTTTGAAAGAAAAACTTGAAATGTTGTTGGAATCCCAAAATTGTGTTTTCGACTGTGAATTGAAAGCTGTGCTAAAAACAAAAATTTCAGCAGCTCGATCAGAATACAGAAAGGCTATTAAAGAAGCTAAAGTCCTATCGAATGATAAAGTGGTTATGGAATCTTCAAATAAGATTAAGACCCTTTGGAATTTGATTAATTGTAATAGGCCATCAAAAAATGTCAGTGCTTCGGAAAATATTACTGCTCAACAATTTAATGACTATTTTAGTTCCATTGCAGAAAATATTGTTGACTTGATCCCTGCCATTCCTGATGACCCCATTATGAACATAGATGTCCACACTTTGAATTTTTTTCACTTTAGATCAGTAACTTCCTTAGAACTTCAAAACAAAATTAATGATTTGAAAAATTCCTCAACTTTAGATTTGTTTAATCTAAATACGAAAATTCTAAAGTATATATCTTCTACAATTCTGACTCCGTTAACTCATCTTGTAAATGAAAGCCTCTGTTTTGGGGTTTTCCCAAATGATTTGAAATTTGCTGTTGTGATTCCTTTGTACAAGAAAGGTGATAAAGATGTGATTGGCAATCACCGTCCAATTAGTAAGTTACCATTATTGTCAAAAGTTCTGGAACGTCTTATTAAGGAGCAAATAACTCATTTTTTTGAACGAAACTTGCTTTTCTCTACGCAACAATATGGTTTCAGAAATGGGAAGTCTACGGCTGACGTTGTCTTAGAACTTCAAAATTTCATACTTCGATGTTTTGAGGATCATAAATATGCGTCCGTATCCTTTTTGGATATTTCAAAAGCCTTCGACTGTATTAGCCATCCATTACTATTTAAAAAACTTGAAAAGTATAAGTTTGATGAGCGTGCTGTCTCTCTTATTCAAAGTTTTTTAGATGAACGCTATCAGGCTGTCGATCATTTACAGGTTAGATCCGAAATATCTAGAATTAAGAGGGGAGTTCCGCAAGGTTCTGTATTGGGCCCCCTTTTATTTATCATTTACATAAATGACATGCCAAATTGCACGGCAAACCCTAGTTTCCTGTTTGCCGATGATACTTCCGTTTTAAATAGCAGCAAATCAATCGACGTTCTGAAGAATAAACATCGGCTATCTATGGATAATGTGAGTGTTTGGTTCACTAAAAATGAACTTCTGGTAAATCAGTCTAAGACCGAATCAATGTTTTTTGGCCTAAGAGCAGTCCCATCTGACCTACCAAAGGTTGATAAAATTAGATTCTTGGGCATTTATGTAGATGAAAAGCTGAGTTGGAAAGCACATTGTGAGGTCCTGGCCAAGAAATTGAGCTCATTGGTGTTTCTCCTCCGTCAATTGTCCCATAGTTTAAGTAAATATGGCATGGTAATGGCTTACTTTGGATGCTTTCACAGCACACTATCATATGGTATTATTGTGTGGGGCCACTCTCCTGCTTCGTCTGATATCTTTAAATTACAAAGGAGAGCAGTTAGAGTTGTGGCTGGTATACCTTTTCGAGCTGATTGCCGAAGGGCGTTTGTTGATTTGAAGATTTTGACATTACCTTGCGCTTATATACTTTGTTGCCTGTGTTATGTTCATTCGGATCCCTCTAATTATGAGAAAAGAAGCACAAAGCACGGATACGATCTAAGAAATATTGACGAATTGTCTTTAAATTTCCTTCGGTTGAGTAAGTCTCGTTTCTCCACAAACTATTGGGGACTAAAATTTTATAACTCCATCCCTGAAAAAGTTCGAGGTTTACATAATGCCCCCTTCAAAAAGCGCATGAAAAAATTCTTGCAGGAAAATGCTTTTTACACCTTTGAAGAGTTTTTTATTTCTGATAAGAGAATTTTAATATTGTAAACTTATTGTAAATAGTCATAATCTTCCTAGTCATAATAGTTATAAGTTGCATAGCAGCAGAGGGATATTGAGTACTCTTGCATGCACATGATTTTATTAGTAATTTAGAGTTGACTGGTCTGTGATATTTTTGTTTTGATTGTGATAAATCTTGTGATAATATTAGGGTTTGCGTGTTTATTGTATTTATTGTAAATTATTGAACTCTTTATGTTATGTATGAGTGTCTTAATTTATTGTATGACTGTCGTACGTTGTGAATGTGTGGGTTGGTGGGGGCCTAATTGCTAGACTTGGGGCCGGGGATCCCTCCAGCCCTGCATCGCCTTCTGCGCTTTTTTGCACTCCACGCAACTTTGTTCTTTGTTTTTGTTTTTGGATTTATCATAGTTCACAGTTCTTCTGGCCAGTTTTCACTCTATTTTTTCAAAAATTGAAAATAAAAATCTCAAATTGTTTATTACCGATGACTAATTTTTATATTTTATATGACTATTTTTACCATTTTTTGTTATAATTATTATGAAATTGACGATTGTTATATACTGCTTGTATGTTGACAATAAAAAAACAAAATTGAAATTGAAATTGAACGCGGAAAAACGTGCATTTTTTCAACGAAATCGGCGCTTCGCCTAGTCGATCTGAGGGGTCGGACGATAGCAGTGGGGGGGGGGGGGGGGCAGTAGACCGCGAGGCCTTCGGATTTCGTTGAAAAAATGCACGTTTTTCCGCGTTCAAACCCGAATTTCTCCCCTAAATTCGGTTGTAGAATATGCACTACAGAACAACATTTTCGCACTTTACAAAAAAAAAGTCATCTTCAAATCGCTCCGAACTCTGGTGAATGTTAGAGCAACATATCCTCAACAATTTTCAAAATATGGTGGGTGGGAATTTCGAATAAAAAAAAGTATGTTCAACTCTGCATAGTACTGTACCTACCTGTTAGGTAGGTACCGTCAACCGGGGTGATATGGATCATTTTTTGCAGTTTTTATTGAAAAATTAGACCCCACTCTTTTTAGAGCGAGCTGGCTTTCCAAATATAGATTCTCTGAGATGTCAAGAAGACGGTACCATGTCAATTTTTGTGATTTGCACCTTTTTTCACTTTTATTTTGTTAATGAAACATTATCCATATTACCCCGTTAGTCCGGGTGATATGGATCAAAGCCAAAAACCGATGTAAAATTCACTCCAATCCAGTAACGAGGTGAAATGAATCACTAAAATTATTTTCAAAAATAGAATATCGAATAAATGAGAGGTTAAAAAAAGAAAAGGGCTTTGAAATGAGGAAATTGACGGTGCATTCAGGCTTCACTCCATCGAAGCCTGAATGCACCGTCAATTTCCTCATTTCAAAGCCCTTTTCTTTTTTTTAACCTTTCATTTTCTTTTTTGACTGTTCGTCAGTTCAGTAAAATAATCATTGACAGTGTCCCAAGTAATAAGTGCTCGTGCTCTTTTGAGATGCCCAATGACCTGGTAATGTCGAGGCATTTTCTCCCGATTCACTTCACCCCTCAAAAACTCCGAAATTCGCAAAATCAATCACTGACATGGGGGGGTTTTAAGTTGAAACAAAACACAAAATCGATCTCTTTTCTTGAGAAGTTGTTGATATGATAAAACATATTGTTTAGTAATGCATGCATTCCAGGGGACGTCCCATTGGATAAGCATTAGATCAGTTTAACCAGTTGGTAAGCGATAAAACTGTTTCACTCGATGTAATTTGGTTTATTACTTTAGGCAAGAAATACTGACCCCCCCCCCCCCTTCACCATTATCTACCAAAACATTTCTAGCGGCGTGGGAGCGTCGAATCTGAAGATTTTAAAATCCATGTTCTACGATACCCAACATGCGAATTCGAGTTCACCCCCCCCCCCCCCCCCTCACCACCACCGCCAATGGTGCCAGTCTGGCACCATAGCGGAAATACGTCGTAACATAAACTTTCATCTATTAGTTTTAGTAGGCGGTCCATCGAGGTTCACATCCGTATTCAAAGTGAAACACAAAAAAAAAAAAAAAAAAAACACGAAATATGCGGTTTATGGTCTCCTGGCACCACGGTGGCACCACTATTAGTTCTATGGTGGTACAGAGAATAATTCATGAAAATCCGGAGGTATAATGAGAATTTTTCCTCAATTTCAAAGGTTGGGTACAATTAGTAAGCAGTAAAGGAACCCAAATATTGAAAAATCGGATATTTTGTGAATATTATCCCCCTACTTGCCCCCTCCCCTTGCGAATTTTGGTACTCGGGTGAAATTATGTACAACTCGGAAGTTATTTTAGTCAAACAAAAAAGAAACACGCAAATCGGTTGGAAATTGAGGTCTGGACAGATTTTACAAGATTACGCCCGCAAACGCACGTTTTTTAAGCATTAACCCCCTCTTTCCCCCCTTAAAAGGCAAAATTCAAAATTCCGGCGCCGTAGTGCACAACTAGATAGTTTTTCGCGTTGATGAAAAAAAAAAACCTCAAAAATCGGTTGAGAACTAAAGCCTGGGCAGACGACACAAGATTATGCCCAAAAACGCTCGTTTTTTGAGCATTAACCCCCCCTTTTCTACCCTTAAAAGGCAAAATTCTAAATTCCGGCGACGTAGTGCACAACTAGATAGTTTTCCGCGTCGAACAAAAAAAGAACCAGGAAAATCGGTTGAGTACTAAGGCCTGTGCAGACGACACAAGATTTTGTCACACACACACACACATACACACAAATACACACACAGACATACACCTATGGTTTTTTTCGCGGATTTGGATTCAGAATGGTCTAAAACGGATTACTGTGTGGTTATTTTTTTTTTCTGTTGAGTGTTGTCCAACTTCACCCCAGATCGATCGCATAAGGACGCCCAAGTCTTACTGTGGGACGTCCTAAAAATACGCAGAGCAAGTAGGGATGTCCCCAAAGTATCGATACTTTTTGAAAAAAGTATCGATACATATCGATACTTTTTTTCTCTGATGTATATCGTGGTATCAATACTTTTTTCCAGTATCAGAGGCGATACTTTTTTTCTCTCATATTTTATCTGTTTCAACATCTACGACATGAAGGTACCTACTCGACAGTACCTCTATCTCTACGTAGATTGTTGGGAGACCAACCACTTCAACGAAGACGATGTACCTCCACCTCCCTATGATAACCTGCTGTCCTCCATCATCTAGGATAGGGATGGGTATCGTTATAAAAGTATCGATACTGTATCGTATCCGAGTATCGATATCCCAAGTATCTTTGGGCATGAGTATAGATATTTTAAAATATCGAGTATCGATACTTTAGTGTCACAAACCATCAATATCATCCAATTTTCTCAAGAAAAATAATTTTTTAACAACTTTTATTCATTTTTCACTATCAAGAGTCCAAGCTAAGTGATTTTTTCCATGATATAAACCTTATTTGTGCAACCAAAGAGAAATGACCCAAAAGCCTCTCTATCTTCATCATTTTTTAGCCATTATGTTGAATTTTCCCCGAGAACAGTATCGATATTCGATATTTAGAAATATCGGATGCAAAGTATCGATATCCAAAAATATCGGACAGTACAGTATCGATACTGAAATATCGAGTATCGGTACGAAAGTATCGATATTTTGAAATATCGAGTATCGATACCCATCCCTAATCTAGGAAGGACCACCAAAATGATAAACCAACCAACTTAACCGAAAACAAGTGCCTCAAATAAAACAAATCTAAATAAACACTCATTTTTTGGTTTATTATTTTCAATAATAAGGCATTGGAATCGAGCAAGAAAAAAAAAAGTTAACCCCCCCCCCCCTCAAAATTTGATGTTTTACGTTTCAAGGTATGTAGAATCCGAAAATCGAATAAAAAATTTTCCATCCGTCCGCCGTACGCAGCAAATCATTGCCCAAACGTTTATTCTTTTCTGTATAGATCACCCTTCTGTATAGATCCCTTCCTACCAACCTTAGGTACCTACTAAATACTAGGGCATTTTTGAAAATTTCAACCCTTCATTTCCATTTGGATGGTGGTTGTGGTGATTTATTGTTTTGTTCATTCTATATTATTTATTATTCTCGCGATGGAGAGATGTCACTGTAATAGAGAGAAACATAAACGACATTTTCACCCATTTCTGTGAAAGTATCAAAAAGTATCGATACTTCAAAATATCGATACTTTTTGAAAGTATCGTATCGATACTTTTTGATGCTTTCTAAATGTATCGATACGATATTATATCGATACTTTTGAAGTATCGGACATCCCTAAGATCAAGTTTTCTGGTCATAGGTTGGCTACACAGATGAACGTAAACAAACAACACTAAAGTGCGGTGTTTCTATGGATCTGATAATCTTCATGGATGACCTTCTAACATCCTTGAATCGACTGAATCATGGATGAAGGTGGTGAAGCAAAATGCCTAGTTCAATATTCTGCTACCAGATCACATCCAAACGTCACCAGGTAGCGCTGCAATCGCTAAAAGCATTGCTGCCTCCAAAGTATCCATATCACCCTGGCTGATTCATTTCACCCCGGTTGATGGTACCTTCCTTGTTGGAAGCACGTATTAATACCAATGGAAATTTGTTTCATATAGTTCTAAAGCCTTCATTTGTGGCCTTGTTTTTCTACTGATTTGAGAAGTTTGAGGATGAGAAGTTCTGTTGTAACGGAATGACGCGGCCGCGGGACTCGGGAAGTGTTGCGGGTCAGTCTAGACGCGCCTTTAATCTATGGCTGGGCGTCTATGGCCCATTTCACTCAGGTGAAAAGCGCGTTGGTACTTTGTAAATTACAAAACAACGAACGAGCGCAAAGAAAAGGAACACCAATAATAATATAATATAGGTACTTATTGAATGTAATACGCAACTTTGTGTTGGGTACTCTCCAATGAAATTGAAATCACTCGTGATTTTCTCCCAACACTTTTTTTCGACAATCGAGACCGCATCTGTTTTTTTTCCACAATGTCCTTATTTTCAATTATGAGTTTCCTCAACGTAGTTTATTCAGCTTCGCTTAAAAGCGGCTCTCTTCTTTTCTCTTTCCATTCGGAAACTAATATAAAACATATTGTTAGTAATGCATGCATTCCAGGGGACGTCCCATTGGATAAGCATTAGATCAGTTTAACCAGTTGATAAGCGATAAAATTGTTTCACTCGATGTAATTTATTTATTACCTACTTTGGGCAAGAAATAGTGACCCCCCCTCACCATTATCTACCATAACATTTCCAGCGGCATAGGAGCCTCGAATTTGAAGAGGGTTTTAAAATCCATGATCTACGACACCCAACATAGGAATTCGAGTTCACCCCCCCCCCCACCACCACCACCACCACCAGTGGTGCCAGTCTGGCACCAAAGCGGAAATACGTCGTAACATTGAACTTTCATCTATCAGTTTTAGTAGGCGGTCCGTCAAGGTTCACATCCGTATTCAAGGTGAAACACAAAAAAAAACACGAAATATGCGGTCTATGGTGTCTTGGCACCACTATTAGTTCCATGGTGGTACAGAGAATAATTCATGAAAATCCGGAGGTATAATGAGAATTTTTCCTCAATTTCAAAGCTTGGGTACAATTAGTAAGCAGTAAAGGAACCGAAATATTGAAAAATCGGATATTTTGTGAATATTATTCCCCACTTGCCCCCTCCCCCTGCGAATTTTGGTACTCTGGTGAAAATATGTACAACTCGGAAGTTATTTGAGTCAAACAAAAAAAGAAACACACAAATCGGTTGGAAATTGAGGCCTGGGCAGAGTACACAAGATTACGCCCGCAAACGCACGTTTTTCAAGCATTAACCCCCCCTTTCCCCCCTTTAAAAGCAAAATTCAAAATTCTGGCACCGTAATGCACAACTAGATAGTTTTCCGCGTCGATGAATAAAAGAACCACAAAAACCGGTTGAGTACTAAGGCCTGTGCAGACGACACAAGATTTCGTCACACACACACACACATACACACAAACACACACAGACATACACCTATGGTTTTTTCGCGGATTTGGATTCAGAATGGTCTAAAACGGATTACTGTGTGGTTATTTTTTTTTTCTGTTGAGTGTTGTCCTCCTTCACCCCAGATCGATCGCATAAGGACGCCCAAGTCTTACTGTGGGACGTCCTAAAAATTAAAAGGTAGCAAACACTATTTTATTGAAGAAGGAACGCGAACAACAGGTACCTACTCTGATGGTCCAAAGTCAAAGCTGAAAAACAACACCAACCATTCTGAAATAAACAACCGAACCTTCTCTATTGAAACCTTCACTGAGCTGTTACCTGAACAGGGCTACCAATTCTTCCTCGACCGTCGTTTGGTAACTCGAGATCTCCTCGAGTTGAGGATGAGCTGAGGTCGACCTCCAAATGCGTTCTGTTCGTCTATGAATAGGGTGAGGAATCCTCGAGAAAAGATAAGTTGGAGGAAACCTTAACTCGAGTCGAGGAAATCCGCGCCTTGAGGAATGACTATGAATACCGCCGTTACTACCGAACACTTCAAATTCAAATTCAAATTCAAATTCAAATTGGTTTTTATTTGCAAAATCCATGTACATGACAATGCAAACGTCGAGATTAAACAACGAAGAAAAAAAAAAAAAACACAAAGCATCAAAACAGCAATAATTTAGGCTCTATGATACAGTTCACAAACAAACTCGACTACATGAAAATGGAGCAACCCAGACGAACTTATGGGCGTGAGGCGAATGTGATTTCATAAAACTCATTAACACTGTACTTCAGGGCTCTTTTGAAAGCGGGGATGGGCAAACTCTGTAGCCTCTCCGGTAGCCGATTAAACAGACGAGAGCCGTTCTGAGTTGGGTTTGTCTGCAGCGAGGCTGTCAGACGGACCGTGGGAATGGTAAGGTCCACACATTGCCTTGTGGAGTAATGATGGCAGTTGCTGTCCCTCTGCAACATGTTAACATTTTGTCGCACAAACATCAAAACTTAGTGAATGTACAGACTCGGCAAGGTGAGGATTCCAAAGCTCTTGAAATGTCCTCGGCAACTCCCATTCCATCCAAGGCGCTTCAGAATTCGGAGAGCCTTCTTCTGCAGGACGAATATACGGTGGCTGTGTGAAGAGTTCCCCCACAGCTGAACGCAGTAACTCAAACGGCTATGGAAGCAGGCAAAATACACTGATCTGAGGATCTCAGGGGACACACATCGTGACAATCGGCGCAGCATGAAATTGCAAGAGGCGAGTTTTGATGACAGTTTGTCGACGTGTTGAGCCCACGAAATTCTATTATCAACCTCCACACCCAGCAGATTCACTGAACGGGTGAGAGGGCCATTTAGCTTGAAGGTTAAGCTCTGGGTCTTATCTGAATTGAGGCGAAGACCATTTACATCACACCATGACTCAATCAATTCTGAAAGTGCAGTCATGTTACCTTCCAAACCGTCAACTGAACTCCCCTGTACCACAGCTGTTATGTCATCCGCAAAAAGGGAGAGGAAGGACGTGTCCTGGTATTGGTATACTAAATCATTTATATATATTATGAAGAGGCAAGGGCCTAGTCCAGATCCTTGCTTGATACCACATGGAATACCTATTTCTTCGGACCGTTCACCATTAAAGAAAACCACCTGCTTCCAGCCCATGAGATAGCTCTCAAAGAAAGAAAGGCTGACCGGGGAGACGCCATAATGTGCAAGCTTTTCAGTCAACAAATTGAAGGGAACCAAATCAAAAGCTTTAGATAAGTCAAACAGCTGTAAACCTGTGAGCATCTTGCCTTCGAGGGAATCAAGTGCCTCCACAAGCACTGAACAAGCAGCAGAACAAGTATTTTTGCCCTTTCGGAACCCATGTTGGCGGCTATGCAACAATTCCTTCCCCTCGATGTACGCAATCAGATCCTCCAAAACCACCTTTTCCAGAACCCTTGCAAAAACCGGAAGCTTTGAGACAGGCCTATACTCATCATACCTAGTGGACTTCTTCCCTTTCTTTGGTATAGGTGAGATGGCAGACACTTTGAGGCAACTTGGAAATTCACCGAGCTTGAAGCACAGATTAATAATGTACGTCAACGGTTCAATGACCAAATCAGCTATATTTTTCAGAATTACTGTGTTCACACCAAAATAATCCAATGATTTGCTGGATTTGAGTGAGACTATCGCCGAATGAACTCTCTCTACAGAAACCTCCCGCAGAGCAAAACCATTGCTCATCCTCGGCGCGCAGGATAAGTAATCATAAAATGTCTCCGATGGGTACCTGGGCAAACGTTTCTCAAACACCTCTGCAAATGTACTAGCAAATCCACCAGCACTCAGACCTGCGGTACTGGAAACACTGCGGGACCTGGAATTGAGTTCCTTGGCTACTACCTCCCACGATGCCTTCATCTTATTTCCTGCCGCCCTAATTGTCGTGTCATTGTGCTGGCGCCTTTGTTTCTCAATTGCTTGCCGATACAAGTTCCTACAATGCCTTGCCCGGTTTTTATCATCCACATGATTGGTAGATTGAGCCGTGTCTCTTGAGTCTTGATACTGCTTCCGAAGCTCATTAAGACTATGGTCAAAGGGAAGTTTTCTTGGTTTAGCAGTACCCCTCACTTTTTTTGTCCAGATGGGGCAGGCATACTCCAAAACTGACATAAAAATGTTCAAAAACTCGAAGGTCGCTAGCTCTAGGTTGTCGGCCTGGTACACTGGAAACCAACTAACCGACGATAACACCGACCTTAAAGCCTGCATGTTAGATGGCTTGCTTACTCTATATTGGATCACTTTTTGTTGAGGGATAATAGTTTTAAAGAGCAAGAACTCGATGCCCAGGTGATCAGAAAACCCTATATCACTCACTGATGGTGTATACCAATCGGACTCAAATTACTTACTTAGCTTAAATTACTTAGCTACTCGATGCACCATTTCTGCTCTTCATTCGTAAAATATGAAAGTCTAGGAGGAATTCACGACATATTATTTATTCTTCTTCATCTTTCGGTTGCAGGGCGTTGACTGAAAGGCATGACTTCTACAGTTGTGACACCGTTCGAGGAGCCGTCACCTCGCAGTACATCCGGGACCTAAAAGTGAGTTAATTCGACTTCCATGGAAGATTTTCGATTTTTTTTTCTCCCTACATTCGTATCGACTCCTCCAATCAGACATTTTTTCCCGGTTCTTGGCACACATTCGGGGTCCTCACGTAATATCCATAATTTTCGAGTCAACTTGGATGGATGCTATGAATCGACAGGTCGTAAAGTTCGAAATACGGGACGAATTATCACTTTTCAAGTAAAATAAATTCAACCTGTTTCGTAAAATCCGTTGTTGGTTTATTATTTTCAATAATGAACCTTTGGAATCGACCAAGAAAAAAAAAATTTTAACACCCCCACAAAATTTGATGGTTTACGTTTCAAGGTACGTAGAATCCAAAAATCGAATAAAAATTTGGCCGTCCGTCCGCCGTACGCGGCACTTATGCCACTTAGCATTGACCGATTTTCATGAAATTTGGTATGTAGGCTCCATTTGGGGTCTAGTTGTGCCCCGAAGCTTTTGGTTGATGTAGGTCACTCCTAAGGGTTCCAAAATCAAATTTGAAATTTTGAAAACGCCCTAACTCAAAAAATTTCGATATAAAGGTATTGTTTTTCCTTCAATTTAAGATTCTATGGAATTTTTAGAATTTTTTGAGACCACGCGGAGCTCTGTAGGACAAATCGTTCGCTCCCTACGAAAATTTAAGGGTTTAATTGAAATATATATATATAAAAATAAAAACACGAGTGTGAGTCGCAATAGAGGCCTAATCTCCGTTCAAATTTAGAGCTGACCAAAATGCGATCGATGGTTGGTGATTGATTTTTTTGATTTTAAAAAAAAATTTGGATTTAAAAAAAAACATTTTTGATTTTAAAAAAAATTTTTAATTTTATTCCCCTTTTTTTTCTTTTTTTCTTCATATTGGATGGTTGGTGATTTTCTAGACGAGTGATCTATATAAAAATAATAAACCGTTGTGTAATAATTTGCAGCGTTTTTTTTTTTTTAATTTCAGGGCACAATAGCTTCAATTTTCAACGAATCTACTCCGCTTGGGAAGAAATACGTATTTGACATTCGGCGAACGTGCCGCGAGGTAATCTTACTTAGATAATTCCATTTTCCTTATGTACTCTTCTTCATATTTCAAAAATTTGAAAATTTCTCAAGAAGTGTACATTATTTAATGAAGACCTGCGTATTTTTGTTGTACCCAAGAATTCAATAACCGTATGGGTACTCTATGAGTTCGGGTAGGCATGTAGAAAATGAAATGGACTCCTAACTTGTTCAAAGCATACTCTGTGCATACAGCATGTTGGTATGGTAGTTAGGTTTACTGAAAATCGAAAAAAAATCAACAATATACGTGTGGGTACTCTATGAGTTTATGGTAACGGGGAGAGTAATTTTTTGAGTTTTTCAAAGTCAAAAATTTGAAATAGAAAATTCGCGCATCTATTCATGCTACCCGAATGTGATTTTTTTCCAGGTTCATGACGACGCTCGTAGAGCCCTCTACAGCGCAGCCGGCGAAAGCAGTCGAAGGGCTGCTGACACCTCGGAAACGACGAGCGGCAGCGCCGAGAAGCTGCTGACGTCAGTCAAAGAGCTCTTCACTTGTCGGTGAGTCCCTGGTGTGATCACTACTTTTAACCCTTATTTATTTATTTATTTATTTATTATGATAGAAACGGGACATGCTTAATTACAATATAGAAGATGTAGTATTAAATACTACATCAGTAAATTTTTTTGAACTAGTTAGGGTTACGTAACCCCATGGTAAACTTCAACCTTGGGTTTAATTCATTCATTCAGTTTGAACTGGCCCTTATCAGGGTTATGTAACCTTATGTTTAACTTTAACCTTGGGGTTAACTATTTTTGAACTACCTAGGGTTATGTAACCTTATGGTTAACTTTAATCTTGGGGTTAAATATTTTTGAACTAGTTAGAGTTACGTAACCCCATGGTAAACTTCAACCTTGGGTTTAATTCATTTTGAACTGGCCCTTATCTGGGTTATGTAACCTTATGTTTAACTTTAACCTTGGGGTTAACTATTTTTGAACTAACTACAGTTATGTAACCTTATGGTTAACTTTAATCTTGGGGTTAAATATTTTTGAACTAGTTAGAGTTAAGTAACCCCATGGTAAACTTCAACCTTGGGTTTAATTCATTCATTCAGTTTGAACTGGCCCTTATCAGGGTTATGTAACCTTATGTTTAACTTTAACCTTGGGGTTAACTATTTTTGAACTACCTACAGTTATGTAACCTTATGGTTAACTTTAATCTTGGGGTTGAATATTTTTGAACAAGTTAGAGTTACGTAACCCCATGGTAAACTTCAACCTTGGGTTTAATTCATTCATTCAGTTTGAACTGGCCCTTATCAGGGTTATGTAACCTTATGGTTAACTTTAATCTTGGGGTTAACTATTCTTGAACTACCTATAGTTATGTAACCTTATGGTTAACTTTAATCTTGGGGTTAACTATTCTTGAACTACCTATAGTTATGTAACCTTATGTTTAACTTTAATCTTGGGGTTAACTATTCTTGAACTACCTACAGTTATGTAACCTTATGGTTAACTTTAATCTTGGGGTTAAATAATTTTGAACTAGTTAGAGTTACGTAACCCCATGGTAAACTTCAACCTTGGGTTTAATTCATTCATTCAGTTTGAACTGGCCCTTATCAGGGTTATGTAACCTTATGTTTAACTTTAACCTTGGGGTTAACTATTTTTGAACTACCTACAGTTATGTAACCTTATGGTTAACTTTAATCTTGGGGTTAAATATTTTTGAACTAGTTAGAGTTACGTAACCCCATGGTAAACTTCAACCTTGGGTTTAATTCATTTTGAACTGGCCCTTATCTGGGTTATGTAACCTTATGTTTAACTTTAACCTTGGGGTTAACTATTTTTGAACTACCTACAGTTATGTAACCTTATGGTTAACTTTAATCTTGGGGTTAAATATTTTTGAACTAGTTAGAGTTACGTAACCCCATGGTAAACTTCAACCTTGGGTTTAATTCATTTTGAACTGGCCCTTATCTGGGTTATGTAACCTTATGTTTAACTTTAACCTTGGGGTTAACTATTTTTGAACTACCTACAGTTATGTAACCTTATGGTTAACTTTAATCTTGGGGTTAAATATTTTTGAACTAGTTAGAGTTACGTAACCCCATGGTAAACTTCAACCTTGGGTTTAATTCATTTTGAACTGGCCCTTATCAGGGTTATGTAACCTTATGTTTAACTTTAACCTTGGGGTTAACTATTTTTGAACTACCTACAGTTATGTAACCTTATGGTTAACTTTAATCTTGGGGTTGAATATTTTTGAACGAGTTAGAGTTACGTAACCCCATGGTAAACTTCAACCTTGGGTTTAATTCATTCATTCAGTTTGAACTGGCCCTTATCAGGGTTATGTAACCTTATGTTTAACTTTAACCTTGGGGTTAACTATTTTTGAACTACCTACAGTTATGTAACCTTATGGTTAACTTTAATCTTGGGGTTAAATATTTTTGAACTAGTTAGAGTTACGTAACCCCATGGTAAACTTCAACCTTGGGTTTAATTCATTCATTCAGTTTGAACTGGCCCTTATCAGGGTTATGTAACCTTATGTTTAACTTTAACCTTGGGGTTAACTATTTTTGAACTACCTACAGTTATGTAACCTTATGGTTAACTTTAATCTTGGGGTTAAATATTTTTGAACTAGTTAGAGTTACGTAACCCCATGGTAAACTTCAACCTTGGGTTTAATTCATTCATTCAGTTTGAACTGGCCCTTATCAGGGTTATGTAACCTTATGTTTAACTTTAACCTTGGGGTTAACTATTTTTGAACTACCTACAGTTATGTAACCTTATGGTTAACTTTAATCTTGGGGTTAAATATTTTTGAACTAGTTAGAGTTACGTAACCCCATGGTAAACTTCAACCTTGGGTTTAATTCATTCATTCAGTTTGAACTGGCCCTTATCAGGGTTATGTAACCTTATGTTTAACTTTAACCTTGGGGTTAACTATTTTTGAACTACCTACAGTTATGTAACCTTATGGTTAACTTTAATCTTGGGGTTAAATATTTTTGAACGAGTTAGAGTTACGTAACCCCATGGTAAACTTCGACCTTGGGTTTAATTCATTCATTCAGTTTGAACTAGCCCTTATCAGGGTTATGTAACCTTATGTTTAACTTTAACCTTGGGGTTAACTATTTTTGAACTACCTACAGTTATGTAACCTTATGCCTAACTTTAATCTTGGGGTTGAATATTTTTGAACGAGTTAGAGTTACGTAACCCCATGGTAAACTTCAACCTTGGGTTTAATTCATTCATTCAGTTTGAACTGGCCCTTATCAGGGTTATGTAACCTTATGTTTAACTTTAACCTTGGGGTTAACTATTTTTGAACTACCTACAGTTATGTAACCTTATGGTTAACTTTAATCTTGGGGTTGAATATTTTTGAACAAGTTAGAGTTACGTAACCCCATGGTAAACTTCGACCTTGGGTTTAATTCATTCATTCAGTTTGAACTAGCCCTTATCAGGGTTATGTAACCTTATGTTTAACTTTAACCTTGGGGTTAACTATTTTTGAACTACCTACACTTATGTAACCTTATGGTTAACTTTAATCTTGGGGTTAAATATTTTTGAACTAGTTAGAGTTACGTAACCCCATGGTAAACTTCAACCTTGGGTTTAATTCATTCATTCAGTTTGAACTGGCCCTTATCAGGGTTATGTAACCTTATGTTTAACTTTAACCTTGGGGTTAACTATTTTTGAACTACCTACAGTTATGTAACCTTATGGTTAACTTTAATCTTGGGGTTAAATATTTTTGAACGAGTTAGAGTTACGTAACCCCATGGTAAACTTCGACCTTGGGTTTAATTCATTCATTCAGTTTGAACTAGCCCTTATCAGGGTTATGTAACCTTATGTTTAACTTTAACCTTGGGGTTAACTATTTTTGAACTACCTACAGTTATGTAACCTTATGGTTAACTGTAATCTTGGGGTTGAATATTTTCAACTAGTTAGAGTTACGTAACCCCATGGTAAACTTCAACCTTGGGTTTAATTCATTCATTCAGTTTGAACTGGCCCTTATCAGGGTTATGTAACCTTATGTTTAACTTTAACCTTGGGGTTAACTATTTTTGAACTACCTACAGTTATGTAACCTTATGGTTAACTTTAATCTTGGGGTTAAATATTTTTGAACTAGTTAGAGTTACGTAACCCCATGGTAAACTTCAACCTTGGGTTTAATTCATTTTGAACTGGCCCTTATCAGGGTTATATAACCTTATGTTTAACTTTAACCTTGGGGTTAACTATTTTTGAACTACCTACAGTTATGTAACCTTATGGTTAACTTTAATCTTGGGGTTAAATATTTTTGAACTAGTTAGAGTTACGTAACCCCATGGTAAACTTCAACCTTGGGTTTAATTCATTCATTCAGTTTGAACTGGCCCTTATCAGGGTTATGTAACCTTATGTTTAACTTTAACCTTGGGGTTAACTATTTTTGAACTACCTACAGTTATGTAACCTTATGGTTAACTTTAATCTTGGGGTTAAATATTTTTGAACTAGTTAGAGTTACGTAACCCCATGGTAAACTTCAACCTTGGGTTTAATTCATTTTGAACTGGCCCTTATCTGGGTTATGTAACCTTATGTTTAACTTTAACCTTGGGGTTAACTATTTTTGAACTACCTAGGGTTATGTAACCTTATGCCTAACTTTAATCTTGGGGTTGAATATTTTTGAACTAGTTAGAGTTACGTAACCCCATGGTAAACTTCAACCTTGGGTTTAATTCATTCATTCAGTTTGAACTGGCCCTTATCAGGGTTATGTAACCTTATGTTTAACTTTAACCTTGGGGTTAACTATTTTTGAACTACCTACAGTTATGTAACCTTATGGTTAACTTTAATCTTGGGGTTAAATATTTTTGAACTAGTTAGAGTTACGTAACCCCATGGTAAACTTCAACCTTGGGTTTAATTCATTCATTCAGTTTGAACTAGCCCTTATCAGGGTTATGTAACCTTATGTTAACTTTAACCTTGGGGTTAACTATTTTTGAACTACCTACACTTATGTAACCTTATGGTTAACTTTAATCTTGGGGTTGAATATTTTTGAACGAGTTAGAGTTACGTAACCCCATGGTAAACTTCAACCTTGGGTTTAATTCATTCATTCAGTTTGAACTGGCCCTTATCATGGTTATGTAACCTTATGTTTAACTTTAACCTTGGGGTTAACTATTTTTGAACTACCTACAATTATGTAACCTTATGGTTAACTTTAATCTTGGGGTTAAATATTTTTGAACTAGTTAGAGTTACGTAACCCCATGGTAAACTTCAACCTTGGGTTTAATTCATTTTGAACTGGCCCTTATCAGGGTTATGTAAACTTATGTTTAACTTTAACCTTGGGGTTAACTATTTTTGAACTACCTACAGTTATGTAACCTTATGGTTAACTTTAATCTTGGGGTTGAATATTTTTGAACAAGTTAGAGTTACGTAACCCCATGGGAAACTTCAACCTTGGGTTTAATTCATTTTGAACTGGCCGTTATCAGGATTATGTAACCTTATGTTTAACTTTAACCTTGGGGTTAACTATTTTTGAACTACCTAGGGTTATGTAACCTTATGCCTAACTTTAATCTTGGGGTTGAATATTTTTGAACTAGTTAGAGTTACGTAACCCCATGGTAAACTTCAACCTTGGGTTTAATTCATTCATTCAGTTTGAACTGGCCCTTATCAGGGTTATGTAACCTTATGTTTAACTTTAACCTTGGGGTTAACTATTTTTGAACTACCTACAGTTATGTAACCTTATGGTTAACTTTAATCTTGGGGTTAAATATTTTTGAACTAGTTAGAGTTACGTAACCCCATGGTAAACTTCAACCTTGGGTTTAATTCATTCATTCAGTTTGAACTAGCCCTTATCAGGGTTATGTAACCTTATGTTTAACTTTAACCTTGGGGTTAACTATTTTTGAACTACCTACACTTATGTAACCTTATGGTTAACTTTAATCTTGGGGTTGAATATTTTTGAACGAGTTAGAGTTACGTAACCCCATGGTAAACTTCAACCTTGGGTTTAATTCATTCATTCAGTTTGAACTGGCCCTTATCATGGTTATGTAACCTTATGTTTAACTTTAACCTTGGGGTTAACTATTTTTGAACTACCTACAATTATGTAACCTTATGGTTAACTTTAATCTTGGGGTTAAATATTTTTGAACTAGTTAGAGTTACGTAACCCCATGGTAAACTTCAACCTTGGGTTTAATTCATTTTGAACTGGCCCTTATCAGGGTTATGTAAACTTATGTTTAACTTTAACCTTGGGGTTAACTATTTTTGAACTACCTACAGTTATGTAACCTTATGGTTAACTTTAATCTTGGGGTTGAATATTTTTGAACAAGTTAGAGTTACGTAACCCCATGGTAAACTTCAACCTTGGGTTTAATTCATTTTGAACTGGCCGTTATCAGGATTATGTAACCTTATGTTTAACTTTAACCTTGGGGTTAACTATTTTTGAACTACCTACAGTTATGTAACCTTATGGTTAACTTTAATCTTGGGGTTAAATATTTTTGAACTACCTACAGTTATGTAACCTTATGGTAAACTTCAACCTTGGGTTTAATTCATTCATTCAGTTTGAACTGGCCCTTATCAGGGTTATGTAACCTTATGTTTAACTTTAACCTTGGGGTTAACTATTTTTGAACTACCTACAGTTATGTAACCTTATGGTTAACTTTAATCTTGGGGTTAAATATTTTTGAACTAGTTAGAGTTACGTAACCCCATGGTAAACTTCAACCTTGGGTTTAATTCATTTTGAACTGGCCCTTATCTGGGTTATGTAACCTTATGTTTAACTTTAACCTTGGGGTTAACTATTTTTGAACTACCTAGGGTTATGTAACCTTATGCCTAACTTTAATCTTGGGGTTGAATATTTTTGAACTAGTTAGAGTTACGTAACCCCATGGTAAACTTCAACCTTGGGTTTAATTCATTCATTCAGTTTGAACTGGCCCTTATCAGGGTTATGTAACCTTATGTTTAACTTTAACCTTGGGGTTAACTATTTTTGAACTACCTACAGTTATGTAACCTTATGGTTAACTTTAATCTTGGGGTTAAATATTTTTGAACTAGTTAGAGTTACGTAACCCCATGGTAAACTTCAACCTTGGGTTTAATTCATTCATTCAGTTTGAACTAGCCCTTATCAGGGTTATGTAACCTTATGTTTAACTTTAACCTTGGGGTTAACTATTTTTGAACTACCTACACTTATGTAACCTTATGGTTAACTTTAATCTTGGGGTTGAATATTTTTGAACGAGTTAGAGTTACGTAACCCCATGGTAAACTTCAACCTTGGGTTTAATTCATTCATTCAGTTTGAACTGGCCCTTATCATGGTTATGTAACCTTATGTTTAACTTTAACCTTGGGGTTAACTATTTTTGAACTACCTACAATTATGTAACCTTATGGTTAACTTTAATCTTGGGGTTAAATATTTTTGAACTAGTTAGAGTTACGTAACCCCATGGTAAACTTCAACCTTGGGTTTAATTCATTTTGAACTGGCCCTTATCAGGGTTATGTAAACTTATGTTTAACTTTAACCTTGGGGTTAACTATTTTTGAACTACCTACAGTTATGTAACCTTATGGTTAACTTTAATCTTGGGGTTGAATATTTTTGAACAAGTTAGAGTTACGTAACCCCATGGTAAACTTCAACCTTGGGTTTAATTCATTTTGAACTGGCCGTTATCAGGATTATGTAACCTTATGTTTAACTTTAACCTTGGGGTTAACTATTTTTGAACTACCTACAGTTATGTAACCTTATGGTTAACTTTAATCTTGGGGTTAAATATTTTTGAACTACCTACAGTTATGTAACCTTATGGTTAACTTTAATCTTGGGGTTAAATATTTTTGAACTAGTTAGAGTTATGTAACCCCATGTTAAACTTCAACTTTGGGGTTAATTTTTTTTAAATATATTTGTTTATTAATTTTTTAAACTGGCCCTTAAATGATGCATTCTTTTTTCCCTCTCTTACAGTGTTTGTATGGATCAGGAAATCGACAGCGTGTTCTTCCCCTGCGCTCACGTCGTCTGCTGCAGCCGCTGCTCTGAAAGACTCGCCAGCTGCCCTCTCTGCCGCACGTCCATCACCAACTCTCACAAACTCTACTTGCCGCAGCTGCCCTCTTAGATGACCTCGTCTTCGAAATTTCGACGGCAGTTTATGGACATTTTAAACTAATAAGTGCACCTCAAAATTGGCCCAACTATCAGTATAATCCTAATCCTATGGTTTGGGGGTGCAAAATCTTGAAAATCCGATATTTTTGACGATTTTTGGTTCTTTTTTGGTCAAGGCTAGAATGGAAGTCTCTCAACCTCTACTTACCGCCCTGAAGATCGTTTTTTTTTTTTTTTTTTTTCTTGACAATTTGAACCTCCAAGGACCCTAAAAAGTTCAACTATTTGCTTCACAAACTCTACTTACCGCATTCAAGACTATTTTTCGTCGGTTGAAAGCAGTTTTTCGACGTTTTGAACCCTTAAAATTCAAATATTTTCGCAGTGACCGCTTCAAGACTGATTTTTGTCCGTTCGAAGGCGGTTTTTGGACATTTTAAAGTAATAATTACTCCTCAAAACTAGCCTGACTATCAGTACAATCCTAACTCTATTGTTTGGAGGTGCAAAATCTTTTTAAAATCCGATATTTTCGACGATTTTTTGGCATATATTGGCGTTTAATCGTTACGAGCCCAATAAATGGACATATCGAGGTTTCGGGTCGTTTCTAACCTCTCTTATGCAGGGCTAGATCGTCTGCGAAATGGAACTTCATCTGGAAGTCTCTTAAACTCTACTTACCGCCTTAAAGACCGATTTTTTTTACAATTTGAACCTCCAACGACCCCATTAAATTGCCATAAGGACAGTTTTTCGACGTTTCGAAGGCGGTTTTGGACGATATTAACCTTCAAGACCGCTTTTCGACCCTTCGAAGGTGGTTTTTCGACGTGTTGAACCTTCAAAACCCCTCAAAGTTCAAGTATTTTCGCAGTGACGGCATTAAGGACTCAGTTTTGTCCCTTCGAAGGCAGTTTTTCGACATTTTGAACCTTCAAGGACCCCTCAAAATTCAAGTATATGCATCACAAACTCCGCCTTCAAGACCGTTTTGAGACCCTTCGAAGGCGGTTTTTGGACGTTTTGAACCTTCAGGACCCCTCAAAACTGAAGTATTTTCGCAGTGTCCGCTTTAATGACTGATTTCTGTCCGTTCGAAGGTGGTTTTTGGACTTTTCAACCATCTAGAACCCCACAAAATTGACCCTAACCGTCATTATTATACTTCATCGAACGTTTTGAGGCACTAAATCTAATCTGCCCGCAGTTTATGTCTCAAAAACCACGTTTTGACGGTCTTCGTCTGAAAATAATGGATTTTTCCGTCAAAAAACTGATAAGACCACCTTTTTTTCCGCAATTGCACAGTCATAACACGTTTCCTAAGCCCTGGCTATCAGTATTGACCTAAATCGAACGTTTAGCGATGCAAAATCTCAAAAACTACCCGCAATTTCGAGATCCAACTCTCCTTAAAACACATTTCGACTCCCAAAAACGGGAGTTTTTAACGCGCAAAAGCCCCGAATTTTAACGCGCATGTCCGAATTTGACCAAGTCCGCCGTTTTTCGCCTTTTAGTTAATAAATAAGGATAAATTCTGCACCGATTGTCGAAAATTCCTGCCTCGTATGAAATTTCGGTGTTGAGAAAGTCCTAGCATGAGAATTGGGTATAATTTAGAGAATTTGAGTTTTTTCGAGCCCTATCAGTATTTTTTTTTTTTTAATTTATTTTTTTATTTATTCGATTTTTCGAATTTGGAGTCATTTTTGAAATAATTTTTGCCGAGAAGTCGACTCTTCGAAGACGCATTTCGATATTATTTTACTCATTTTAATTGGGATTGTTTGAAAAGTGTTTGTTTTTGTGGTTTTTCGTTTCAAAATTTTTTTCGGTTTGACGCAAAGAGCGATCGTATCCGCTGTAAGAGGGTACGTTTTTTTTTGGAACTTGTACATAACTTACACATAAGGAGGATCAATGTTATGCAATTATATTTTAAGAACTAAAAAGCAGTTACTTGTACGTAGAAATTGGACACTAACGTGTAATAAAATCCTATATTTACCGTTCGAGAGAGTTTTTTCTCCCCTGAAAACGAGGTTGAAACGGTGGTGAAGTAAGATATGAAGAAAGAACTAACAATTAGTCTGTACTGGAAAGCCCACTGGATTCGGTGTGAGCCGAGCGCGGCGCGGGTGGTGACGCCGTGGAGCACTCCTGCCGAGATTCCTACAATACTCGCGCCAAATAGTATCTCCCCGTACCTCAATTTCCATCCAGTTCCCGTGGTTATTAGTTTTTTTCCGATGCAAAAACCCGTCTAGTCCGTTACGTCGCCAAAAATGAGAAAATTTTGAGTTTGAAGGGTTTTGCTAAACCATAAATGCTGTAAAAGGTGTTTTGGACCAAAAAAAATCGTATAATTATTTTTTTTATTCGACGCTGAAATCGAATTAATTGTGCACCACGAGATAAGGGATGGGAATCGATTCTCGATATTTCAAAATATCGATACTTCGTACCGATACTCGATATTTTAGTATCGATACTGCACTATCCGATATTTTTGGATATCGATACTTTGGATCCGATATTTCTAAATATCGAATATCGATACTGTTTTCGCGGAAAATCAACATAATGGCTCTAAAAAAGAAGATAGAGAGGTTTTTGGGTCATTACTCTTTGGTTGTAATACGAAATCGTGCAGTGCTGCTAGTGACATGGGCCTGAGCTGCAATGGTTTCAGCGATTATTTTACTGAGGTTTTCATATGAGGATGACGCGTGATGCATCTGAAAATTCCATAGATTTCTCTCCAGTGCGCCTAAACCTAAAGCGGCCCCACACGATCAAACATGCTTGACAAGCATGGTTTGACAAGCCGCGCTTGTCAAGCATGTTTGACGTTTGACGCCGCACCCACACGTTCAAAACCAACTGTTTCAACCGCATCCACCAAGCTTCAGTAGTGTTCAGTGTTCATGTTGCGTTCATCTGTTTCAAGTATGGATATTAACCATCTGAGTTACCTGTATTGCCACATCAGAGCTGAAGCAGCAAAAAAAGAAGCCAACAGGAAGATTAAAAGGTCCATGTGGACCAAACAATGGCTCTTGATATCGGAGTAGTCCATATCGATAAAAAAGCATCGATAATCGGAGGCAGAATATCGATATTATCGATAATCGTTTTGCATCCCTATGGAGACTGTGATTCACAGACGCCAACTCGGTGATTCACGGAAACTAACTCTGGATTCACAGTAAAATTACTCCCTACCACCCTTTTTTCTTGATGGTTTGAAGGTTTGATGGTTGACGCTCACCCACATCATCAAACTTGGTTGTCAAACCTCATGTTTGACAGCAAATTTTCTGACAGTGACTGAAAACCGTCAAGCGTGCTGTCAAACCTTCAAACCTTCAAACATGACCCCCCACACGATCAAATCTGCTTGACAAGCGAGGTTGGCAAACCATGCTTGTCAAGCATGTTTGATCGTGTGGGGCCAGCTTAAATGTGAGTTCTATCTGCGGCCAGTATCTGTGG